>CM069589.1:30200200-30800200 GCA_035771175.1 Paratinospora sagittata
GCAGACAATTAGTTAATTAATGAAGTTTATTTCATGGAATTATAGGGGTATTTCCAACCCAAGATTCTTGTGCCATTTTCAAGATCTGCTTCAAGTTCATCACCCAGATTTTATATGTTTATTGGAGACTCGCACATCTTCAATTCCTCCAACACTTCTTAACAAGTGTAGGCCTTATAGACATTTTTTACTCCCTGCTATTGGGTGTAGTGGTGGCATCTTGCTTATTTGGAAAGAAGATAATTTAAAGCTCCAAATCATATCTGTTGGGCATCAAATGATTTTTATGAAGATTTCTCAATTGCACCAACCGGATTGGATTTTAACTTCTTTATATGCTAGTGTTCATGCTCCCACCAGAGAAGGGCAATGACAAGATTTGCTCACTTTTGCTAATAGCAACCATCTCCCATGGTTAGAGATATGAGATTTTAATGAGGTGAGAAATCAATCTGAAAAGTTTGGTGGATTTATCTCCAATTCTAGATGTAGTAAATTCAACAACATGATTAATGGTTGTTCGCTCTTGGATCTCGCTATGTTGGGGCCATTTTATACTTGGACTAATAAAAGAAAAGGGCATGGCTTGATAAGAAAACGTCTGGGCAGAACTTTATGTACAGATCAATGGCAATTGCTTTTTTCTAATTCCAAACTCATTCATCTTCCTCGAGTTTTTTCTGATCATTGCCTTATCTTGGTTGATACTGCTAATTTTTATACTGTTTTGGCAACGTCTAAGCCTTTTTGATTTGAAGTGGCTTGGTTACGCCATGAAAATTTTAAACCTTTTTTGGCTTCTGCTTGGCTTTCTTCTTCACAATTTTTTTTGGAGAATCTTCAGGATTACACTAATCAAGTCCAAACTTGGAACAAGACAGTTTTTGGTAATATATTTCGTCAAAAGAGGTTATTGTGTGCTCATATATTAGGCATACAAAAAGCTCTTTGTTTCAGGCATTCTACTTTTCTTTCTGGTTTAGAGGATGAGCTTATTTTTTAGTATAATGAGATCATTCACTGTGAAGAAATTCTTTGGCTTCAAAAATCGCGTATTCAGTGGTTAAAAGAAGGTGATAATAATACTTCTTTTTTTTCACTTAAGTACCGTGGTGTGGAGACATCAGAATAAAATCAAAGCTTTAAAAATTGATGGTCAGTGGTGTGATGATCAGGCATTGCTTAAATCTCATGTTTGTAGATTTTATTCTCTTTTGTATTCTCCAAATTGCGGTTCTTCTTATAGACTGTCTTCTAATGATGTGGTTACTGATTGGCTTAACTCTAAAGATTTACAAAGTATTTCTGCCCCTTTGCAAACTTCAGAAATTGTTCAAGCTATACATTATATGAAATCCATGAAAGCTCCAAGTCCAGATGGATTTCCAGCAATTTTTTATCAACGTAACTGGGATTTGGTGGGTGGCTCTGTTTGTGATATGATTCATAATGCTTGGAGGGAATGTTCTTTACCCCACTGTATTAACAAAACCTTTATTACCCTTATTCCTAAAATGGATCATCCTTCGGATATCTCTCAGATGAGACCAATTAGTCTATGTAATGTCAGTTAGAAAATTTTGACAAAAGTTCTTGTAGCTCAGATTCGTCCTTTTATTGGCAAGCTTGTTGGTCCTCATCAAAGTAGTTTCGTCCCTGGTCGCAACACAATCGATAATATTCTAGTTGCTTAAGGGGTCATACATACAATGAGACGTAAGAAGGGTTCAAGTGGTTATATGGCTCTCAAAATAGATCTTGAGAAAGCTTATGACAAAATCAGCTGGGATTTCCTAAGCAACACCTTCATTTTCAATTCCCTCTTCATCTTATTAACCTTGTCATGTACTGTGTTACTACGGTGGAGTTTGTAGTTTTTTGGAATGGTGAACCGACCCAGTACTTTTCAGCAGGGAGGGGTTTTCATCAGGGAGACCCGTTGTCCCCTTATCTTTTTGTTCTATGTATGGTGGGTCTCTCTCACATGGTTTTGAAGGCCATTGCAAATAAGGATTGGAAGGCTATCATTCTTTCTAGAGGAGGTACCCCTTTCTCTCATCCTTTCTTTGCTGATGATCTCTTGCTTTTTGCCAAAGCTACGTGTGGCCAATTGCGAGTTATTATAGATGCCTTACATGATTTTTGTGCTCTCTCGGGGGGAAAAAAATTAATCTTAATAAGTCCAAGATTTTTGTTTCTCCTAATATCTCTAGAAGTGTTGTAAAGAGAATCAGTTGTGTGGGTTCTATTAAGACTACTAATGACTTGGGCAAATACTTGGGTATTCCTTTGTTTCATACACGTCCTTGTAGGTATACTTTTCAGTATCTTATGGATAAAGTTCAGAATCGTTTAGTGGGATGGAATGCTAAATACTTGAACTTGGCTGGTAGAACTACTTTGGTTAAATCTGTGGGGTCCACCTCTTTTGAAAAAACAAAGGAGGGGTTGGTGGCCGCCCACGAGGGGGGCCACCATTTCGGTGGCAATTCGGCGCACTGCGCCGAGTTGTTTGAAGATTATACATTTAAATATATATATATTTATAATTACGATAATGCCCCTGAATACTCCTATAAATAGAGCCTAACTTCATTCTTGAAATTCATATCCAGAGAGATATCCTGAGAGATCTAATTCAATAGATCCAATCTGGGAGATCCAACTAAGGGTGAAGTTTGTAATCAGTAATACAAGTTTGCAGTCTCCCGTGGACGTAGGCAATTTGCTGAACCACGTTAAATTTGTTGTCTTGTTTTTTCTTTCATGCTTTACCACGATTTCGCACAAAAAATTGGTATCAGAGCCGAGGTTAAGCTTTGGAAGAAAAACAGACCCTCTGTCGAATTTTTCGAGACTGCGTCGAAATTTCGAGATTCTGTAATAGTGACCAGAACTGTTTTCTGATCACCCGTGGAGGTAGCTCTTGTTTCCATGAGTTCAACGCAATAAACGGCGAGAAAAAACGAACAAGAAACGAGTTCTCAGGAGCCGATCAAAGTTTGATCCCTGTACATCCGATCCGGATCCAAGTTCTGACCCGGATCCGACCCACGACCCTGACCCGGTCCAGCCGACCCAGTCTGATACTGTTTATCCGGCCCGATACTATTTATCCAGCCCAATACTGTTTATCCGGCCCGATACTGTTTATCTGGCCCGATACTGTTTATCCAGCCCGATACTGTTTATCCAGCTCGATACTGTTTATCCAGCCCGATACTGTTTATTCCGGCCCGATACTATTTATCCGTCTGACTTCAGCAAAGTCAGACTCATTTCCACCATTTTCGATCGTTCCGGACGCAACCGTGCAATCAGTTTCTGTAGATTCAGCTCCTAAGTTATTGATATAGCTTAGTTGGAGTCGTTTATCATTTTTTAAAGCACTTTTCGGCGTCATACGTATCTTCGGTCTTAATGGCGGAGGAAATCCCAAGCACAAGCAGGCCTTGGCAAAGAAGTTCGATGTCCAACGCAAAGTTCGAGGTGGAGAAATTCAACGGCACCAACAACTTTGGCATGTGGCAATGCGAAGTTCAAGATCTCTTATTCCGGGAATGATCACATATCGCCTTGGAAACCAAGCCCAAGGACATGTCCGATGATGATTGGAATTTTGTAAATCGTCAAGCTTGTGGAACAATCCGACTCTGTTTAGCAAAAGATTAGAAGTACTTTGTCATGAAAGAGACTATGGCAACAAGTCTCTGGAAGAAACTAGAGGACAAGTACAGGACAAGTGCATTCTCAGTTTCATCTATAGACAATCAGTCTGATAGATGGATATTAGATTCCGGATATTCCTATCATATGTGTCCGAATCGACATTGGTTCTCAAAATTGGATAAGTTCGATGGAGGAGTCGTGGTCATGGGCAACAACAATACCTTCCAAACAAAGGGTATTGGAACTATACGCCTAAAGATGCATGACGGTACAACAAGATGACTCACGGAAGTCAGATATGTCCCAGATCTGAAGAAAAATCTGATATCACTAGGAGTCCTTGATTTCAGCGGTTACAAGGTAAGCATTGAAGGTGGAGTTCTGAAGGTTGTACGTGGAACACTCTTGGCCATGAAGGGTACTCAGAAAGGAAATCTTTACTTCCTTGACGGACACACAGTAATCGGAAGTGTATCAGCTTGCACCAGTTCTAATGATGTTTCATCGGATACTTCCCGACTTTGGCACATGCGGCTCGGACATGTTGGAGAGAAGGCTCTTCAAACCTTGATAAAGTAAGGTTCTCTGAAAGGTGCAAAGACCGAGAAACTTGACTTCTGCGAGCACTGTATCTTAGGCAAGCAGACGAGAGTCAAGTTTGGAACTGCAATCCACCGCACAAAAGGAACATTGGATTATGTTCATGCCGACGTTTGGGGACCCTCTCAAAATGCTTCATTGGGAAGTAAACGTTGGTTTGTTACTTTCATTGATGATTTCTCACGCTATGTTTGGGTTTATACCATGAAGCATAAAGATGAAGTGCTCGATATCTTTTTTATATGGAAGAAAATGGTAGAAACCCAAACGAGAAGAAATATTAAGAGGCTCAGATATGATAATGGAGGAGAATACAAGTCAGACCCATTTCAGAAAATTTGTGAGAATGGATGGATTGTCAGACATATCACAGTCCCAGGCACGCCACAATAAAATGGTGTTGCTGAACGCATGAATCGTACTTTGGTAGATAAAGTTCGCTGCATGTTATCTCATTCTGGACTGAGCAAGGCATTTTGGGCTGAAGCTTTGTCATATGCCTCTCATATCATCAATAGACTTCCTGCAACAACACTAGATGGCAAAACTCCCAAGGAGGTATGGTCTGGACAACCCGTTTAAGATTATAATTCTCTACGCATTTTTGGATGCACTGCATATTTCCATGTGAAGTAATCCAAACTAGATCCTAGGTCCAAGAAAGTGATTTTCATGGGCTTTAGTGAAGGAGTTAAGGATTTTTGACTATGGAACCCTGAGTCAAAGAAGATTGTACAATGTCGAGATGTAACTTTTGACGAATCTGTGATGTTAAAGCATACAGTTTCTGATAAAGAAAATCGAGATCCAGATTTGCATCAGCAGATGGAGTTAGATATTCCAGTAACTCCTGGCAAGTCAGCAGAGATATCCAACCATCCTGAAGAAGACGAGGAGGAAATCTCAGTTGACGTGGAGGCTCCAGAACCAGACATCAGTCAACAACCAGAATCAATTGCCACCAGTCGACCAAGAAGAGTAATTCCGCAAACCTGCTCGGTACACTGACATGGTTGCATATGCATTTCCAGTCACCAGAGATGATATTCCATACAATTACAAAGATGTTTGTCAAAGTATGGAAAGTGACAAGTGGAAAATGGCAATGAATGAGGAGATGACATCACTCCATCAAAATCAGACTTGGAAGTTGGTTCCACTTCCGAAAGAAAAGAAACCAATTGGCTGCAAATGGGTTTTCGCTAAGAAGGAAGGCTCTCCCAGCACATATGGTATCCGATACAAAGCCAGACTGGTAGCAAAAGGCTACGCTTAGAGGGAAGGAATTGACTACAATGAGGTATTCTCACCTGTTGTTAAGCATTCGTCAATTCGAATATTATTGGCTTTGGTTGCACAGTTTGATCTCGAGTTAGCCCAACTCGATGTCAAAACTGCTTTTCTGCATGGTAATTTGGAAGAGGAGATATATATGTCTCAACCAGATGGATTCAAAGTACCAGGAAGAGAGAATTGGGCTTGTAAGTTGAGAAAGTCATTGTATGGCCTGAAGCAGTCACCGAGACAATGGTACAAGCGATTTGACAGCTTCATCCAAGGGCAGAAATATACCCGGAGTCAGTTTGATCATTGTGTCTACTATCTCAAACTTCAAGATGGTATATTTATCTACTTGCTTTTATATGTAGATGATATGTTAATCGCATCTAAAAGCAAGGTGGCGATCAACAAGCTGAAGGCTCAATTGAGCTCAAAGTTTGAAATGAAGGATCTTGGAGAGGCCAGAAAAATTCTCGGGATGGAGATAACTCGAGACAGGGCCAAAAACACAATCTGTTTGACTCAGACTCAGTATTTGAAGAAATTTCTTCAAACTTTTGGCATTGGCAATAACACAAAACATGTGAGCACACCATTGGCACCAAATTTCAAGCTAAGTACATCAATGTCACCAAATTCTGAGGATCAGAAGAAGCAAATGAAGAACATTCCATATGCAAATGCAGTTGGTGCCTTGATGTATGCTATGGTGTGTACCAGACCTGACATTTCACATGCCGTAAGTATGGTAAGTCGTTACATGCACAACTCCGGTAAAGGCCACTGGCAAGCAGTGAAGTGGATTCTACGGTATATTCATGGTACTGTGGATATTGGTTTAAAGTTCGAGAGAGATACGAAAAGTTGTAAGCATCTAGTCGGATATGTGGATTCGGACTATGCTGGAGATCTTGACAAACACAAATTTACTACTGGTTATGTTTTCACTATGGCAAGAGGACCAGTGAGTTGGAGATCAACACTACAGCCAACAGTTGTTTTGTCTACTACAGAGGCAAAGTACATGGCAGTAACAGAAGCTTTCAAGGAAGCAATCTGGCTTCATGAATTGACTAAAGACTTGGAAATTGTGCAGAAGAATGTTGAAGTTTTCTGCGACAGCTAGAGTGCCATTTGTTTGGCAAAGAACCAAGTTCATCACAGTCGAACGAAGCATATTGATGTTCGTTTTCATTTTGTTCGAGAAATAGTAAAAGATGGGAGTATTCTTCTGCAAAAGATCAAGACTGCAGATAACCCCGCAGATATGCTTACAAAGGTGGTTACAGGGATCAAGTTCCAACATTGTTTGGACTTGATCAACATCTCATGAGCTCGGAGTGCCTAAGGGCACTAATGGAGGCAGCAACAGTTTTTTGAAGGAAGCTTGCTATCTGTAGAGAGATTGCAGGTGTGGAGGAGCCTTGTTCCACATGAGGTGGAGGTGGAGATTTGTGGGGTCCACCTCTTTTGAAAAAACAAAGGAGGGGTTGGTGGCCACCCACGAGGGCGGCCACCATTTTGGTCGCAATTCGGCGCACTGCGCCGAATTGTTTGAAGATTATACATTTAAATATATATATTTATAATTACGATAATGCCCCTGAATACTCCTATAAATAGAGCCTAACTTCATTCTTGAAATTCATATCCAGAGAGATATCCTGAGAGATCTAATTCAATAGATCCAATCTGTGAGATCCACCTAAAGGTGAAGTTTGTAATCAGTAATACAAGTTTGCTGTCTCCCGTGGACGTAGGCAATTTGCCGAACCACGTTAAATTTGTTGTCTTGTTTTTTCTTTCATGCTTTACCACGATTTTGCACAACAAAATCCGTTACTAATGCTATTCCAATTTATTCCATGAGAAGTGTTTGGCTTCCTCAATTAGTTTGTAAAAGGCTTGATCAAATTAATAAAAACTTCATTTGGAATGACTTTTCCCCTGCTCGTAAGGTTCATCTTATTAATTGGGATTGGGTGTGCATTCCTAAAGATAAAGGTGGACTTGGAGTTAGAACTATGAGGGCTTCAAATGTTGCTATCTTGCCAAATTAGGTTGGAAACTTCTAAAGGATGACTCAAGATTATGGTGTACTATTATGAGAGAGAAATATGTTCGATCTCAAGATATTCTTCAGTGTACTTTTTCAAGTGTTGCCTCTTCCACTTGGAAAGGTATTATACGAAGTATGGCCGCCCTCAAATCTGGCCTTGTTTGGAGTGTGGGAAATGGTAATTTGGTTACTTTTGGATAGATAAGTGGGTTGGAAATTATTCCTTGAATAACTTTCTCTCTGAACCTATCTCTTTCTTTTCTTTTTCTCTGCTTCTTAAAGATTTTGTTGATGCTAATGGAAATTGGCAATTGGAGCAGCTTAGTTCTCTTTTGCCTCCCGATCTTGTTGCGTTTATCAGAGCGGTTCCAATTTCTTATTGTAACCTTGAAGATTGCCTCATTTGGTCTGCTATAACTAATGGAGTTTTCTCTGTCAAATTTGCATACAGGTTATTTTCTAATGTGGAATCTTCTTCACGTGGGAATCATTGGAATTGGATCTGGCAGTTGAAGTGTCCTCAGAAGTTAAAATTCTTCGTGTGGTTGATTACCCACAACAGCTTACTCACTAATCACATGCGACTTCTGTTATGCGAAAGCATGAAAGAAAAAAAACGACAACAATATTTAACGTGGTTCGGCAAATTACCTACGTCCACGGGAGGCGACAATTGTATTCACAGGGATGATTTTGCAGTTGTAAATGAGCTATATTTATAGCCATTTACAATAGTGTGAAATGAGCCAAATTCAAACAAAGCTGCAACTTTGTTTTCAAACAAAGTTGCAGCACCTTCCAACAAAATTCAAACAATTTGCAGCTTTGTTTGACAAAAAACAGAGCAACCTCTTTTTTTGACAAAACAGAGCAACAATCTCCACCTTGGCGAGTTTTCTTCAAAAAATCGGTTGCTGCCTCCATTAGTGCCCTTAGGCACTCCGAGCTCGTGAGATGTTGATCAAGTCCAAACAATGTTGGAACTTGATCCCTGTAACCACCTTTGTAAGCATATCTGCGGGGTTATCTGCAGTTGTGATCTTTTGCAGAAGAATACTCCCTTCTTCTACTATTTCTCGAACAAAATGAAAACGAACATCAATATGCTTCGTTCGACTGTGATGAACTTGGTTCTTTGCCAAACAAATGGCACTCTGGCTGTTGCAGAAAACTTTAACATTCTTCTGGACAATTTCCAAGTCTTTAGTCAATCCATGAAGCCAGATTGCTTCCTTGAAAGCTTCCATTACTGTCATGTACTCTGCCTCTGTAGTAGACAAAGCAACTGTTGACTGTAGTGTTGATCTCCAACTCACTGGTCCTCCTGCCATAGTGAAAACATAACCAGTAGTAGATCTGCGTTTGTCAAGATCTCCAACATAGTCCGAATCCACATATCCGACTAGATGCTTACAACTTTTCTTATCTCTCTCGAACTTTAAACCAATATCCACAGTACCATGAATATACCGTAGAATCCACTTCACTGCTTGCCAGTGGCCTTTACCGGGGTTGTTAATGTAGCGACTTATCATACTTACAGCATGTGAAATGTCAGGTCTGGTACACACCATAGCATACATCAAGACACCAACTGCATTTGCATATGGAATGCTCTCCATTCGCTTCGTCTGATCCTCTGAATTTGGTGACATGGATGTACTTAGCTTGAAATGTGGTGCCAATGGTGTGCTCACAGGTTTTGTGTCATTTCCAATGCCGAAAGGTTGAAGAACTTTCTGCAAATACTGAGTCTGAGTCAAACAGATTGTGCCTTTGGCCCTGTCTGGAGTGATCTCCATCCTGAGAATTTTTCTGGCTTCTCCAAGATTCTTCATTTCAAACTCTGAGCTCAATTGAGCCTTCAGCTTGTTGATCTCCACCTTGCTTTTAGATGCGATTAACATATCATCTACATATAAAAGCAAGTAGATAAATGTACCATCTTGAAGTTTGCGATAGTAGACACAATGATCAAACTGACTCCGGGTATATTTCTGCCCTTGGATGAAGCTGTCAAATCGCTTGTACCACTGTCTCGGTGACTGCTTCAGGCCATACAATGACTTGCTCAACTTGCAAGCCCAATTCTCTCTTCCGGTTCTTTGTATCCTTCTGGTTGAGACATATATATCTCCTCTTCCAAATTACCATGCAGAAAAGCAGTTTTGACATCGAGTTGGGCTAACTCGAGATCAAACTGTGCAACCAAAGCCAATAATATTCGAATTGACGAATGCTTAACAACAGGTGAGAATACCTCATTGTAATCAATTCCTTCCCTCTGAGCGTAGACTTTTGCTACCAGTCTGGCTTTGTATCGGATACCATCTGTGCTGGGAGAGCCTTCCTTCTTAGCGAAAACCCATTTACAGCCAATTGGTTTCTTTCCTTTCGAAAGTGGAACAAACTTCCAAGTCTGATTCTGATGGGGTGATTTCATCCCCTCATTCATTGCCAGTTTCCACTTATCACTTTCCATACTCTGAATAACATCTTTGTAATTGTATGAAATATCATTTTCGGTGACTGGAAATGCATATGCAACCATGTCAGTGTACCGAGCAGGTTTACGGATTTCTCTTCTTGGTCGACTGGTGGCAATTGATTCTGGTTGTTGACTGATGTCTGGTCCTGGAGCATCCACCTCAACTGAGATTTCCTCCTCGTCTTCTTCGGGATGGTTGGATATCTTTGCTGACTTGACAGGAGTTACTGGAATATCTAACTCCACCTGCTGATGCAAATCTGGATCTCGATTTTTTTTATCAGAAACTGTATGCTTTAACATCACAGATTCATCAAAAGTTACATCTCGACTTTTTACAATCATATTTGTCTCAGGGTTCCATAGTCAGAAAGCCTTAACTCCTTCACTAAAGCCTATGAAAATCGCTTTCTTGGACCTAGGATCCAGTTTGGATTCCTTCGCATGGAAATATGCAGTGCATCCAAAAATGCGCAGAGAATTATAATCTGAAATGGGGTGTCCAGACCATACCTCCTTGGGAGTTTTGCCATCTAGTGCTGTTGCAGGAAGTCTATTGATGATATGAGAGGCATATGACAAACCTTCAGCCCAAAATGCCTTGCTTAGTCCATAATGGGATAACATGCAGCGAACTTTATCTACCAAAGTACGATTCATGCGTTCAACAACACCGTTTTGTTGTGGCGTACCTGGTACTGTGAAATGTCTGACTATCCCTTCATTCTCACAAATTTTCTGAAATGGGTCTGACTTGTATTCTCCCCCATTATCAGATCTGAGCCTCTTAATCTTCCTTCCCGTTTGGGTTTCTACCATTTTCTTCCATCTAAGAAAGATATCTAGCACTTCATCTTTATGCTTCATGGTATAAACCCAAACATAGCGTGAGAAATCATCAATGAAAGTAACAAACCAACGTTTACCTCCCAATGAAGCATTTTGAGAGGGTCCCCAAATGTCGGTATGAACATAATCCAATGTTCCTTTTGTGCGGTGGATTGCAGTTCCAAACTTGACTCTCGTCTGCTTGCCTAGGATACAATGCTCGCAGAAGTCAAGTTACCCCATTTTTGCATCTTTTAGAGAACCTTGCTTTATCAAGGTTTGAAGAGCCTTCTCTCCAACAAGTCCGAGCCTCATGTGCCAAAGTCGGGAAGTGTCCGATGAAACATCATTAGAACTGGTGCATGCTGAGACACTTCCGATTACTGTGTGTCCTTCAAGGAAATAGAGATTTCCTTTCTGAGTACCCTTCATGGACAAGAGTGCTCCACGTACAACCTTCAAAACTCCACCTTCAATGGTTACCTTGTAACCGCTGGAATCAAGGACTCCTAGGGAGATTAGATTTTTCTTCAGATCTGGGACATATCTCTGACTTCCTTGAGCCGTCTTGTTGTACTGTCATGCATCTTAAGGCGTATAGTTCCAATACCCTTTGTTTGGCAGGTATTGTCGTTGCCCATGACCACGACCCCTCCATCGAACTCATCCAATTTTGAGAACCAATGTCGATTCGGACACATATGATAGGAACATTCAGAATCTAATATCCATCTATCTGACTGATTGTCTATAGATGAAACTGAGAATGTAGAAGCTTCTTCAGCCTTCTTCTTCAAGTAGAGTTGGTTCTCTACGCTTTTCGTCATGTACTTGTCCTCCAGTTTCTTCCAGAGACTTGTTGCCATAGTCTCTTTCATGACAAAGTACTTATGATCTCTTGCCAAACAGAGTCTGATTATTCCACAAGCTTGACGATTGACGAAATTCCAATCATCATCGGACATATCCTTGGGCTTGGTTTCCAAGGCGATATGTAATCCTTCCTGGAATAATAGATTTTGAATTTCGCATTGCCACCTGCCAAAGTTGTTGGTGCCGTTAAATTTTTCCACCTCGAACTTTGCGTTGGACATCGAACTTCTTTGCCAAGGCCTGCTTGTGCTTGGGATTTCTTCCGCCATTAAGACTGAATATATGTATGACGCCAAAAAGTTCTTGAAACTAAGCTATATCAATAACTTAGGAGTTGAATCTGCAGAAACTGATTGCACGGTTGCGTCCGGAACGACCGAAAATGATGGAGACGAGTCTGACTTTGCTGAAATCAAACGAAAAATGAGCCGGATATGGTTGGTCAACCAAAAATGGATTCGGTCAACTGTCGGGCCGGATAAACAGTATCGGGCTGGATAAACAGAATCGGGCCGGATAAACAATGCGGGCCGAAACGGGCTAAGGCCGAGATGAACAGGCTCGGGCAGAAACGGGCTGGGCCGGGATGAACAGGATCGGGCCGGGATAAACAGTATCGGGCCGGATAAACAATATCGGGCCGAGATAAACAAGATCGGGCCGGATAAACAGTATCAGGCCCAGATAAACAGTGCCGGACTGTGATGAACAGTGTCGGACTGTGATGAACAGTGTCGGCTGGACCGGGTTTGGGTCGTGGGTCGGATCCGGGTCAGATCTGTCTTCTTCACCCGCCTTCTTCTTCACTGCGGTGCAAAAAAAATTTATAGAGAAATTTCTGTAAACTTTGATCGGCTCCTGGGAACTCGTTTCTTATCCGTTTTTCTCACCGTTGATTTCGTTGGATTCCTGGAAACGAGAGCTACCTCTACGGGTGATCAGAAAAGAGTTCCGATCACTGTTACAGAATCTCAAAATTTCGACGAAATATCGAAAAATTCGATTGAGGTCCGTTTTTCTTCCAAAACTCCACCTAATCTCTGATACCAATTTGTTATGCGAAAGCATGAAAGAAAAAACACGGCAACAATATTTAACGTGGTTCGGCAAATTACCTACGTCCACGGGAGGCGACAATTGTATTCACAGGGATGATTTTGCAGTTGTAAATGAGCTATATTTATAGTCATTTACAACAGTGTGAAATGAGCCAAATTCAAACAAAGCTGCAGCTTTGTTTTCAAACAAAGTTGCAACACCTTTCAACAAAATTCAAACAAAGCTGCAAGCTGCAGATTTATTTGACAAAAACCAGAGCAACCTCTTTTTTTGACAAAACAGAGCAACAACTTCGAAGGAGTTTGGTGGTTGATCCTATATGTACTCGTTGCTTAAACTGTCCTGAAACTATCTCCCATGTGCTAAGAGAGTGTAAAGTTGCAACTGATATTTGGAGAATATCAATACCCCTGCATTTACAACAACCTTTCTTCAGCATGGATATTTCTACTTGGATTTTCACTCATGCTACTTTCCACCCAGGACATGGTATTTTTAAAGAATGGACTTTGTTCTTTATTGCAGCTCTTTGGACTTCTCGTAATAAGGAAATTTTTGAGGGAGTATCGGTTACTCCTCTGGGTTTGCAACGGCAAGTGTGATCACTTGCCTCAAATATGATTTCAGCATTTCTGTCGGATAGTAATAAGTTTCATTTGCGTTGCCCAAAGTTAGTGAGCTGGAATTTTCCTCCAAATGATTGGATTAAATTAAATATGGACGGAGTTGCCAAAAGAAATCCAAGGAAAGCTAGCATTGGAGGGCTTCTTCGTACCAGTTCAGGCAAGTGGATAAAAGGTTTTGTGGTTTTCTTGGCTACACGACTAATATGGTGGCTGAACTTTGGGCAATTCGAGAGGGTTTGAAGTTGGCTAGGGAGCTACATGTGGATAAACTCATTATAGAGTCGGACTCCTTATCTGCTGTTCAGTTGCTCGAAGGATCTTTACCTGTTCATCACCCGTTATATGTTCTATTTATTGACTGTTAGTCTCTTCTACAATGGAGCTGGACTTGCAAAATTTCTCTTACTCTCCGAGAGGGTAACTATCGCGCCAATTTCTGAGCTAACATGGGATCATTGCAGACTACTAGTTTAGTATATCTTGATACTCCTTCTAGATTATGCAACCTGCTCTTAGCCGATGCTACTAGTGTTTCCTTTGTAAGACCTTAATGGTCTGCCATTCTATTGAATAAAAAAAAAAAATGCAATTATGTAAAATGTTATCTATTTCCTTCAAGGTTTTTTTTTTTTTTAATATTGGGATTTTGGCATTTGGTGTTGTTTCCTTCCCCTTCGGAGCGAGACTATTCCACCAGACTTCGGAATTCTACAGAGGCAGGGGTGTCCCTCCCAACCATGATTTTGTCAAAGGGGCTCGAACTCGAAACCAAGTTCCTCAATCCCCCTTGGGTTCGGCCCTCGAACCACCGAACCAACCGTTGGTTGGTTATTTCCTTCATTGTTAACCTAAGCAATATGTTGCTCCAAAAAAAAAAAGAACAAAAAAAAAAAGAAAAACTAACCAATACGTTAAATTACCCATGTATAATGTGTTCTTCACATGCTTTAAGAGGTCAATACGTGGTTTCCTTTGTTAAAACCCTCTAATTTTGTGCTTTATCTTTTATTTTGAAATTAATTATATAAAGTTAATATTGTAATTTAACAATTTTAACTAATTTAAATCAAAGTAATAAAATGTTAAATTGTGTGTATAACACATTGTCACGACCCACGACCAGTGACGTCATGACCGGCACAGAACCCCCAGGTATATCCTTTTTCGATACACCCGGCATCCCGTCAGCCTCATCTAACAACCTAATAAACACATAATTCCACATCTACTATCAAAACATAAACATAATTAAACAACATTAATAATACATCTTCCAAAATGCCAAATATAAAATTTCTTAAAGTCCAAAATATACAAAATCATATCTAACCATAAATACATCTCATCTATGTGTTAAATATATACATTAGGTGTTATTAAGTACATAATAGTATGCTTAGGCTATCTTATCTACACAAGCCATAAAACCCTTTGAAGGTCCACAATTAGGGATCACCATCTAGCCTAACGGAATTTTTTAGAATTCCATACTAGAAGATCCACTCAATTGCTAACCCAACTAGACTATGCTCAAATTCATTTTCATGAATCATTAAAAACATGCATAATACATTAGTTAATCATTCAAATCATTTATATACTACAATGGCACATATAAAAACCAAATGTAAGGAAACACTCACTATTGATTGGCTAGACTAGCCAATCTCAAATCCAACCAAATTAAGCACTTTAATCTTCAATTGGCACAATTGAGGATAATTGGATCAACAACAAACCCTGAACAATCATAGGGTCATTCATTCATCAAAATTAGTCCAATTACATGATAATAACCATGATTAAGCCTCAATTTATTAGCCAACATTAGATTCTAACTTGCTTTACTAATGAGCTAATCGGACCACGAATCTAAGAGATCGAGCCATTGATGTAATCGGTGACAGAAATTTCTTCATCTCCATATATATGTATATTTAAAATTTTCGATGTTCCGCTCTCGGCCATTTTGAAATTAAAGCAAGACATACCTTATATGAATTTCTTTTTTGTAAAACACGTTCCAGAAGCAACCGTGAGGTTCACGACGCTATTTGGGGCACGCATCTCAAAGTCATAGTTAATTTGGCATTTTTAATTCCTAAGGTACGGACAACTGGAACGTTAACAAATCAGGTCAATTTGGCTTCTAAGCCTTGAGAATTTTGAACCAACAAAATATGTGTAGTTTCTATAAGTCATACACGTATAAATAGATATATTTCAGTATCCTATGTGCTAAGATGATATCAGCTTAGGGTACCGGGCATTACACACATATTGCTGAATATAAGATGTAGCTTATGTTGCTTAATAAAAGATATTGATGTTATAAGTAAACAAATTAAATTTTTTTTTTATGCAAAGATAAAATATTAGAATTGAAAAGAATAAAGTAATAAATAATCACAAGTGAAGTAAGCCCAACTGTTTCTATTACATGTTTTCTTTTAAATTTACTAAAAAAGACCTCAACAAGATTTTTTTAATGTAATTTTATGCCCAAAAGTTATCTTTTCCCACCCACAATTATTCTATATTGTTGTCTTATTTTTAAAGTTAAATAAAATCCAAGTTTTCTTGGAAAACTCATGTTGAATAATTTTATTATTATGGGAATAGAAATTCTTAAGTGACTTTTTTTTTAAACTTCTAATAATTTTTAAAAATCTTGTAAAGTAGTATTAAAAAGATGTAAATAGTCCAATTTTAATATAATAATTAAGAATTTTTATTTCAAAATTACAGTTTTGATGCATGAGAAGCAAGGCCAGTTCTTCTGACTATCTGGGGCTCGATAAATAAAATGGGGCTGATTTATATTTAATAAATATTTTTTATATATATCACGAATACATTAAAAGTCATTAAATTAATACAATAAAATCACAAAATAAATATAATAAAACTACAAAATCAACAAAAATAAAAAATTATTTTAAATTTTACACAAATATCTGATAGTAACACATTTAACAAAACACTGGTCTACTATTCTAACAACTTCAACTTTGTGCTTATTGATAAAATTGTTATACCTGATCCAAATAGAAAATTATACAAATTTAACAAAAAAATATATGATTGAATTATAAGAGTAATTTTTTTAAATAATAAAAAAATGGGGTTGGCCGAAGGAGATAGTGGCTGGTGGATAGGGCAAAAAAATATGATTGAATTGTAGTGTAGAAGTAGTTAAAAAATAAAAATAAATAAAAACAAGTGGTTGGCTGACAAAGAAGAACAAGAACCGAAAGAAGAAGAAGAACAAGAAGAAGAAGTTGCAGGTTGAACAGGACAGAAGAAGAAAAATAAGAGGAAGCCGCTAATCCTGGGATCCCCGTCGCTAAATTTCTTATTTAAAATCGTAGTTGTTTTTACACTTTAGGATTTTAAATTGTGATAAGATTTGGGCATGAACAATAAGTAAAAAAAATAATTTAATTAAAAAAGTTTAAAATGATATTAAAAAAATAAATTAATTAATTAAAAATAAAATTAATATATATTGGTTCACGGGCATGTGGGTTGCACATGAATAAAATGGAGCTGAAAGTTATCAAAAAGAAATAATAATAAAAGGAAAAGTTAAAGTTACTAAAAAAATAATAAAAAGGGGCTACAAGTTACCAAAAAAATAAAAGGGGTTGAAAATGGCATTAGTGAATAAAATGGGGATGAAAGTTATAAAAAAAAATAGAAAAAAATAAAAATATTAAAAAGAGAAGTTAAGGTTACAAAAAAAATAAAGAGGGGCTAAAAATTATTTATTATCTAATTACCACACACACACACTTATATATATGTATGTGTGTATGTATATACTTTAATTTATATATTAATTTTGGAGTAAAATTTGAGCCCACAATAATTTAATTAAATGAAGTTTATAAATGAGTTAATATATATAAGAGTTGTTAGATCATCTCGAATCACATGTTAATATGTGATTCAAAGTAATTTAATAACTTTTAAAGACAATGTCAATAAAATATATTTTTTAAATATATATATATATATATATATATTAGTGTAAAATGGCGGGAGCCGTCACGTGAAAGGATGTTAAAAGTTTGGATGTCATAATTGTGAGGTTTGAGCTACAATATTGATTAAAATATAACCATAAGGTTTGGCTTATGACGGCCGAGGTTTTGGTTGACTTAAACAAAACCTTATGGTTGGGTTTTGTCAACATTGAACACTCCAAGTACCGATTCAACAATTTAATAAGAGGAGGCTGAAAGAATGGTATGAAAGTGGATAAAAGATGCAATACGGAGGAAGTTTAGAAAATTTGAGATAAACATAATAATTGAATAATTTGAAAAATTCGATAGTTAATGGATGGGTTTGAGGAAAAAAAATATATAATGGAATTGGATGTGTTGAAAGATAATTGTATAAGTGAAAAATCGGGAAAAAACAAAAGGTGTCCTCTTTCTTGCTCTCCGCTGTGAGAGTTTTCGGTAATGTGGTAAGGATGGATGACGAAGGACTTCTTGGCTAGTGGAAATCACTTTGACTTACCAAGGATGAGGATGATATCGTGCAACTCGATAGTGACCTGATGAAAGAAGGGGGAAAGCTTTTAAACTAATATTTGGTCTGGAAGCTATTACCAACGAAAGCTACAGTTAAGGAAGCCTTCTCTAGTGCAATCAACAGAATGTGGAAACAATAAAAAATCTGGACATTGCATTTCTTGGAGATAACTTGTTTTTGTTTCAGTTTGCCCACGAAGTGAATATCAACAAGGTCCTTTGTGATAGCCTGTGGAGAATGGTAATGCTAGAATTTTACATGGGTTGCAATCTCCTAAGACCCTCACTTCGGCAACTCTAAAAAGAGTCGCTCGAGCTAGTATTCTCACAACCAGAGCAATAGTAACCCTACTATTCTTGTTCCTTGTACATTTTTTTTTGTTAGATGGAGCTAGGCTCAATGCTATAGCCTGGCAAAATGCACCCCTAACTCATCACCTTGAAGAAGTGTTCTATACCCCTTGGAAGATCTTGGAGAAGGCACAAATGGCTCTCAAAGTGTAACAACCCAGGCATTAGTAAATATCTAGATAATACATAATTATCTAGCATAAACGGTATTAACAGACGAGTGCATGTGTGCACAACTTAGAACAAAACCCAACGGGTAGATGAAACCATAAGACCTAACAACTTTTAAGGTCTAGTAGTAACCCAACCATCTTGAACTCTTTCAGTTAGTGCGTGGGTACAATCCTTTATGAGGATTTTGCCACCCATGACAACCATAGCCGAATTTCGAGGACAAAATTCCATTTAAGGGTGGTAGATTGTGACACTCCAAAAATTGGAAACAAGTAGATAATACATCGTCATCTAGCATAAATGACATAAAGTAACAATGTTCGCATGAACACTCGACACAACACGGAACAAGAACCTTGGATGGAGGTTTCTCGAATTGAGACCAAGAATACCCAAAAAGGGTGTTCACACGTGGAACGACATGTGGAAAAACCATAGAACGCAACCCCGGAAGGAAACACATTGCAGAAAGTACCACGGGGAAGTGCCCAAGGGACTTTTCCTATAAATAACCCTTGGGGGGCGCTATTTTGAGGAAGGAAGGCCGACCCCTTGCCTCCCCCATGATCATTGGAGCTTCGTGATGCTGCTCGCGACACTTGAGAATCCAACGATGTGAAGCCTGTGAGATTCAAGGGTACGCCGAGATGCCGTCCACAAACGCGAGAAGTTGCGCGATGCTCGTGCGAATAGAGGTGCGGAAGGTGTGGGAGTTCATGCGGAGGAAAGGCGTGGACGTGACGCCGAGCATTCTCATGAAGGAGCGACAAGATTTGTGAGGTGAGGATGAAGGCTTAGATTTGCACAGTTTAAGCTTCCTTTAAAGTTTGTCATACATATATTCATGTTGTTGCTACTGCCATCATCTTATTGATAAATGATGACCTGATTTGGTAGCCATGATGATGGTTCACCTAAGAGATTACTATCTCAATGATAAGCATGTGCACATTGCCTAGTGATTATGATGGAGCTCGACTCATGGAGTCTAGAGCTGACTTGGATGAATGCATGGGATGTCTTGAACCTTATTTTTGAAACATCATGCTATTGTCGCTTACTTGTGATATATGCTATGATTATGCTATGAATGTTGTGTTGTTTTCTTTATTGGATTACTTAAATTGCGTGTTGCCTGCTTTACACACTGAGCTGTTGAGCTCACCCTATTGTTATTTTCCCCAGACTCTTACATGTTGTACGCTAGAGTAAGTGCCGACGGAGCAACTTGCAAAGGAGGTGCGTAGAGAGCCGGACATCGACTTGGGTTTAGGTGTATTAATGTTTTGTTATATCTTCCGCTGCATACTTTGTATTTGTATGAATGTAACATTTGTACTTGTGCCCTCCTTAATTAAAGGAGGAAGAATAAAATATATATATGTTGATGTCCATTTTGTTCACACTTCGATTCTTTTCTGCTTCTTGTTGTAAATTATTGCTTAAGAATCAATGTGTGACAAATTTTGGAATTAGAGCATGGTTAACAAGAAGGCAAATTCGAGAATCATGATCAAGGGTTCTCATTATGCGAGAGTGACGAAGTACCGACTCTTATCCTGACATTATCACATGGCTAGCCACCATGGGGGTTGGTTGCAGTCGAGACGCTGACCACAGTCGATGGACACGCGTAAGTGACATAATTTTGGCATCAGAGCATGATCTTGCGACTAATGCCATACGCGCGTTGACCCCATCGATATGCGTGTCGATTGTGTTAGTATGGTACATGTGTCGACCCCTTCGATATGCGTGTTTACGACTTTGGTACAATTTTTGTCACACCCTGGGTTGCACAGCGTGCCCCCTACCCAGGTGCGGGCGCACCCCCTCGGGGTGAACGCCTAGCCATTATGGATCCACAATATTGTCCCATCTCGGCCAGCCACGCCACACAAGGACGCCGGTCACCGAGATCATTTATCCATATTATTCACACTCCCATGAATAATATAGGGCCTCCCCCAAGTTCGAACTCGCAACCTCTTCCTCATAAGGTTAGATTTCGCAACTTGAGTATCCGTTGAACCATTGGCTCAATGGGTACTCAAGTTGCGAAATCTAACCTTATGAGGAAGAGGTTGCGAGTTCGAACTTGGGGGAGGCCCTATATTATTCATGGGAGTGTGAATAATATGGATAAATGATCTCGGTGACCGGCGTCCTTGTGTGGCGTGGCTGGCCGAGATGGGACAATATTATGGATCCATAATGGCTAGGCGTTCGCCCCGTGGGGGTGAGCCCGCACCTGGGTAGGGGGCACGCTATGCAACCCAGGGTGTGACAAAAAGGCCTTATGTACCATAGTACCACATAATATTGTCCCATCTCGGCCAGCCACGCCACACAAGGACGCCGGTCACCGAGATCATTTATCCATATTATTCACACTCCCATGAATAATATAGGGCCTCCCCCAAGTTCGAACTCGCAACCTCTTCCTCATAAGGTTAGATTTCGCAACTTGAGTATCCATTGAACCATGGCTAGGCGTTCGCCCCGAGGGGGTGCGCCCGCACCTGGGTAGGGGGCACGCTGTGCAACCCAGGGTGTGACAATTTTAGTACCTCAGTGCGTGCGTCGGCCCTTTAGTACGCACTATGGTCGCATCAGTATGCGCAAATTGTACGTTGACCATTTCGGTTCGTATAATGAACTCTAAGGTATCAATGGTGATATCAGAGGAACAAGCACCCTCACATGGAAGACATCCTCGGTGAAGATGCCATTTGTGATGACGTCCCCTAGAGATGACATCAGTAAAGACGTTTTCAAGAGATACCATATGTGAAGGTGTCTTCTGAAAGAGTCTTCCAAGATACGCCATCTTTAAAGGCGTTTTCAAAAAGACGTCTTCAACGCTGACGTCTATAAAAAGGGACGGTGAGGGTGTTTTTGACACAAAACAATCCCTTCCTTCCTCTCCATTCTCGTATAAGGAGAGTGTGAAATACGAAACGACAACAAGGAAAGCGTGGAGTGAAGAGGCGAATGAAGAAAAGAAACATTGGAGCCACTACTTCCTTTGCCACATCATTTCAAGAAGCAAACTCAACCTCCAAGACAACACAAACTCATGGGGAGCTGATGATTGGACTTCCTGTGATGGGAAAGCGTGGCGGATATTGTCGGATGGGTCTCCAATGACCAAGTCAGGGCAACGACCTCATCGACATGCGCTTCGACCACTTCGGTACGCTCGTTGGCCATTTCGGCCATAGGACGCTCAAAGGAACAAATAGACCCAGATTGACATAATTGAAAAATCTAGGGTCACTTGAACCTTGTGTTACAAACAATTAGGTCTTGAAGTGCGTGTGCATTCAGGCCAACCCCTCGCAATATGCATTGGCTCCTCAACTTTGTGTCAATTCCTTTGGGAGACACATTAACACTTAGCACACGCATCAACCGCCAAGATACGAGTGTTGACCCTCCAAGTACACTTTTCAATCACTTTTGGTACACGTGTCAGTTACCTCAGTAAGTGTGTCAACAACTTTAGTGCGATAATTAACTTGGTTCACATGTCGATTGCCTAAATTTGTGTGTTGCCACTTCGGTATGCGAACTGACTTCTTGATCTGTACAATGACCTCTTGGTCTTTACGAATACCCCTAAGACACTAAGAACCCATAGGCTTGATTAGGTGATTAAGCCTTTTCATACCGATGAGATTTATTGATAAACGAAGTGGGCATTAATCACCCTATAATTAGTCATGATAGAATCATGGAAATTGTGATACTGCGTAGGAGGAGTATCACATGAAGAATAGTCAATTAGAGAAAATTTTTGGGAGATAAACATGATTTAGGATCATCGAATTTGATATAGGAAATATAATCAAATGAAATTGATCATTTAATTCTGTTGTGATCACTCAAATTGGATGTTGATCTTAGATAAATTAGGTGATCATAGCATGAGAATAAAATTGCGTGATAAGTATTATGATGATCTATAACTTATGGGCGTAAGTTCCTTAATATGATCATCTAGGCTAGAGTATGGGACCTTGGAAGTAAATTGCGGTCATAGTAGATGATCAAGATGAGGAAAAATATGAGATAAGTCAAAAGGATGACGAGCCTCATGGGTCAAAATGACCGTGTTAGATAACCTCATTAGGTTAAGAAATTAACCTAGAAATGGGTAGGAAATTACGTATTCGATAGGTCATAAGATCAACTTAACGAGTGACCTTTGACGAATAAGAGATTCTATTAGTTAATGAATGACGAAAATGATCAATACGATCTAAACCTGAAATAGTAAGTTAGTAGAAATGGAAAGCCTAAGAATTGTTTGGCTAATAAACAATGTTTTTCCTAAAGGTTAATTAGGAATCAAGAAATAAGAGAGTATTATCTTCAAATGATAGAAGCTAATATTGCCATTAAATGACGGATGAGTCAGAATTAAGGCTAAATAACTGATAAGAAATTTTGGAAACCCTAATATGCAATTAGGTACAATAAAAAAAAGGAAACAAACCTTAAGGAGAATAGACCTTAAAGAACATGACATAGATGTGCCAATTGCAACAAAGAGCCTTAAGGAGAATAAGGCCTTTAAGAATGGTAAGAAGAATTAGGTCTAATGACAGACCCGATACATATAAGCGGAGGTTATGTAGTTATCAAATGACTCATAACCTTTGATGATAACTCAATCACCTTCCTGACCAGCTGTAGAGCCATAGAACCTCGAGGCCTAAGGGCTAAGGTTGTTGGGCCAAAAGCCCAAAGATCAAGTTAAAGAAGCCAAATTGGCTAAAGGCCACAATAAGGTCCAATTGAAGGACTAGGGTGGCATTGGAACAAAAAATTAGGGAATTCAACAATTAATTGTCCCTTTCTTCACTATTGGGAGGACTTTTCAGTTGAATTGCAGTAAAAAAAAAGAGAAAACCTCGAGGCTTAAGGGCCATGAGAGTTAGGCCAAAGCCCAAAGAAGCCAAATTGGCTGAAGGCCACAATAATGTTTGATGGGAAGGACTAAGGTGGCATCGGAACAGGGACTTAGGGAATTCAACAGCTAGTCGTCCCTTCATTCATGGTTAGAGAACTTTTAAGCTAAATTCTAGTATGAGGAGGATCGTTACTCCCTCTGAAAAATGTTGATTGGGAAGTAAAAGGTAAGCAGAGGAATAAGCCTTAGGGAATTCAACAACAAATGATCGTCATCCCATTTCGTGGGAGGTGCACTTTTAAGTTGAGTTCCGGTAGAAAGTGATAAGTTGAATATTTAGATATGTTTTTGAGTATGTTTTAGATGAGTGTTAGACTAGTTTGATCATTAGTTTAATTGGTTTGTCTTAGTTTTGGTTTAGTTGTTAGTCGAGTTAATTTATTGTATTTAATGCTTTATTTTGATTTTTACATTTATAAGTTGATTAAGTTGATTATATAAATGTATTACTCATTGGTTTTCCTTTGTTTTGTAGGTGTTTAGATATGTTGAAAGTCAATTTGGATGATGAAAACATGTTACATGAAGATGAAATGAAGAAACAAGAAGAATGCAAGTTAAAAAGCTCCCAAAATTTGGCTTAGTCCATAAGAAAATAAGGTGAAAAGGGTGTTGAAACCCGAAACTAGGTGCCGCAGCATTCAGGATGGGAGCCACGACGCCTTGATGTGAAGTCCAAGAAGCTGGAACCCGTGAATGGGTGTCATGACGTCCACTGTGGGTGCCGCGGAGCCGAGGGTTGCGCAGAATTGGAAAGTTTTCGGGATTTCCTTATTCAACTTGGGACTTCTTATTTCGAGTTTCTATTGGCTTGTGCCTATATGTACTTCATTTTTTAGGGTTTCTAGAGCATCATAGAGTGGAGAACAAAACAAGACGGCTTGAAACGAAGCAGAGAAGAAGATCTTGAAGTTGGAGACAAGGGAGAGAGATTTGAATCCAAGGCATTTGTAGTTTGATTTCTATGTTCATATTCAAGTTTATAACCATGTTTTGTGTTTTTATTGTCGAAGTTATGAACTAAACTATTATTCTAGAGGATAGATCGATCCAAACTCAAGGCTATGCCATAGTTTTATTATTTTGATTATGATTAATGAAGATTTCTAGTTTATTTTTTTTTTTGGGTTTAATGCTTTTAATCTCTTGATTACGGATTAGATGATTGCAGATCTAAAGTAGATGCTCCAAAAGAGAGTAATTTAGACCAGAACAAGGAAAATATAACCTAGGCAATCTTGAGACCGAAAGGGGATCGAGATCCTTTAAAGTCATGGAAGAAAACCATAGAGCGTAAAGAGTTGCTAGGATTTTAGGTTTTCATCAAAAGAGTAAAACCAATGTTCTAGGAATATGCTTTAATTGGTGCTCGAAAGAGGGAATTAGAGACGTTAGAGTTTTTGACTTATAAAAGAGGGAATTGAATTAATATATATATATATATATATATAGGCATAGTGATATATATAGCACACAACAAGTTTTTGGGACCGTTGCCGGGGATTGAGTGTTACTTTAACACTAATATTGTGTTGTCTAACTTTGATTTTAATTTAGATTTTTTTAATTATTCATTCTTAACTTTCTAATTTTTCTTTTTAAGTTTTTGTTTTTTTTTTGAGTTCCAAGGTATATGCGACGAGCGAAAAGCTTTGAAGTAGTACCGTTTGATCCTAAAATTGACCGTACTCTTAGACGGTTGAGAAGAGAACGACGAGGAGAAATTGAAGCAATGGTGGCCGAGCAAAATCAGTTTACCTTGAGAGACTACTTCAAGCGGGTCATCAATGAAAACTACTCGAGTATTGTTCGCATGCTTATCAATGCGAACAATTTTGAACTGAAAGCAACATTGATATTTATGGTACAACAACACCAATATGGGGGGTCTTCGATTGAAGATCCTACGATCCATATTACTACATTTTTGGAGATGTGTGATACTGTAAAGATGAACGGGGTCAGTGAACACACTATTCAACTGAGATTGTTCCCATTTTCTCTACTAGACAAGGCACGAGCATGGTTCCAATCCTTGCAACCTGGAAGTATAGCTACTTAGCAAGACATGGTGCAAAAGTTCTTCCCACCAGCCAAAATTGCCCAATTGAGAGCTAAAATCGGACAATTTAAGCAACAAGAGTCTGAATCATTGTATGAGGCATGGGAGAGATTCAAGGAGCTATTAAGGAAATGTCCTCAACATGGGTTTCAAGATTGGCTACAAATATAGTTGTTCTACAATGGAATGACTTTCTCTATGAGGACGTTGGTAGATGCAGCAGCTGGTGGTTCTCTTTTGACAAAGACAACTACCGAGGCACTTAACATGTTGGAAGATATGGCTACAAACACCTATGAAGTCCCGAATGAAAGGTCAATAGTGAAGAAAGTAGCCGGTTTGCATGAAGTAGACCCAATTACATCATTGTCAGCACTAATGTCCAAACCCTTCCCATCAACTCGCTAAATTGTCTACTCAAAGTGGTCAACCTTCTATTGAAAAGGTGGCGGTTATGAATATGGGATACTCGGGGAGTGACATACAAGAAGAGCAAGTTCAATTCATCAATAACCGGGGATACAACTATAAGGGTAACCAACCTCTACCAAATCAATATCACCCTGGTATAAGGAATCATGAGAACTTGTCTTATGTGTTGCACCCTCCACCGGGTTTCTACAACCAATCTCAAGAGAAGAACCCATCCTTAGAAGATCTATTGAGTTTATTCATGATGGAAACAAAAGCTTCAATCAAAAATTTGGAAGTTCCAGTGGGGCAACTTGCATTAACAGTGAATGCCCAACAACGTGGTTTACTTCCTAGTAACACCAAAGTGAATCTGAAGGAGCAATGTAAAGCCATCAAGTTGAGAAGTGGAGAAGAGGTCAAGGGGGCTGATTCTAATAGCCAATACATTGCATCTCCACCACCATCTAGTGATGAGAAAGAAGAGCCTAGCAAAGAGGCTAAGATAAATAAAGAAAAGAATGAGTTGTCTGAGGGGGAGAATCCATATGAGAGGCCACATAGGCCAGGTTCTATAACATTCCTGGATAATCCTCCTATTCTGAAAACTCTGTTTCCTTTTCCTCAATGTTTTCAAAAGAAGAAGCTTAATGAACGTTTCGCCAAGTTTCTTGAGATTTTTAAGAAAATTCATATTAACATCCTTTTTGCAGATGCATTGGAACAAATGCTTAATTACGTGAAGTTTATGAAAGATGTTATGACAAAGAAGAGGAAGTTAGAAGATTACGAGACAATGAAGCTAACGGAAGAGTTTAGTGCCATACTACAAAAGAAGCTACCTCAAAAGCTAAAAGATTCAAGAAATTTTACTATTCCTTGTTCCATTGGTACTTTACATTTTAATAAAGCTTTATGTGATTTAGGTGCAAGTATTAACTCAATGCCACTCTTTATTTTTAGGAAGTTGGGGCTTGGTGAGGTGAATTCTACTACTATCTTCGTACAGTTAGCGAATCGGTCTCTTACTTATCCTTAGGGTATCATTGAGGATGTGCTAGTGAAAGTGGATAAGTTCATCTTCCCGGTTGACTTCGTTGTATTGGATATGGACGAAGATAGAAATATTCCTTTGATACTTGGAAGGCATTTCTTAGCTACTGGAAGAGCGTTAATAGATGTGAAATGGGGTGAGCTTACGTTGAGAGTGAATGAAGAAGAAGTGTTGTTAAACATATACAATACCCTCAAGTTGACTTCGTTGTATTGGATATGGAGGAAGATAGAAATATTCCTTTGATACTTGGAAGGCCTTTCTTAGCTACGAGAAGAATGTTAATAAATGTGCAACGGGGCGAGCTTACGTTGAGAGTGAATGGAGAAGAAGTGTCGTTCAACATATACAACACCCTCAAGTTTCCATCGAAAAGAAGTACTTGCCACGTATTGATGTAGTGGATGTGTTTGATGATTATGGGACTGAGGTGCACGAGGAGTCTACACCGAAAGATCCTTTAGAGAAGTGTCTTGTGAGTTCTATATCTCGAGATGCAGCAGTGCATGAAGATGTCCAAAATTATGCCTTAGCTCTTGAGGCAAATTGTAACGAAAGTGCCAATGCCAAAGTGGAGGAAATTAAAGCCTTTTCACAACCCAAGTTAGTAGATTCTTCATTGGAGTTGAAGCAACTACCAGAGCATCTTCAGTATGTCTTTTTGGGAGAGAAGTCTACAATGCCGGTTATTATCTCATCGGCTTTATCTACTGTGGAAGAGGAGAGACTACTTCGCATATTGAGAGAGCACAAGTTTGCTTTGGGGTGGTCCATATCCGACATAAAAGGGAATAAGCCATTCTATTTGCTTGCACAAGATCTTGATGGAGGAGTCTTATAAGCCATCAATTGAGCACCAACGAAGGCTCAACCTGTTGGCTCGGAAATATTCAATAGGGGGGTGAATTGGACAATGGTGCAGGTTTTAAAAATTTAACAGAACAAATTTACAGTTGAAACAAGACAACAATAGTCAATAAACATAAACTATAAAGAACAGTTAAATGAACAATCAATCAGTAAAGTATGCATAGATTTTGTCCAAACTCCATTATCGAATCCTCTTACGGGTGAGGATCGAACCGTTATAACTTTTCTCAACTTCACAAGTGTGAGAAAAAAACTGTTAACCATATGAGCAACACTTGCTCAACCTTAGTGACATACATAGTCACCAAAGTAAATCAAATACAAGTTTGAGAGTTTGATTCTTTTACCAAGAATAAAAAATACTTACAGAGCAAATAATGAACCTTAGACCAACATTGATTCAACTATGAATGTATGATTATGGTCGGCTGAAAAGTGAGAAGTTATTGCTCCACTTTCCTTCAATAGATTTTGAAAGATATGATAGTGAAAAATAACTAATCCAGAAGGTGATTTCGAAGTATTTTCGCACTATTTTTCTAAAAAATATCAGACTAACTTTCAATGAGTTTTTGTGAAAATCCTGTTTCTTTCTTGTTGTATATTCATCGGCTCAAAGTGATATACTTATACAAAGAGCCTTTGAAATTCAAACTTTTAAAACGTTTTGGTGCTTGATTTGAATTTCAAATCAAACGGTCAAATTGTTTCATCAAAATGTATATGGTCAGACTGTTCGAGAAAACCTGAAGCATCTGTGCAATCTCAAGAATAGAAGGTTTCAAAAACATTACAGGTTGACAGATTTTTCAGAACTTTCGTCAGTGTCACATTAGCGTCCTGAAGGAGCGTCAGTGTCTTGAATTACACTGTTAAAAAAATAGACTTTCTGTCAACTTCTTCTGGGAGGGGGCTAATGCTACATTAGCGTCCTGATGGGTTTACGTTTTAGAAACCCAGAAGTTCATGGAAGGTGCTAATACTCGATCAACGTCCTGATGACTACTGCCGATTTTTTCAGGTTGGTTCGATGAGGTCGCTAATACTCAATCAACGTCCTGATTTGAATGATTAACACTCAACCCAGAAACCATCAGCGCCCTGATGGTCCATCAACGTCCTGCAGTATTGGTTTGAATCGATTAAACTCATTTTCTATAAGATAGAAAATCTTTTGAAAACTTATGAGAAATCATGGAAAATTCATGAAGTGAATGATTTTGCTTAATCAAATAATGGCTAACATTCTACAGTCCTAAATCATTCTAATAACATAACATTTAATTCCTGAATATATATGTATAGTCATCATCTTGATCACAAGCTTGACTTCCTCCTTTCCACCATACTTTGAGTGAAATATCTATGCATCATCATGTATTCAATATACATATGAATGTGGTTTGTTAATCATCAAAATATCTTCTCTCATATACGGGACATGAGGGTTATTGGAATAGCACAACCCACCTATGAAAGAGGTTGTTAAATCTAAAATTTTGAAGTGGCTCAAAGCAGGAATCATATATGCCATTTTAGATAGTTTGTGGGTGAGTCTGGTTCAAGTGGTGCCCAAGAATTGTGGGATCACTGTTGTGAAGAACGAAAACAATGAACTCATCTCCACAATGAAAACAATTATGGGATCACTGCCATAAGGAAGGACCACTCTCGCTACCCTTCATTGATCAAATGCTAGATCGGTTGGTGGATTTCCATTATTATTGCTTTTTGGACGAGTATTCGGGGTACAATCAAATTGCCATCACCCTAGAGGATCAAGAAAATACTACATTTACATGCCCGTATGGTACATTTGCATTTTAGCGTATGTTGTTTGGTTTGTGTATTGCACCGGAGACTTTTCAAAGGTGTATGATGGCTATTCTTTCTGATATGGTGGAAGACATCATAGAGGTATTTTTGGATGATTTTTCAGTATTTGAGTCCTCTTTTGACCATTGCTTGCATAACTTCTCCCTTGTGTTGAAGTTCCTTCGAAAGAACATATTTACTCGCTATGGCACTCCTCGAGCTATCATTAGTGATGGAGGGTCCCACTTTTGTAGTAAGCTATTCAATGCTTTTTTTGCCAAGTATGGGGTGAAGCATAAGATTGCCCTTGCCTACCATCTTCAAAGCAATGGCCAAGCTGAAATTATTAACCGAGAAGTAAAACAAATTTTGGAGAAAACTATCAACATCAAAAGGAGAGATTGGGCTTTAAAGCTAGATGATGCTTTGTGGGCTTACTAGATTGCTTTTAAGACACCTATTGGGATGCCTACGTATCGTTTGGTATTCAGGAAGCATGCCACCTACCAGTTGAGTTGGAGCACTGTGCAGTTTAGGCAACAAAGAAACTAAAATTTGATTTGAAGGCATTCGGTGACCAATGACTTCTTCAACTAAATAAGTTAGATGAATTTCGCCAAGATGTGTATGAGAATGCCAATATCTACAAACAAAGAACAAAGAATTGGCAGGACATGTGGCGACCCCGCACCTCGGACCACCAACCCCGCAAGGAATGGTGTGCCGAATGCCGGGGGGGGGGACGCCCGGCGTAGGCATCTCCAACCACTTCTCAACCTCCGTGAGGTGGTTGAGACCCTACGAGCCTTATCCCAAACAACGACATAATATAAAAATGTACTAAACAAAACTACTAACCGTATTAATCATCCAAGACAAGAGATACGCCATAAAACTTAGCCATAAATAAAACCGTCATAATCCCTACAGTCCATCAAGACTGACAAACACATAAAGTCCAAAACTATGGGTACAAAAAAACCCCCATATGCCCACTTGGTCTATCCAACAAGTCTCAACTCACCCATACTACAATGTGGTAAGTGTTATAATTACATAGTCCAAAATATAATACATCATAATTTAAAGCACAGTTCAATCAAAATGCCTCTGAACTCACATCGAGGCCTTGGATTCTCTCGCCGGCAAGGCTCTAAAGATATGACTACTCCTTTGCACATTTTCGGGACAAAAGGACCTGAAAGAGGAAAATGAGGGTGAGCCAACGGTGCCCAGTGAATAGAATTAAAATATGTTATCAATACTCATCAATAAATATCATGTATGCATGTCAATGTGTAGCATGATTAAAAGCTCATAACATATAGATATCAAACATTTATAATAAGTTCAATGCAAGTAAAAGCTTATCAATTTGGATCCACATTCCACATGCATTGGGGTTACTAGTGCACGTCTATTTCACCGTACCGTTCTCATCCCCAATCATGTTAATTTGGGGTTACTAGTGCACGTTTATTTCACCGTAGCGTTCTCATCCCCAAATATTTCCTTTTTAAAACCCTCCTATGACAAGGTTAAGTCCCCCTATTAGCCAGAAAGATGGGCCCAACCAAAGTCATAAGGTTTTCTCAAATCAATGCATCATTCAAAACATTAGAACACATTCATTCAACATACAATATATATAAGTGATATGATGACATAAAAGATATAATCATAAATGAAGTCTACTCACAACCAAACCTCGCGAGAGTATCTAACCACACACGGACACCAAACCGAATCAACCCAATCAAGGTCCTGAAACATTTGTCAATATCCAACCATACATCAATTCCTATGCTAAATCACATAGACATTAGACATCAACCCTAAATCAGCCCACATATAGACAATAGGCCTAAATCCCATCTAATCCCAGCATTCAACTCAAATCACATGACTTAGGCCTCTAATGCATAGTTCTCATTCATAAACCATTCTATTAATCAAAAATACTGATTTTCAATTCCTTAGGCATAAACATGCTCAAATTGGGCCCGATCACAAGTACGCATAACCCATAATATTGTCACAACCACCAAATCAGTAGTATAATCAACCCTAATCATGCTTAATTAAACATAAGTTGCATCAATTCAATTATTCTAGGCCAAAAGCATTAAAAGCCCCAAAACATGAAATTTTCCATACTTAGGCCATATTGCCGATTTACACTAGGTCATCATCTTCAGCCATGTATATCACTGATTTTGCATCATGGGTTCATCAACAATGGCAACTAGGTCAACATAGTTGACATGCAAGCTATTTGGAAAGGTCTAAGTTCATATTCTAAATTTAGGTCTAATACAAGCAACCCTAACAATTCTTCATTTAATATTCTGTTCAGATGTATCAATCTACCAACAAAAATTTTTAAGCACAAAATAAACCGTACATATTGAAGTATGTTAAGAAACAAACCGTACCAAAACATAAGCCTCTTTGATGAACAAGTCTCTAATCAAACAATTTCTCCTTTCCTGCTGCAAATACTCAACCTCAAATGACTATATCACACAACATCATTGACTATAAACATCTTCACCGTTCATAATTCAGACAGATCAGTTGTAAACCAAATGCCCAAATATCATATCCATCGAACGGTAGATTTAGGAGATTTATTAGTTTGATCTAAACTGCGCGAGAAATCCAAACTTTTCGACCAGCTCTGTTTGAGAGATTATATCTCTTAGACGAAAACTCCAATCAAGATCTCCACCGACAAGAATGAATACCCATAAGATACGGACGTGCTGACAAATTTGGAGCTCAATCTGACCATATAGAACGAAGATCGAGCTCCCTTTTTCTTTCTCTTCTTCTTTCCTTTCTCTTCTTTTTTCCTTTCTCTCCACTCATCTCACCCTCTAAGACTTCTTTGGGGAAGAGAAGTAGGGCATGGGACACTTTTCCACTCTCATGCACCAACCTTGACATGTGTTGGAGATGAGAAATGGGGCATGGGACACTTGTCCATTTTTATGCACCAACTTGACATGTATTGGAGAAGAGAAATGGGGCATGGGACACTTGTCCATTCTCATGCACCAACTTGACATGTGTTGGTCTCATGCACCAATTTGACATGTGTTGGAGAAGAGAAATGGGGCATGGGACACTTGTCCATTCTCATGCACCAACTTGACATGTGTTGGTCTCATGCACCAACTTGACATGTGTTGGAGAAAAGAAATGGGGCATGAGACACTTGTCCATTCTCATGCACCAATTTGACATGTGTTGGTCTCATACTACCCATACCAACCACATGTACTTTAACCAATCTTATGATTGCATGTATTTTAAATGTCCAATCCATCTAATACACCAAATATTTTATTCTCATTTATCTTTTTATTCAATCAATCCTAACCCATATCAATTCATGGTTTAATGGGACCATGCATAAATAACAACATATGCTTTATACTTTAATTTAACATGACCCATGTACAATTTATAATGCACATATTTATATATATTATCAAGCATCAAATATACAAACATTAAACAACCATCAAACAAACACCAAACATATCAAGGCAACACATAGAGTTTGGGCAAAATGCAATTGGGTTATGGGCTAGATGAAATAATTTTTGGGGCGTCACATCACACCCAACTTGGAATGAACTTCGTCCTCGAAGTTTTAAGGTTAAGGAATTACCTAAGCCCATGAACTCGGTAAAGTGCTCAATCATGTAGTCCTCACACTCCCAAGTAACCTGCTCCTCGCCATGGAACTGCTATCTCACCTTTACCATCAGGCCCTCACAGTTACGTAACCTCTGGACCTTCCGGTCTAGTATCTGAATAGGTTCCTCATCATAAGTCCCATCCTGCCTTAGCTCAATGTTCCTCCAGTCCAAGACGTGATCAAAATCACTCTTGTACACTCTCAGCATTGACACATGAAAGACATTGTGGACTGCTGCTATCTGAGGTGGCAAGGCTAATCGGTAAGCGACGGGGCCAATTCGTTCTAAAACCTCGAACGGCCCAATAAATCTCGGTGCGAGCTTGCCTTTTATCCCAAATCTCGTCTGGCCCTTCTGAGGTGAGACCTTCAATAAAACTTGGTCACCCACCTCAAACTTTACGGTCTTCCGCTTGGCATTAGCGTAACTCTTCTGCCTATCTTGGGCTACCTTCACATTATGCTTGATCCTCCTAATCTTCTCTGTGTGTTTTTGTACAAACTCTGGTCCCATCAGTGCAACATCCCCTACCTCTGTCCAACAGACCGGAGATCTACAGGGTCGACTATACAATGCCTCAAAAGGAGCCATGCCAATACTGGACTGATAGCTGTTGTTGTACGCGAACTCACATAGATGTATGTACTCCTCCTAGTTACCACTGGACTCAAGGACACAAGCTCGAAGCATATCCTCCAAAATCGATATCAACCTCTCAGACTGGCCATCCGTCTGAGGGTGAAAAGCGGTACTGAGATCTAGTCTAGTGCCGAGCTGCCTCTGCAACCCCTGCCAGAATACCGATGTAAACCTCGGATCCCTATCTGACACAATCGAAACTGGCACTCCATGTAATCTGACTATCTCCCGCATATAGAGTCTGCTCAGTTTGTCCATAGAATCCCTAGTGTTCACAGGTAGAAAGTGAGCGGACTTAGTCAAGCGATCAATAATAACCCAAAAAACATTATGTCTCCTCGGGGTGTTGGGTAATCCAACGACAAAATCCATAGTAACATGCTCCCACTTCCACTCAGGAATGGCAAGAGGTTGCATCTGCCCTCCAGGCCTCTGATGCTCAACTTTGACTCTCAGACATATCTCACACCTCTGAATGAACTGAGCTATCTCTCTTTTCATGTCGGGCCACCAATACATTCTTTTCATATCATGATACATCTTGGTTCCGCCAGAATAAATATCATAATGAGATCTATGAGCTTCTTGGAGCACACTCTGTTTGAGTCGTGGATCTGCAGGAACCCATAAACGTCCCCTAAATCTCAAGGCACCATCAGATGACAAGTGCCAATCAGTTAAATCACTGCTTTCAGCCCAAGACTTGTACATCACATAATCAACGTCAAGTCTCTGTTGGTCAATCACCTCCTGGACCTGTGTAGGCTGAGCTCTCATCTGAGCACATATCACAATCTGATTTGAAGGGGTAGCACATATACTCATAACCGTAGCCGCCTCAAGTAGTCTCTACTCATGAGACATCTGGCGTGCTACCATAACTATCTCTACCCGCTTCCTGCTCAACGCAACAGCCACTACATTGCCTTTACCTGGGTGGTATTCCAATGTAAAATCATAATCTTTGAGGAGCTCTAACCACCTTCTCTGCCTCATGTTCAATTCCTTCCGAGAGAACAAGTACTTGAGGCTCTTATGGTCAAAATACAAAGTGAATCTCTCACCATAGAGATAATGCCTCCAAATCTTCAAAGCAAAAACCACTGCGGCCAGTTCTAAGTCATGAACAGGATAGTTCTTTTCATGCACCTTCAACTGCCTCGATGCATAAGCAACGACCCTATCCTTCTGCATCAACACGTAACCCAAGCCGATACGAGAGGCATCAGTATAGATAACCAACTTCTGATAAGGCTCTGGTAAAATCAACACTGGCATAGATGTCAATATTTTCTTCAGCTCTAAAAAGGCATTCTCACACTCCTCAGTTCATACAAAGGACACATCTTTCTGGGTGAGCCTATTCATAGGCGTAGCTATCTTGGAGAATCCCTGAACGAATCTCGTATAGTAACCAGCTAACCCAAGAAAGCTTCTGATCTCGGTCACTGTGGTAGGCCTAGGCCAACTGATAATGGCTTCAACCTTAGACGGATCAACTGAAATCCCCTCAGAACTCACCGCATGACCTAAGAACTTCACTTCGGTGATCCAAAACTCGCACTTGCTCAGCTTTGCATATAGCCTATGCTCTCTCAGAGTCTGCAAGGTCACTCTGAGGTGTTCCTCATGCTCAGCCCGAGTATTGGAATACACCAATATGTCATCAATGAAGACGATGACAAACTTATCCAGATACTGCCTAAAGACCCTCTGTATCAGGTCCACGAACATCGCCGGTGCATTAGTCACACCAAATGACATCACAAGGAACTCATAATGTCCATAGCGGATTCTGAATGCTGTCTTAGGCACATCCTCCTCCTTGATCCTCAGCTGATGATACCCGGAGCGCAAATCAATCTTTGAAAAATACTTCGCTCCTCTTAACTGATCAAACAAGTCATCAATCCTTGGGAGAGGATACTTGTTCTTGATGGTCACCCTGTTCAATTGGCGATAGTCGATGCACAACTGCAAGCTCCCATATTTCTTTTTCACAAAAAGAACTGGAGCTCCCCAGGGTGACACGCTCGGGCAAATAAAGCCCTTAGCCAATAACTCCTCGAGCTGTTTCTGCAACTCTCTCAACTCGGCTGGCGCCATTCTATATGGTTCCATGGAGATAGCCTTCGTTCTAGGGACTAGTTCAATAATGAAATCGATCTCTCGCTTCGGTGGTAATCTTGGAAGATCTGCAGGGAACACATCTGGAAAGTCCCTAACAATGGCAATATCCTCAAGTATCACCTCACTAGTCTCTTCCTCATCAGGCACTAACCCAGCCAAAATCTCCCTATCTCCATCAGTCACAAATCTACCCCTTGTGACTGTCTGGTCTAAGGCTCTACCCTGTAGTGTAAACACTGGGTGTTCGGGGATCTGAAAAATGATTCTCTTCGCGAAACAGTCGACAACTGCATGATAAGCCGTGAGCCAATCCATCCCTAGAATTGCATCAAACTCTAAAAACTCTAGGACTAGAAAGTCAATAGGCATCTCAACATCACCAATCTGAACCACACACTGGCTACAAATCATGTTCGGGTAGATCCTCTCCCCAGCTACAGTACTCACCACTAACCATGTACTAGCCCTAATGGGAGTCAAATGCAAACTATCTACCATACGTCCAGATATGAATGATAATGTAGACCCAGCATCAAATAATACATGCATAGAAGCACCACAAATAATAAGAGTACCTTCCACCAAAGTCCTGGATGCTGTCGGGTCTGGCTCAGTAGCTGCCTTCGCTGTCTCTCTGGCACTGGACTGCTGCACAAATCCCTGAGCCCTCTGTAGACTTGGACACTCTGACTTCCTATGCCCAGCCTGCCCATATTGATAACATAAGAACAGAGCCCTGGGCGCAGATGATCCAGTCTGAGATGTCGCCACATAGCCTCCTCGGCCTCTACCTTTGCTTTGACTAACAGTCTGTGGGAATGGGGGTCTCGGTGCCTGAATGGGAATCGGGACAGGAGAGGAAACCACTGGTGAGGCCATCACACCAGTCTGAATCTGAGATGCCCCACTCTGAGCACCCTCGGACTGTGCTCCTTCATAAAACTTTCTCTTTTTTCCCCATTTTTCCTTCTTCCATGGAGTCTGGAACTGTCCCCCAGACTTCGCCTGTGAAGTCTGTACACCCGGAGCTGCCAGTGTAGACATACCATCAACTCGCTCAGTCAACTCAAACTGTTTGGCCCTCTGGACCACTGTGGAAAAATCAGTCATCTTCGTCACAGACAAGGCCTGTCGGATTGCAGGCCTTAGGTTCAAAGGGAACCTCAAAACCTTATCACTCGGTGTCTGAACTAACCCAGGGGCATAAACTGCGAGCTGCCTAAATCTGAGCTCATACTCCCTGACTGACATGGTGCCCTGTGCGAGATTCAAAAACTCGAGTTGCTTAGCCTGCCTCTCAGTCTCTGGGACGTAAGCTTGTAAGAATAACGGTTTGAAGGTGTCCCAACTCTTCGCTGCCCCTGTGTATCCAACACTGAAAGCCACCAGTCCTCTGCATCACTCTCCAGTGTGTAAGCAGCAAAAACGACCTGAGACTCCTCATCAAGCTCTAAGGAGCGACTGATCTTCTCAACATTCTTCAACCAATCTTCGGCCTTCTTCAAGTCAACCCCACCAGTGAATTCCTTAGGCTTCAGCTTCAGGAACTTCTCTAGCAGTCTGATCTGCCGATCAGTGGGGTTCTCCACAACAGTAGGAGTAGGTGTAGGCATAGGCTGAGGTACAACCATCTGAGGTCCTGCTGCACCTGCAGCTCCATTAGCCATGGCCCTACTCGTGCCCGCCTCCTGAGGTATTATTTGAGGTGACTGTCGAGCAACAGCCTCAACCTGCTGCACCAACGCTTGTATCTGTGCAGTCTGGGTTGCCATCAAGCGGCCTTGTGCCTGAATGATCTCCTCCATCCTCCCCATCCAGTCATCATCGGATGGCCCTGTGTGTGGCTGTCCCAATCTCTCGCTCCTCCTCATGACACTGAGAAGTAGAAATATGAGCAACCACCACACATTAAAGAATTTTAAACATTAACAAAGCCTCATAACTACCCATATCATATAATACACACAAAAAATATGATAGTAAGGCTTTTAAGTTAGTTCCTTTAAGCTTTTTAATCATAAAAATCTCTCACCCAATTCCTAGGTCAAAGTCATCTAAGTCCAATATATAGACCAAACCTAGTAAAATCGGGCTCTGATACCAACTGTGGCCACCCAACACCCCAGACCACCAACCCCGCAAGGAATGGTGTGCGGAATGCCGGGGCGGGACGCCCGACGTAGGCATCTCCAACCACTTCTCAACCTCCGTGAGGTGGTTGAGACCCTACGAGCGTTATCCCAAACAACGACATAATATAAAAATGTACTAAACAAAACTACCAACAGTATTAATCATCCAAGACAATAGATACTCCATAAAACTTTGCCATAAATAAAACCGTCATAATCCCTACAGTCCATCAAGATTGACATACACATAAAGTCCAAAACTATGGGTACAAAAAAACCCCCATATGCCCACTTGGTCTATCCAACAAGTCTCAACTCACCCATACTACAATGTGGTAAGTGTTATAATTACATAGTCCAAAATATAATACATCATAATTTAAAGCACAGTTCAATCAAAATGCCTCTGAACTCACATCGAGGCCTTTGATTCTCTCGCCAGCAAGGCCCTAAAGATATGACTACTCCTTTGCCCTTATTCGGGACAAAATGACCTGAAAGAGGAAAATGAGGGTAAACCACATGCCCAAATATCATATCCATCCAACGGTAGATATAGGAGATCTGTTAGTTTGATCTAAACTGTGCAAGAAATCTAGACTTTCCGACCAGCTCTGTTTGAGAGGTTATATCTCTTAGAAGAAAACTCAAGTCAAGATCTCCACCGACCAGAATTAATACCCATAAGATACGAACGTGCTGACAAATTTGGAGCTCAATCTGACCATATAGTACCAAGATCCAGAACTTTGATGAAAACGTTGCTGAGACTTTCCTCAAAACAACTCCCTCTTTCTTTCTCTTCTTCTTTCCTTTATCTTCTTTTTTCCTTTCTCTCCACTCATCTCACCCTCTAGGACTTCTTTGAGGAAGAGAAGTAGGGCATGGGACACTTTTCCACTCTCATGCACCAACCTTGACATGTGTTGGAGAGGAGAAATGGGGCATGGGACACTTGTCCATTTTCATGCACCAACTTGACATGTATTGGAGAAGAGAAATGGGGCATGGGACACTTGTCCATTCTCATGCACCAACTTGACATGTGTTGGAGAAAAGAAATGGGGCATGGGACACTTGTCCATTCTCATGCACCAACTTGACATGTGTTGGAGAAAAGAAATGGGGCATGGGACACTTGTCCATTCTCATGCACCAATTTGACATGTGTTGGTCTCATACTACCCATACCAACTACATGTACTTTAACCAATCTTATTATTGCATGTATTTTAAATGTCCAATCCATCTAATACACCAAATATTTTATTCTCATTTATTTTTTTATTCAATCAATCCTAACCCATATCAATTCATGGTTTAATGGGCCCATGCATAAATAATAACATATGCATTATACTTTAATTTAACATGACCCATGTACAATTTATAATGCACATATTTATATACATTATCAAGCATCAAATTTACAAACATTAAACAACCATCAAACAAACACCAAACATATCAAGGCAACACATAGAGTTTGGGCAAAATGCAATTGGGTTATGGGCTAGATGAAATAATTTTCGGGGCATCACATGACAAGCTGATATTGAAGCGTGAGTTCAAACTGGGACAACAAGTACTCTTATATAATTCAAGGTTGACATTGTTTCCGGGTAAGTTGAAGTCGAGGTGTTCAGGTCCTTGTGTTTTTGAAAAGGTGTTTCGATATGGAGTCGGGGAGTTACGCAGTAAGGATGGCTCTATTTTTTGAGTCAATTGGCATAGGGTGAAACACTAGTATGGGCAAGAGGATGAGCATGAGGAGAGTGTATACCTCGATGATCCACATTGAAAATTGAAGAAGAAAGTAGGGCTGAGGACTTTAAACTAAGCGTTTATTGGCAGGCAACCCATCATTTTTAGGATATGTATTTATTTTTGAGTATTTTGTTTCATTTAGTACGTAGTTGTTTTCCTTTTCATTGATTGATTTATTTCTTATATTTCCTTCCCAGGTTCTAACTCAAGTTTGGGAGGTCCTTCTTCATGCTACATGGAGAGGAAGATGGAGTACTTGTGTGGAGACTTCAACCCGTGGGGTTAAGAGGGTTGTCCCAAGTTTTCTTTCATTTATTTTTCCATCTATTCCTTTATTTTGTGTTTCTTGTGAAACATTGAAGAAAATACTTGTTTTAAGTTTGGGAGGAGAGTTATAGAAAAAATTTGATTTTTGTTCTTGTCATGGTAAGGATGTGTGTTAGTTTTAAGTTATGCTAAGATGTCATATTCTTTCACAAATTTTGATTTGATTCTATTTTATTATGAATGAACGATGATAAGAAAGCATTCATTTGAACATGACTGTAGGAGTTAAAGTAATTTCTAAGTCTGTGTGCTTGATTCAACCCTTAGCTTGGTTTTGTTTGAAATTCTTTACATGTCTAACATGGTTTCGATTATGGAATCATGACTTGTTTGGATTAGACTTTTGCAAGTAAGTTATACTTTTAGATCTCTATGAATTCTAGAACATGTTTGATCACCACTCGAGGCGAAATCCTAGAGAACATGCCATGAAGAAGATGATTTAGGCCATGTATGGATGGTTTGAGCATAAAGCTTACTTATATTTGAATTATACCATAGTCACCCATTTTGAGCCTTTTAATCTTTTCTTTGTTACTTATGAAACGATTAGCTTGAGCTTAAATGTCTAATTTCCTATTTTTCACCCAATGCACCTTTACACTTTGATTATGTTGGAGTATTTATATTTTAGAGGCTTGAATGTGGGAATGAAAGGAAGAAAGGAAGGTGATGAAGAGGAGTATTATTGGGTTTGGAAGTTTGCTTATTTTTTGAGCTTTATAAAAAGAAAAGAATAAAAAAAAATAATGAGAAAAATAAAGAAAAGAATGCTATGCCTATGTGTTGAAAAGAAACAAGTTTGGGGGTGTAGTTGTTCTTTGAAAATATGAATGAAAGCAAACAATAAAAGAATGGGGATTCAGTGAAAGAAGTTGAATATTCGAAGTTGGGTATATGCTTTCATTTGGGTTTCTTTGGTTCCATATATAATGTTTTGGATGTTGAAAATGATTAAAGTGTTTGGGGTGTTTTAAGCTTAAAATTTTCTATTTTTCCTTACCTTTGAACCTTGGCCTGACATTTCATCCTATGAAGGAGCTATTGATTCAAAATAGTATGTGATCTACATTAGTGGAGAGTGGTGTGAAAGACTTGCCTATGGAATTTATTTAATATATATATATATACTTCGAGATCATATGTACTCTATACTTGCTTGTACTTGTCTAAGAAGTTCATGAGTGGTTTTATGAGATTGACTATGTATGTATATGTTTAGGAATGGAAGATGAGGCTAGGTAAGAGGTTGGATTGAAATTTTAGACATCCCTGATACTCTTGAAGTTTTTCGATGAGTTATTATCTTTTTAATGTGATCTTAGATGCCATGATGATGATATGTGTTTTGTTTTCAAATCAAATTTTAATTTGTTTTAAGAATATGATGTTATAATGTGATGTTGGGGTTATTGGTTGAATTTTAGTTTTGTTTTCCCTTTCCTCGAGACGATCAAAGTCCTAGGTTTGGGGGTATTTGATAAGTTAAATATTTAGATATGTTTTAGATGAGTTTTAGGCTAGTTTGATCATTATTTTAAATTGTGTCTTAGTTTTGGTTTAGTTGGTAGTCGAGTCAATTTGTGGTATTTAATGCTTTCTTTCAATTTTTACATTTATAAGTTGATTAAGTTGATTATATAAGTGTATTATTCAGTAATTTTGCTTTGTTTTGTAGGTGTTTAGATATGTTGAAAGTCAATTTGGATGATGAAAACATGTTACATGAAGATGGAGTGAAGATACAAGAAGAATGCAAGTTAAAAAGATCCCAAAATTTGGCTAAGTCCACATAAAAAGAATGAGAAAAGGGTGCCGCGGTGCTGAGAGTTGCACAAAATTGGAAAGTTTTCGAGATTTCCTTATTTGACTTGGGACTTCTTATTTCGAGTTCCTATTGGCTTGTGCTTATATATACTTTATTGTTTAGGGGTTTCTAGAGCATCATAAAGTGGAAAACAAAACAAGTGGGCTCGAAACAAAGCAGAGAAGAAGATCTTGAAGTTGGAGACAAGGGAGAGAAATTCAAATCCAAAGCTTTTCTTGTAACGCCCGTACCTTTGGATGACATTATTTTGACCCATAGAGTACCTATATACGTATGAGTATACGTATTCGATGATCGACGCATGTTGGTTCGAGTGTCTTTGCATGCTTTTAAGTTTTTTAATGTGTGCGTAAAGTTTCAGAATGATCGGAGACTCGTTCGACGTTGAAACATGTCAAAAATGGTATTTTGGATTAGTAAATTTCTGTCACCGATTACATTAATGGCTTGATCTCAAAGATCCGTGGTCCAATTGAGCTAAAATTTTGTCAGCTTATTCGTCTCTGATAGATCTTCATTATGAACGGTGAAGACATTGATCAGAGTTGTCTACTAATATAAGACTCCAAATACTATTTCTCAGATTTGCAGATTTTCTTACACAGTTTTGATCAAGCTGGTGGATCTCATAATCCCACCGTTGGCTTGAGCTGTGACTGTACCAGAAGGTTGGTAACTGACTCATACAAATTGGTGAGTCGTTTGCCAGAAATTGATTATCTAAGTGCAAGTAATTGCAACAGGAAAACTGTTGCTTTTATTTAAGTGTGTTTTTTTTTATGTGGACCCAAAATCTTCTATAAAAGCAACCAACACTTAGATTTTGGTTCACTTGCTCATTTTTCACTCAGAAAAGAGGGAAAAGAGCTTGGAGAAGAGGAAAAGAAGGGGAGAGGAGAAAAGGGAGAGGAAGCTAGGGTTTTGGGTGATTCTTGCCGAAATTTCCTCCTAAGGTAATCATTCTTTCTCATTTGCTTCCATAAATCTCTTTATTTTATGTATGCAAGTTTCTTTTGACTTAGGGTTTGCTATGTATCTCGGATTTGTAGGGTTCTTGACCTAGGGTTTGCAAGTTTAAGCTATTTTATGCTTTTTAATGGTTTAGTGGCCTTCCTTGACCTAGAACAACACCTAAGATGTGTTTCCACACTTGAATCCCGAAATTTAAGGAGGTTGGTGGAAGAACACATTTAGGAGTTGGGTTTTGCATGTCATATATGTTTGATTAGAGGCTATTAGGAACCCATTTATGGTAAAACCCCCAATTTCTAGAAAGAAATTGGTAGGGTTATGTGTATTGACGTAAACCTGGGTTTTGGACTTAGGGTTTTCCATTAGGCTTGCATGTGATATATGTTGAATAGATGGGTAAATGTGGATGTTGGGTAGTCCAATTTACTGATTTTGATTAGTAGAAAACGTAAGTGTAGTGTAATTTTGGCCTAGGCCATGTGATTTGAGAATTTGCCATGAATTTGGGGATTTGCCCAAATTTGGGAATTTTGACCTAATTGATGTCAATTGATGAAATTGACATGAAATTAGTCTAATAAACTCTGTTTAGGATTGAATGCATTGAATATTGTTGGTTGGATCATGGGGATCAACCTATTGTATTCATTTGGGTTAAATGTGGGTTAATTGGATATTAAGTGGTTGAATTGGGCAATATGGATTTGCTCATGGGTATGACCATTATAGAATCTAAATTGGCTATGGAATTGGGTTTAAAACATGGTTGTATGGCATAATATGGACAGATTTTTAGTGATGTATGAACCATGTTGTTTGCAGGATTTGTGAATAATCTAAGTAACCAAAATAGGCCAATTAGGGATTGAGGTGCATTGGGGTGATTTGTGGCATTCTAGTGCTTTCTTTGGATTGGATTGGATTGGCTAAGTCTAGCCAATCCAGTTGTGAGTGTTCCTTTACTTGTTGGTTTCTATATGTGGCACTGTAGTATAAAATGTTTTAAATGCTTACTTAATGTAGTATGCATGATTTGATGATTCATCAAATGTATTTGAGCGTAGTCCAGTTGGGTTAGCAATTGAGTTGTGTTGCATCTCTTAAGCATGGGATTCTTATGGAATTCCATTGGCCGAACGAGGATCCTCAATTGTGGACCTTGCAGAGGGTTCCAATGGTAGGTGCAGATGGGATCTCCTTAAGGATTGTATCCCGGTGACATGCTCGATCCATGGAATCCTATTAGATACGGGTAAGTGGTCAAATCGGGCTATGAGTGTTTAGGATTGCATGTGCATGCTTAGAAAATGATATGCATTGTCTTGATTATGACATGATGCATTATATTTGGCATGTATGTAATCTTTTGTATCCATGTTATTCAAATGGTTTTAATGATATTGCAATGTTTTACTTAAATGCTGCATAAATATATATATGTTGCCACTTGTAGAGAACATTCACTGAGCTTGTTGTAGCTCACTCCTCATCCTTATCATTTCAGGTTCGGATAAGAAGGGGAAGGGGACAGATTAGCTGTGGAGCATTTCCTTGTATTTTGTTGATGTAGGTGTTTTAGTACTTATCAACATTTTGATAATTTGTACTATATAACACCTAATGCTTATACTTAACACTTAGATGGGTTGTATTTATGGTTAAGTATGATTTTGTATATTTTGGACATTATGGACTTGGAAATTTGTTTTTATTTTTTATGGTTGTCATTTTGGGATGTATTTACGTTGATGATCTTTTATGTCCATGTGTTTTGATGTTGTTTATTAGGTTTATGTGTGTGGTTAAAAGGCTTACGGGACGCCGTGTATATCGAAGAAGGATATACTCGAGGTTCGATGCCAATCATGACGTCACAGATCATGGGTCGTGACATTTCTAGTTTGATTTCTATGTTCATATTCAAGTTTTTAACCATGTTTTGTGTTTTTATTGTCCAAGTTATGAACTATTATTCTAGAGGATAGATTGATCCAAACTCAAGGTTATGCCATAGTTTTATTATTTTGATTATTATTAATGAAGTTTTCTAGTTTATTAAATTTTTCTGGGTTTAATGCTTTTAATATCTTGATCACGGATTAGATGATTGTAGATCTAAAGTAGATGCTCCAAAAGAGGGTACTTTAGATCGGAACAAGGAAAATATAACCTATGTTATCATGAGACGGAAAGGAGATCGAAATCCTTTGAATTCATGTAAGAAAACTATAGAACGTAATGAGTTGCTAGGATTTTAGGTTTTCATTGAAAAAGTAAAACCAAAGTTCTAGGAATACGCTTTAATTGGTGCTTGAAAGAGTGAATTAGAGACGTTAAGGTTTTCGAATTATAAAATAGGGAATTGAATTAATATATATATATATATACATATATATAGGTATAGTTGAGAGTGAGGTGACATCGAACCTCTAGATTATTCATCCACTGATTTTCTATCTATTTATATTGCATTGCTAGTTTAGTTTTATTTTGTTTAATTATTGCTTTAATTTACTTGAATTATCGAATTTGATCTTCTAAATAAAGTTAGGGTTAGTAAACGTGATAATTAGTATAATATTCAATCCTTGATGACGATACACTGGATATTCATTGGTATTTATAACTTGACACCATGCGCTTGTGGTTTGCACACAACAGAAGGATCATTATTCCTTTGGAGAAAAGTGAATTAGCCAGGCGATTGGGTTGTTGGCCCAGATTATAGTCCAGGAGGAGGGGTGAATTGGACTTAGCAGATTTTCCTGAAACCTTACTAAACACTTAATGACAATGATAAACACTTAAACAAAGTGCAAGGAAAGTAAATAATGGACACGGTGATTTGGAGTGGTTTGGCTTCTTCAAAGCCTACCTCCACTACTTGACCTCCCTAGTCAAGATTTTTCAAACATCCACTAACTTTGATTCAACTTATGGGTGTGAATCAAACCATTACAACTTGATCTAACTTATAGGTGTGGATCTTACCTAATTTTGATCTAACTTGCGGGTATGGATCCTACCTAATTTTGATTCAACTTACGGGTGTGAATCGAACCGTTACAAACACCGACCTCCGGTCAGGAGTCTTCCTAATTGACTAACTAGCCAATTCTAATACAAATGTGTTTACAAAGATAGAGAAATTGTTTATACCAAACAATTCTCAATTGAAGTATAAGTAAGAATGAATACCTTCCAAATGATGTATATCCAAAGTATGTAATATGATGCACAAGCTGTGATAAAGGAATGAATTCTTGGATTTTGATTGAGAAATGATGAAGATGAAGTGCACAATCAAAAACCCTTTTCTTGATCACTTGAAATGCCCTGAAAGATGTCTTCTCAAAAGTGAAGATTAAATGCACAAGAGATTTCTTCAAAGTGATTTGTAGACTTGAAAAGCCAACTTGGAAAGCTTAGATGAAGTACTTGAATAACTTGGAGAACCTGTAAGCTTTTCTTCTCAAAGATGGAAAATAAAAAACAACTCAAACACTCATTTGAAACTTGTTTCCTTTTGAAAGATGTGGAGAACTGATTTTAGCACAAGTTTCGTCTTTCAAAGATTTTGCAAAAGGTTGCTCATAATGAGCTAAGGAACATATTTATAAAAAAATATTTCCAAAAAAGTAAGAACCTTGGTTCTATACACTGAACCTCATTTCTATTCAAAATGAACTTGAAAACAATACACAAAAACATGTTTCCTTTGAGAGAAACATGCTTCTGTGTGAGATTCCAGAATTGCCCAAAAAGCAGGAAACACGTTTTTCTCAGAGGAAACACGTTTTTGTGTGTATTTCCCGAGAGCATAATTCTGGAAATTTTGAGGAAACGCGTTTCTTAAACAGAAATGTGTTTCTGCTCGACTGAGTAAAATTTTTCACTAAGTCCAAAACAGAAAATGTGTTTCTGCTTGACTGAGTGAAATTTTTCACTAAGTCCAAATAGGAAACGTGTTTCTACAATACACAAAAACTCAAACATGTTTTCTTTTAAAATGTTTGCAATCAATACATGTTTTCTCGATCAAACATGTCTAAATACACTTGAATACACTTAATTTGACCAAATTACAAAATGAACAAGTGTTAAACTCATTATCGATGAAACGTCAAACTTTTGACTAAATTTGAAATCGGTTTGACTTTAAAAAATGTTGACTTTTTCAAATCAAAAGTTAAATACATTCAAGTCAACTTCAAAATAATACAATAGAAGTGATTTTATGATCAAAACACAAATCAAGATAATTTTGAGTAAACAAGCAAACAGTTGACTTTCAGTCAAAATAGTTGACTTCGCAAAAACAAGATTTATTTTTGAAATATGATGCATGCATAGACTTTGGCTGACATGAGTAGGAAGTATTCTACAACCCTAAGGAATCTAAGCAACTACATTACATAAATGTGATCTTGATCGTCCAATTGCTTTGATCCACTTCGAGCTTTGAATTAGACTTTTTGGTTGACTTTACAGATATGATCATTTAAGTACTGAAACACCTTAGTCAAAGTGATTAGTATTCAAAGAATATTGTTTGTAATCATGAAAACATACAAGGGTGATGGTAAAATAAGTCATCAATCTCCTCCTTTTTGATGATTTCAAACAAACTCACTATTGGCCTGATTGAAACAATGAGCATGATAATCTAAATGAATATGCTCAACCAGGAAATGTAATCACAATATAAAATCCAATATATCATGTTCATAGAGAAGTTATACCAATTTAATAATGTCATGATACCAACATAATATAAAGAATCATAGCAAGTCATGATCATGAAGAAACAAGATATCATATATATGTATCATCATCAAAGTACATAATGGACATACATGTATGTCAAAATGTAACACAAAACCTATACATGTATGATATAGACAAAAAAATACACAAAGTGTACAAAACTCTCCCCCTGAGTATATGTGCTCGCTCTCTATCTATCTATCTTCCCCTGTATCTAAACATTCTCCCCCTTTTGAATCATAAAAAAGAGGGGAATGAAGGTGTGTGGACAACTGGAGTGGAGGGATGCTGAGCGGGTGACTCTAAATCGGATGGATGTGTGTAGGCTCAGTCCGGATAAGAAACAAGAAAAGTTGTCGTCGAAGAGGTCGGTGACTGGACTACTAGTGTAGTCCTCCCTGAGTGAACCAAATGGGTCATACCTCCGGATGGAATAAGGTCATCCTCGTCAAGAGGTGTAGAAGGATCTCGAGGAATGCTAGATGGCGCGACAGGAACTATGACCAGTGAAAATGAAGAGGGAGCGGTGGCAGGAGTCGCATCACAAGGAACTGGTGATGAACCGGATGGTCTAAGAGTCGGTGAGGATGGACTAGCTTGGTCATCTCTGATAAGTGGTTATTTAGATGTGTTTTTAGTATGCTTTAGATGATTTTTACGTTAGTTTATTCATCTATTCGGTTGGTTTATGTTAGTTTTGACTTAGTTGTTAGAATGGTTACATTTTAGTATTTGGTGCTTATTTTGGTGTTTAATTTTATACGTTGATAGATTTGATCTTATGAGTGTTTTAGTCATTGGTTTTGATTTGTTTTGCAAGTGTTTAGATGTGTTTGAAGTCAACTTGGATGATGGAAACATGATACAAGAAGATGTAATGAAGATACATGAAGAATACAAGTCAAAAAGAGGTGCAAAATTCGGCTAAGTCCACAAAGATGAAGAAAACGAAGTTGGAAAATCAGTAACTGGGCGCCGCAGCGCCCAGGTTGTAAGATGGTACTAGAGGAGACCAGCAGGTGGGTGCCGCAGCGCTGAGTTGCGATACAAAATTGGAAAGTTTTCAATTTCGGTGTTCGGGTCATCACTTCCTCAATACAACTCCGAATTGGATGCGGTTTTGTTTCTATGTATTCATTATTACAAATAGAACATTATAAAAGGAAGCATCATAAAGAGAGGAAAAATGGCTAGGGCAAAAGGAACAAGAAGAGATCGAAGTTGGAGACAAGGGAGAGATCTTCATCAACTAAGGAGTTTATAGTTTGTTATTTCATGTTCTTATTCAAGTTTATAGCAATGTTTCATGGTTTTATCTTCCAAGTTATGAACTAATTTAGTTTTCTAGAGGATAGATGGATTCTATACTAGATTCTATGTATTAAGTTTGGTTTATGTTTATTATTGATTGAATCTTCATAGTTTATTTATATTCTCATTGCTTAATGCTTTTAATCTCTTGATCACAGATTGAATGATATTAGACTTGAGGGGTGGCACTCGAGAGAGGATTCATTGGGTTGGAACAAGCGAATTATAACCTAAGATTATCATTGAATCAAGAGATTTATGATATCTTCTAAAGTTGTAGGAAGAATAAAAAAACCTAATGAGTTGCTAGGGTTTTGGTTTTTATCGAGAGATCAAAATCAAGCCTTGGTGATATGTTCTAGTTCGGGCATTCGAGAGAGGGAATTAGAGACTTTAAGATTCTTGACTTATGAACTAGAAGAGGATATTGATAATAGACATAGCTAATCTACATAGATGATGGTTGGGTGAAGTTGAACCTCTAGACTTTTCTCTATTGACATCTATCTATTGTTTAATTGCTTTTATATTTACTTTTCTTTAATTGTTTAAATTACCTGAATTCCACATCTTTATTGTTTAGATAAAGTTAATAATTAGTGAAAACGATATTTAGTAATTAGAATACAATCTCAAAGGAAGACAACTCGATATCTCATTGGTTTATTATTACTTAACACCGTACACTTGTGGTTTTGCACGTACAATTTCACAGGAAAAAGTCCTATGGAGTGAATGTGTACTCACGTGAGCGGTTGTCAACCAATGTATGAACTAACTGCCTAGTATCTCTAGGAGACCTCTCCAACGCGGCCATGCGAGTCTCAAAGTCCTTAGCCTGCTGAGCCATAAAAGCTTGCAATTCCCAGAAGATCTGAAGGACAGTGTCCAGTGAAGCTGGAGCTGCGAATGATGAAGTTGATGCTCGTGCAGGTTAAGGGTCAAGGTGATCTTTCTCCGGAGCAAGAACCAATGCTTGTGCTGGTGCTGGCGCTAGCTCACGGTCAAGATGAGGGTCAACACCATCTGGAGTAGGAGCTGGTGAGGGTGCTGGATATCTCTGTCGTCGTCTCGGTGGTGCACCTCCTACTTAGAGAATATCCTCCTTGGGTTGCTTAGTCGAAAGTGATCGAATGTAAGCTTTGACCTTGCGAGGAGCTTTATATGATGAGTGAACCCATCACTGAATGCGTCGCACCCATCTGTAGCCCATAAAGTGGATAGTATGCTCACTGATGAGATTATTCTGAGTTGGAGCGACTACAAAGGTAAAACAAGATAAGTTAATCTCGGCTCGAAGAAAAAGTCGGGTGACCAGTGCACCATAAGGTATTGCTACTGCCGTGTGTCTCACGTTCACCATATGGTGAAAGATGAAGTAGGAAAACCTGATCTTGGTGTGAGAGTAAATGCACCAAAGAAGAAAGGTATCGATGGGTTTAACTGCCAATGAGAACTGAGTCGCGGAAGAATGACTCGAGAGATGATGTTATGAAAAATCTTAATCCCCAATAAGAAGATAGTGCTCGAGACATACTTGGTGTTAGGCTATTGGATCTACTTGGACATGGTCTCTATAGCTGAGAGACGGTGATAACCCTAAAAAATAATCTGATCATCCCTATAGTCAGGAATAGGATGATCACTAAGAAGTTGGAAAATCTCCTCCATAATGGCAGGAGAGACATTGATATTGATTTCAAAGATGGTGGTCCGATATAGAAGGCTATGATTAGGGGAAACTATCTCAAGTCCGGAGTAGAAGACTTAGACGAGCTTTGGATAAATTCGAATTCTAAAAGATAGGAAGCTATCCCAGCCAAGCTCTCAGAATCGGGAAAGAATGGGCATGTCGATCCGATAGAAGTCATCGAAGTTGACATGGACGCTAGGAGAAATGCGTCGGGAAATGAAGGGTCAGACGATAGGCTTTAGAGCGGGTGGTCTAGAAGACTGTGATGCAGGTGGTGTTGATAAAACAGGATTCGCAGAGGGAGACTGGTGGTGATGGAGTGGCGGAGGATGGTGGTGTGGGAGGTGCCGGGTAGTGGTACTCGACCACCTCACGGGCCTAGGAGGGGGGTTGGATGACTCTCCAACCTCTAATATCCTTTTAGGAGCTCTAGAACAAGGTTTAGTTCTAGGAGGCATTTTTTCAAACACTTGAAATGCAAGATTTTTCAGCTAAAGGTTTTTGAATGAAATGGACTCGAAAACATACATGAATGGAGGCAAACGAATGGTAGAATCTCGAAGAGGGATCGAAGATGAGAAAATAGAGTATAAGTTTGCGGGAAATGGTCAAGAAATGAGAGAAAACTGATGGTTTGAAGTTTTGAAAAAGTTGAGATTTTGATTTGAATTTTGTTCGATTATGATGGTGTTTTTGGATCGGATTTGATGCAAAAGTGCTATGAATCGATGGGGAAACACTTGGAATATGTTTTTGGTTGCCCAAGTGGGGGTCTCCACTCAGCACTCTCCTAAGTGTTTTGATGCTAATAAACAATATGTAATTTGGTGCTAATATTTGAATTAAGTATGTTTAAACATCATAAGCAAATAGAAGAACCAATACAAGATCAAAGCTCGTTCAAGCCTAATCAAGCGGATCAAAAGAAGTCTAAATCAAAGCTTGGACGTGTCAAGATGAGAAGAGAAGGATGAGAGCTAAAGTTCATAGAGTTTAATTTAGGTTGTAAACCTCATTGCCCTAGCTTGCTCAATCATTTTCTTTAAAATCTATACATGCATTAGATTTGTCTAAAAATTATTTTAAATTGTTCAAACTTGTTTGGTTTATGTTTTTAAAATATTTTAAACTTGTTTCAATCACATTTGCATTGGCTTTAATTAAAATGATGTTTCTACATAGTTTCCCAAAATCCATTCGCAAAGTTTTTCAAGGTCAACTTGTTTTGAACTTGAATTCTTTCAAAATGTTTGATAGCCTTTTCAAATGAGTTTGAAAATGATTCCAATGGATCCAAAATGATCTTTCCATAAATTTTAAGCTATTATATGTCTATATTTGGTTTAGGATAGGCCGGGTAACCAAACGAAGCAAAAATACACAAAACTGTTAAATCACTAACGCTAGTGCGCTAGCCAAAAACGCCAGTGTACTAGAGCATGTTTTTCTGCGAAATTAAAGCTCTAGAGCGCGCCAATGTGCTAGCATAGGGACTTTCTAGGTGTGATTCCAACGGTCAAAAACTTTTTTTTTGAGCCCCCAACGGCTAGTATCTTGTGTATAACGGCTAGTACTCATTTCTAATCTATAAATACATAAACTTAGGCCATTTTAAACACAAGAGAGGAAAAAAATGTGGGTGTAGTGAATGATTTCCCAAATCAAACCATTTCTCACGTTTTGAAAGCCCTAGAGCAAAATGTTTGAAACCAAATGAGTTGATTTCAAAGTTTGCATTTCGTGCATGATTTAAAGCATCCTCAAATTCATTTTTGATGAGCAATCTTGATGTAAGGAAGGTAAAACTATTGTAAGATCTCTCTATATCTCATTAAGCTTAAATTTTCGTATTGTGTATTGGTCTTGAACCTTGAAAAGGACATTGTAACGGTTTGGTTCACACCCTTGAAGTAAACCTGATATAGTGGAACAAGGTTTCTCTAGGCGTGGAGGTTGCAAAAAATTTTTTTCGAACCACGTAAAAATCATTGTGACCTCTTTATTTCAGCACTTTACATTTATGGACATTGATTTATAGAGCATTTACTTGTATCATCTTATAGATTCCACTAAAGAACTTAGAAAATATCAAAATCGGCCATTACACCCAATTCACCCCCTCTTGGGCGTTCAACAGTTTTGACACTGAGAAATTGATCAAAAAATGGATTGGAATGAAGAGAGGTGACCGGGAACGAGAGAGGAACGCGTTTGAGATGAACAAAACAATGCTCTCATGTAGCTATTTTGACGCTGCTCAAAACAGTGAAAACATGTTTCCGCTAGAGAAAATGCATTTTTGCTAATTTTCAGCAGAAACCCCTCAACGCACACAAAAACACTTTTCTTGAATGCTTTTCCAAGAAAAATACAAGATTCTAAGATTTTTAACACTTCACTCCAAATTTCAATTTTAATCCTTTACACATTGATGATCAACTAATGTCAACTTAATCCAAGTCATGAATGGCCATGAATTAGACATCTCATGCCAAATTCATGTCAAAGATGTGCACAATGTTTTCTATGAAAAATAATCATTGACTCAGTTCACTTACAAATTATATTGAGATAATTAGTACCAATTGAAAGTGATCTCAAATAAATCAATACTGATAATAAAAATCCCAATTTCATACATTTTTTTTTGAGGATACCAAGCGTTAATAATTGTTGCACTCATAATTTATTTTTAAAGCTTATCACCTTTTCTTAATACTGGATTCATCGAACCCATCAAAAATATATTTTTCTATAGTTCAAAGGCTTTGATAGAATCTTAATGTACTCAATTTCACAAAGATTATCCTTAGATTTTCTAGATATAGCTTAGGATCAATTTTGTCTAATATAATCTTTGTTATATAAAATGTATCATTCTTACCCAAAGACTATTAATTTGATCAATGTGAGGAGATTTATCAAAAAAAAAATAAAAGAGTTTAAACTCAATATTCTCCTAATCATTATCACATGTATCACGTGACAACAAATGAATTAATTTCAGTGTAAGCATACATAGCTACATCAAATTTAAACATACATTGTTCATGCTTGCATCAAAGTGAATTCATACGAAATTTTTTGGAGAATATCAATATGCAAGATTAATTTCCACGTAATTTTCAAATATGATTATACATGGTCAAAATCAATAATTTTCATGTCTATGCATAATTCTAGAGATTTAATAATACAATAAGCTTATAGAAGCAAGATATGTATTTTGATCGTGAGAATTTGCAATCATAGGCATTTTGATCATGCAATGTAACACAACCTAATATCATGCTTGATCATTTATCATTTTGCTTCAAACTAAAGATATGTTTTTTGTCACATAATTAATTTATGCTTAAGAAACCATGTTTCAGGCCTTTCCCAAATAAAATGATAAACAGTAAATGCCAGAAAATTTTATCCATGCAATACCGAAGATGATCTTCTCTCCAATTGGTGACTCCGAGGGAGACAACTTCTTCAACCCTTGCGGTCCAAGCTCGTAAAGATATGATTTGACTTGAGAGCTTTGAGCCACCGTCATTGAGAAGCCATTACACTAAACAAGAGTCAATCTACACTACATAGAACACCTTCGATTTTGGTACCCAAGTGGCTTTGGGTCCTACAAGGTTAGCATCATTTAAAACATCCTTCTCAACCAATGCTAGTTTACATTTCCTTTGGAATTTAAGTGAACATCTAGCAATGTTATTAGATTTTGTGTTTTAATTTTTGATAATGGAGTAGATTAGTTTCTAGGTTTACAATTGGAACTCACATGTAGCCTTGGATTTATTATTTTAATTTTAGAAGTTTATAGTTAATTTTGAGTTGTTTGCTTTAATTTATTCTTATTGCTTCTAATTAACCAACCATTAATTAGATTGATTTGTTAGATCTAGATGAACTTGGGAAAAAAAAATTTAGATTTTAGAACTTGATTAAAGTGACGTATGATCAAAAGGTGAAAACCATGAGTTCATGTAAGATAAAAATATACTTGCATGACATATGTAACCACTAAAAGAGTATACACTTAATGAATTTTGTTTTAATTCAAATCACATAGAAATATAGTGATTTAATTAGACAAGATATTTTTACTTGACCATCGGAAGAGGTTTGTAAATAAATTAGGGCTCTTGGTTAACAACTCAAATTAATTAATTGATTGAAAAATAAATAAATAGATCCAAGTGAAGTGTGAGGGAAAATTTTAAATCTAGGCTTTAAAATATTTGATTTGTTGACTTTTAATTTTATTTAGTGCAATTTGATTCTTCTGATTTATTTCATAAGTAATTTTAATATTAGTTTAGATAAGATTAGGTTGAAATAATTTTAATAATTAACTAGAAATTAGTACAAATTTATGTGGGAACGATACTCTACTTATCACTTTATTACTTGTTAATGGTATTGTATACTTATAATTATTTCACAATAGGTAGTATGTCTGTGGCGACCCCACACCTTGGACCACAATCCCCCACAGGATGGGGTACGGAATGCAGGAGCGGGACGATCGGCGTAGGCATCCACAACTACCTTACATCATCCTATGGGATGATCGAGACCCTACTAGCCTCAACTAGACTCTCCATAAAGTCTCATTTATTCTCCAAACATCAACCTGATAGAACTTGTGCAATTCATTTAATCACAACTATACAGTCTGCAATCCACAATGAAATAAACTCCAAGGACTGACATAATATACATCATCAAATAAAATATACAGTCCATCCAAAATTGAGGTCAACATACAAAGACCCATCATCTAAAGTTCAAGGCCACAAGGCCATCATTAAGAGTGACATACAACCATTCTCACCATCTAGGTTAATCATGTGTGTTATAAAATATACATATATACCAAAGATACAAAATGTAGCACCCTAGAAATGATTTCATCTAGCCCATAATCCGTTTGTGTTTTGCCCAAACTCTATGCGTTTGCCTTGTTGTGTTTGTTTGTGTGCATGATGTTTGATGTGTGATTATTTCTTTTATAAAAGAAAGTATTATTAGTGGTGGTGGTGTTATTATAGAAAGTATTATTGGTGGTGTTATTATTTTATTAATATCATTTTCCATATTAATACTATTGTGAGTGGCTTGTTGGAGAAGCTTCACATAAGTAACTTGTTGAACAAGTCATCATCTTGACTTGTGACTTGTTGAAAAGACTACATTAAATGTCCTCATCTAATGTATCTTTGATATATGGGAAGGTTGTATCTCAACACATGGTAAATATGACAATTATATTGGAATATGTTGTGTATATGTATTGATTATATGATAATTAATTATTGGTGCGTCAAATGGACTTGGGGATATTAAAAATGAGTCCGGAACACAATTTTACATAGATAACGACTAGTCATACTCGAAATTCCGATGAGTATTGAGCGCTTAGTGGGGAAACGAAGTTTAGGTGCTCTTGGTGAAGGAGTAGCGCGCTCAAGCGGGTTCCTAAGTGGGATGAGCGCGCTGATCCGTTTTTTGGGCATGATTTTGGGTGAAAAATGGCCATTTTCAGTGTTTTAATAGGGGGGAAAGGTTGCTACTTTTCCCATATGAGCTAAGGACGAATTGGAGAAGGAAGAGGGGAAGAAAACTAGGGTTTCCAAAGAAAATCTTCATCATCTACAACCCAAGGTGAGTGTTTTTCTCTATTTCTTTCCATGAAATCACCATTGAAGGTGAGAGTAAGCTTTTTAATTGAGTAGTTTTCTTCATGGGTCACAACTTTGGGTGTTCCCTAACCTAAGGTTGGCTGATTTTTGCTCTTTTGAGCTTGCTTATGATAGAAGCAACTTTCCTTAACCTAGATCTACACTCCATGAACATTTCTCAAGCATTTCACCACGTTTTTGGTGGTACAAGAGTTTAGGGTTTTGTTGGAAACCCTTAAGGCTGTGGTGTATGTGTTGGTCCACCCAAGAAGGGCGTGAATTGAGTGCGATGGTCAATTTTAAAAATATCTTCCAATAACTTAGTGATTTACATGAGTGTATTTGACTTGGATGCAAAATAGAAACAGACTAAATTGCAAACGTGAGACACACAAATTTATAGCGGTTCGGCCAAGCCTACGTCCACTACTTAATCTCTCAATTAGGATTTTCTCAATCCACTAACTGATTCTCTTGCGGGTGAGAACCAAACCGTTACAACTGCCCTTTTACAGGTTAAAGACAAACCTATCCTTTTATGGGCTAAAGATGAACCGAATTTCCTTTTTCCAGGATTAGGAGAAACCCATGTTTCTTTTACGGGATAAGAAAGAACCGTTTCTCTTTTACAGGTTAAGAGATAACCTATCCTTTTACAAGATTAGGATGAACCGATTCTCTTTCATAGGTTGAGATATAACCTATCCTTTTTCAGGTTAAGGACACACCTATCCTTTTACGGGATGAGGATGAACCGATTCTCTTTTACAGGTTAAGAGATAACCTATCCTTTTTCAGGTTAAGGACACACCTATCCTTTTAAGGGATGAGGATGAACCGCTTTCCTACTTACAGGTGAGGATGAACCTTTTTCTCTTTTACAGGTTCAGAGATAACCTTAACATGATTTCAATCCTAAAATCATTAAGTAAACTACATTCCTTGTTCCGGTTGTTTCAGTCCAGAAACACACCAGCATTATAACACTAAGATGTTGGTTGGTTTTAACGTAGTAGAACACTTTATAATAAAGCTCAGTACATAGCATTGCAAAGATATGAAATATGAAATAGGTAATGCTAAGTTGAAATACACCTTCAGTCCTTTACCTTTCAATGTTCGGTATTGCTCAAGTGCAGTTTCGAAAAGCATGAATGATATAATATGAAAATCAGTGCTTCTTCGAAAATAAAATATACCAAATAAACGACGTATAAAATGAAGGACTGGTGTAAATCAAAGACACAGATAGTTTTCAACATAGATATAAAAAAAAGTATGAAAACTTCTGGTTCAGTGATCAGTAGTTAACGCAACCACTGATATAGTTCAATACAATACTTAAGATATGAAATCAAGTACAACTGTATATCTTGAACTATTTCTCAAATTCCATCTTCAGCAAGAATGATACCAAATATGAATCATTGCTGAGAATTTGAATAGATACCAATACAAATAGATTTTCAAAGATAAAGTATAATTGAAGCTCAATATAAAAATCTTTTGAATACTTAAAGGTATCAGGAAAAATACTTTGAAAGTTGAGATAATGAAAAATAGTTTGACACAGACTAACTTTCAAAAAGTATTGGCTCAATACAAAATGATTGGCGAGTTGTTTGGTTCCAAGTGCTGGTATTTATAGACCTAGTGGGACATAACCGTTAGACATTTGAAGTTTAAATAATATGAACGTTTACACACAACAACTAGAATGCTATATGAAAATGGCAACTGCAATTTTCACTAACATTCTGGTTCTTTTCAGATTTCATGAAAAAGGAAAGTTTTAGAAAAACTTATTTCATGTATCAGAGACGATCTCTGATAGGTCTGAAAAGGCCTCTGTGCAAAGGTCTTTTCTGAAAAAGTAAACTTATGTAGTGTACTTGTTCGAACAGTGACGATTGTTGGATTAGCATCCTGATTTTGTAATCAATGTCCTAACGCATAATATCAACTTTGTCGTTTTGTTCCTTGAGGGTGCTCATTACGTATAAGCGTCCTGCTAAACAATTAAGTGAGGGCGCTACAGGCTTGTGAGCGTCCTGACTTTTTTTGATATTTTAACGACTTAACCTTGAGGGCGCTAATGCACATTTAGCGTCCTGCTATGTTTTAAAATAGTGAAGTACATGAGGGCGCTACTATCCGAGTAAGCGTCCTGCTAGTTTAAAACATAAAACAAAACATAAGGGCGCTATACCTATGTAAGCGTCCTACCAGTTAAAAATATTTTAAACAAAGACACAAGCACGCTGAAGGACAATCAGCGTCCTGAAAGTTACTAAGTTGATTCCTAAAGGTGAGGGCATTCCTATCCAGGTAGCGTCCTGATAGATTATTCAACTTATAACTATTAGCGTCCTCAAAGAGACATTCTTTGAAGAACTTAAGAAATCTTTCAGTGAGCTGGTGCTGAGTCAGCTTCCAGATACCTTCAGAGGTTGACTAATAAAGTAGGCCGCTACTATACAAGTAAGCGTCCTGATAAATCAGTTCAATTCAACCTTTAACGTTATCAGCGTCCTAATGAACTATCAGCGTCCTAACTTATCAAGTTCAGGAGAGTGCTGCTAAATCATTAGCGACCTGAAAGATTCATTAAAAAAAGTTTTGACTCGCGATTAAATATTCGATAGATGCTAATAAAAACTTAGTATATTTCAAATTAAATATATAAAATAAAATCATTTGAAATACCGTAAAACGCATGATCAAAACATGCAGATTTGAAAAACATATGTAGATGATTTATGCATGGTTTTGAAGAACATTTTGAGCAATAACAATTAGAGAAAGATATACCTTACATACTTTTTGTATTTTTCATTTCTCATAACTGCTAAATCCAACTCTTCATAATGGATTTTCAAAAAGAGCATTGTGCGGAGTTGAATAACTTGAATGTTGATCGAGAGATGTAGACTTGAAGCTTGATCGAATCATTCGAGTGAAGTGATGTTGAAATCCAGATGTGATCATTGAAATCCTTTTGATTAAAACGAACTTGACCGTTGGATAATCTTTGAGTTCCTTGATCGAGTCGTTCCTTTGCTTTTTGCTTTCCTTAGGTGCTTTGATGAAATCTTGATACACGCACGTTTAGCACAGAAGAGTACTTTGTTTGTGATTATCAAAATATACTTTGTCACAGTATATTTAGGGATGAGCTAAGTGATGAACCGTATCGGTTAACAATATGGTATAGATTTGGGTTCCTTGGTGGGTTTGGAACCCAATGGTACCATTTTCCCTGATTTCTAACAATAAATTGGTGGATCTAAGTGTAGAGGCCTAAACCCTAGAAATCAAACTTAGGGTTTTCCTTTGGACTTGCATGTCAACTATCCTGGATAAATGGCTAGTCCTAGTTGATTGATGGTGGTGTTCAGTATTTTCACCCATTGAAAAGCCTAGTTGTAGTGTAAAATCGCCCTAGGGCTTGATTTTGGGGATTTTGCTCAAATTGAGGCTTTTGACCTAAATCAAGTCAATTGATCAAATTAACTTGGAGACTATCTAATTGGACCTAAATTGAGTGGAATCATGGGTTTGGAATGTTTGAACCTATGTTTCATTTGTATGACTTAGTGCAATTTGGCTCTATGCCTATTGTAGAGATTTTTCCCCAAATTGGGGCATATGCCATGTATTGATTTGATTTGGCAAATTGAGTTGATTATGATCAATCTATCATAGTTTGGACTTGTGTTAGGATTGAATGACCTAGACTAAGTGATTGTCTTAGTTTTTGGAAATTAGTCTTGTTTATGGATTCGCACAGATGTCGAGGTTGATCATGAGACGAGAAACTCATGATGGGAATTAGATGCACATAGACCTGTTGGATTAGAAATTGATCATGATTAGTGTGTCTATTTATGGATGATCATGGTAATTGACGCATGCACATGAATCTATGGTTTACAGGATCTTGATTTTGCATTGGAATCTGTGTTGGTCCATGTGTGGATAGCTTTGTTTGCGTGGCATTGGTTATGAGTAGTTGTTCATCTTGTTTATCACTTGTGTCATCTTATTTATTTATTCTTGTATGTTAAAAGTCATGAATATCATTATGGAAATGCATGTGTTTAATATATTTTGAAATGGCATGCATTGATACCCTAGAAGCTTGGTGTTCCAAGCTAAGTTTCGTAGGTGTTCCTAGGAGGCTTGCGCATGTTTGCCAAGATGACTTCTTTAGAGGTAGATTTGTACGTGGAAGCTCTAGAAGCTTGGTGTTCCAAGCTAAGTCCCCTAGGTGTTCCTAGGAGGCTTGCGCATGTTTGCCAAGCTGACTTTTTTAGAGTCAGATTTTGAATGGTTTTGAAACTCTAGAAGCTTGGTGTTCCAAGCTAAGTTCCCTAGGTGTTCCTAGGAGGCTTGTGCATTTTTGCCAAGTTGACTTCTCTAGAGGTGGAAATAGACATGCCCCTGTTAAGCGAGGATCATGTTACTGATGAGTGAATGATCAATATGTCAGCTGTACCCCAATAAGGGAGGGCCATGTGAGTCTTTACAGCAGGAACTGAGTGGTTTTGAAATGCATAGATTTGAGAATGCTTATTTTACTATGTTTTATGATTCAAATATTTATGAGTATTATTTCGTGCATGCATATTCATATGACTTTAATTGATTTATAATTGATGGCACTACTGAACACTATTCACTTGGCACCATTAGCTCACATTCTCACTCTATTTCCAGGTTCTACTGATAAGGGCAAGGGAGGGGGCATTGCGTTTGCTTGAAGACCTAGCCATTGCCAAAGATAAGACTCTTATGTATGGTTTGATGTCCTTAATTACATATGTGTATGGTTTTAATTATTTTGATACATATGTAATTAATATAACACTTGTTGAATCTAGATTGTGAGAGACTTTGTATTTATGGTTGTATATTGGACTTGTGGCCTTGGATTTGATGTATATTGGCCACGTGCCTTGGACTTGGATTTGATGATGGGTCTAGGCATGTTACCATAGACTGTTTTGGGTTTATTTGAGGACTGTTATGATCATTGTGTTATCTTGTATGCTTTGGAGAATTATGTCTTTTGATCCATGTGGATGTCATTGATAATTAGAATTATTAAGTCTATCAGGCGGTTGATGTGGTTTCAAATTATTTTTTTGGAACTCTATGGAGAGTCTGGTTGAGGCTTGTAGGGTCCCGATCATCTCATGGGATGATTTGAGGTGGTCGTAGATGCCTAAGCCGGGCGTCCAGCATCGACATTTTTGCACACTGATCTATTAGGGATGGTGGTCTGGGGTTTGGGGTTGCCACAGTTGGTGTTAGAGCCCTTGTTTACTTAGGTTTGGTCTAGATTTAGAGACTTTGACCTAGATTGATCGAGTTGAGAGTTTTAGGTTATTAAAAGCTTAAATGATAACTTAAAAGTCTTACTACTCTATTTTGTGTGTGTATTACATATTATGGGTAGTTATGAGGCTTTGGGGTATTTCTTGGATGATCATGTGAATGATTGGTTGTTTGTATTGTGCTTCTCAGAATCATGAGGAGAAGCGGAATAAGACAACCACACTTGGATACATGTGAGGAAGATGATCAGATGAGAAGGCTGGAGGAACTTGTTGCCACACAGGGCCGGTTGATGGCAGCACAGACAACTCAAATTCGGGAGCTGATCAGGAGGACTGAGGCTACCGCACCACAACCACCTCCAGTTGTACCCTAGGAGGATGGTGTTGGTGAGGTTGAGGGCGACCCTATGGGAGATGAGGATGCGGTTGCCCCCTATGGCTGCACCACAGCCAGAGATTGCACTCGCACCAGTTCCTATTCCAGCTAGAGGCCCTTCAGACCATCAGATCAGGATGGTAGAGAAGTTCATGAAGCTGAAGCCTGAGAAGTTCTATGGGGGAGCAGAACTGAAGAAGGCAGAGGATTGGCTGAAGAATGTATAGAAGATTGCTCGGACTCTTAGCCTTGATGAGGAGGCTCAGGTGCTTTGTTCTACCTATATGCTGGAGGGTGATGCAGATGATTGGTAGACATCTGTATTGAAGAACCGAGGCATAGTTCAGAGTTGGAAGTTGTTCAGGCAGCTATTCCTTGAGGCCTATGTTCCTGCTACTGTGAGGATGAAGAAGAGGCATGAGTTCATGAACTTTCAGCAGGGCACCATGACTGTTAGTCAGTACAAGATCAAGTTCATGCAGTTGTCTGCTTATGCTCCAGGTTTGGTACAGTCGACTGAGGACCAGATCACGCAGTTCATGTTGGGATTGAGGCCAGTTATCAGGCAGGCCTTGTCAGTGACAGAGATGGTGGAGTTTTGGACAGTGACCATGAGGGCCGCACAATTTAAGCTACATGAGCATATTGAGGGACAAACTAGACTCGCCGTTAAGGCACCTCAACAGTTTTAGGCTGAGACGGGTGGGAAGAACTCCTAGAAGGAGAGAAAATGGAGGAAGAAGAGGAAGTTCCAGATGGGGACACAGTCTGAGGGTGCTCAAGTGAGCCATCTCAAGTCCAGACTAGTGTCAGATCTTTGCCATTCGTAGTACCTTCTACCCCACTGGCCAGTCAAGCACAAAGGCCACCACTTCCACAGTCAGGCCGAGGTCGAGGCAGAGGTGGTAACGAGGCTGCATCGTAGTCAGGGTCTACTACTCTGAGGACTCCTTTCATTTGTTACCAGTGTGGTCAGCCAGGTCACAAGAGGATTGAGTGTCCGAACCCATAGTTGGTATCTCCGAGTGCAGTGCAATAGTCCAGTGGCAGAGAGATTGCCAAGGCAGCCACCGAGCCAGATCCAGTCGCATCGAGGACCTTAGTGGAAGGTACTCTTCATATTTGTGATATTTCGATGCATGTTTTATTTGATGCTGGATCTACCTTGTCTTTCATATCTAGACGCATGGTAGATAGATTACATTTGACTCCCGTTAGAGCTAGTACATGGTTAGTTGTGAGTACTGTAACTGGAGAGAGAATCTACCTGAATCTAATTTGTGAGCACTGTATAGTGAGAGTTGAGGATTTTGAGATGCCTGTGGACCTTAGAGTCCTCGAATTCCTTGAGTTTGATGCAATCCTTGGGATGGATTGGCTCGCTGCATATCATGCAGTGATTGATTGCTTTGTGAAGAGCGTCATTTTCCAGATCCCTGGACATTCTGAGTTCACATTGCAAGGGAGAGCATCGAACTAATCAATTACCAGAGGTAGACCAGTAGGATGAGACTTGAGGACATCCTTATAGTAAGAAATTTTCCTGATGTGTTTCCTTTGGACCTTCCTGGATTGCCTCCGAAGAAGGAAATCGACTTTATCATAGAGCTGGTCCCTTGTAAGAAGCCTGTATCCATAGCACCATATAGTGTGGTGCCGGTTGAGTTGATTGAGTAGCAGAAATAGCTTGAGGAGCTGTTGGCTAAGGGCTTCATTAGCCCAAGTGTGTCACCTTGGGGAGCTCCAGTTCTCTTTGTCAAGAAGAAGGATGGGAGTTTGCGGTTATGTATCGACTACCGCCAACTTAATAGGGTGACCATTAAGAACAAGTATCCTCTCCTGAGGATCGATGATTTGTTTGATCAGTTGAAGGGAGCGAGATTCTTCTCGAAGATTGATCTGCGTTCCGGTTATCATTAGTTGAGGATCAGGGATGAAGATGTGCCTAAGACAACTTTCAGGACCTGATATGGTCATTATGAGTTTCTTGTGATGCCTTTTGGTGTGACTAATGCATCGACGATGTTCATGGACTTGATGCAGAGAGTCTTAGGCAGTATCTAGATAAGTTTGTCATCGTCTTCATTGATGACATACTGGTGTATTCCAACACTCAGGCTGAGCATGAGGAACACCTCAGAGTGACTTTGCAGACTCTGAAAGAACGTAAATTGAATGCGTAGCTGAGCAAGTGCAAGTTTTGGATCACCGATGTGAGATTCTTGGGTCATGTGGTGAGTTCAGAGGGGATTTCTGTTGATCCATGTAAGGTTGAAGCCATTATCAGTTGGCCTAGACCTACCACAATGACCGAGATCAGGAGTTTTCTAGGTGTAGCAGGTTATTACAGGAGGTTTGTGCAGGGCTTCTCTAAGTTGGTACCTCTTACTAGGCTTACCCAGGAGTTGGTTATCTACACTGATGCCTCTCGTATCGGTTCAGGGTGTGTGTTGATGCAGAAAGATAGGATCATTGCTTATGCATCGAGGCAGTTAACGGTGCATGAGAAGAACCATCCTGTACATGATTTATAACTGGTCGCAGTGGTTTTTGTTCTGAAGATTTGGAGGCATTATCTCTATGGTGAGAAGTTCACCTTGTATTCTGACCACAAGAGCCTCAAGTATTTATTTTCTCAAAAAGAATTGAACATGAGGCAGAGAAGGTGGTTAGAGCTCCTAAAGGACTATGATTTCACATTGGAATACCATCCTTGTAAGGCCAATGTAGTGGCTGATGCATTGCACAGGAAGAAGGTAAAGATAGTTATGGTGGCACGCCAGATGTCTCAGGAGTGGAGACTACTTGAGGTGGCTACAGTGATGAGTGTATGTGCTACCTCTTCGGATGAGATTGCCATATGTGCTCAGAGGAGAGCTCAGCCTAGTCGAGTCTAGGAGGTGATTGACCAGCTGAGACTTGACATTGATTATGTGATGTACAAGTCTTGGCTGAGAGTGGTGATCATGTCAATTATCACCTGTCATCTGACGATGCTTTGAGATATAGGGGACGTTTATGGGTTCCCGTAGATCCATAGTTGAGGCGGAACATACACCAAGAGGCTCACAGATCTTAGTCTTCTATTCATCCGGGCGGAACCAAGATGTATCATGATATGAAACAGATGTATTGGTGGCCTGACATGAAGAGAGAGATAACTCAATTTATTCAGAGATGTGAGATCTGTCAGAGAGTCAACGCTGAGCATTAAAGGCCTGGTGGGCAGATGCAACCACTTGCCATCCTTGAGTGAAAGTGGGAGCATATTACCATGGATCTTGTGGTGGGATTACCCGATACCCCGAGGAGACATAATGTTCTATGGGTCATAATGGATCGCTTGACCAAATCCGCTCACTTCTTGCCGGTGAACATTAGGGATTCTATGGACAGTTTGAGCAGACTGTATATGCAGGAGGTAGTTAGGCTTCATGGGGTGCTAGTTTCGATTGTATCAGATAGGGACCCGAGGTTTACTTTGGTGTTCTGGAAGGGGTTGCAGAGGCAGCTCGACACGAGGCTAGATCTCAGTACTGCATATCAACCTCAAACAGACGGCCAGTCTGAGAGGTTGATTTTGATTTTTGAGGATATGCTCTGAGCTTGTGTTCTTGAGTTCGTTGGTAACTGGGAGGAATATTTGCACTAGTGTGAGTTCGCATACAACAATAGTTATCAGTCCAGTAATGGCATGGCTCCCTTTGAGGCTTTGTATGGTCGACCATGTAGGTCACCCGTGTGTTGGACCGAGGTAGGGAATGCCGGTATGTTGGGACTGGAGTTTGTACGAGAACAAACAGAGAAGATCAAGCGGATTAAGCATAATGTGAAGATAGCTCAAGACAGGCAAAAAAGTTATGTTGATGCCAAGCGAAAGGCCATAGAGTTCGAGGTAGGTGACCAGGTTTTGTTAAAGGTCTCCCCTGAAAAGGGCCAGACTAGATTTGGGATAAAAGGCAAGCTCCCTCAGAGATTTATTGGGCCTTTCACGGTTTTAGAATGAATTGGCCACATCGCTTACTGATTAGCCTTGCCACCTCAGCTTGCAGCAGTGCATAATGTTTTTTATGTGTCGATGCTAAGGTTGTACAAGAGTGATTTTGATCACGTCTTAGATTGGAGGCACATGGAGGTGAGGCAGGATGGAACCTATGATGAGGAACCTGTCCAAATGCTTGACCGGAAGGTGTAGAGGTTGCGCAACCGAGAGATTCTTATGGCCAAAATGAAATGGTAATTCCACGGCGAGGAGCAGGTTACTTACATGCGGGAGCACTTTGCTGAGTTCATGGGCTGAGGTAATTTCTTAACCTTAAAACTTCAAGGGCGAAGTTCAATCTAAGGAGGGTGTGATGTAGCGCCCTAGAAATGATTTCATCTAGCCCATAACCCGTTTGTGTTTTGCCCAAACTCTATGTGTCTGCCTTGTTGTGTTTGTTTGTGTGTTTGATATTTGATGTGTGATTATTGCTTATATAAAAGAAAGTAGTATTAGTGGTGGTGGTGTTATTATTTTATTAATATCATTTGCCATATTAATACTATTGTAAGTGGTTTGTTGGAGAAGCTTCACATAAGTAACTTGTTGAACAAGTCATCATCTTGACTTGTGACTTGTTGAAAACACCACATTAAATGCATCTTTGATATATGGGAAGGTTGTATCTCAACACATGGTAAATATGACAATTATATTGGAATATGTTGTGTATATGTGTTGATTATATGATAATTAATTATTGGTGCGCCAAATGAACCTGGGTATATTAGAAATGAGTCCGGAACGCATTTTTACATATAAAACAACTGGTCATACTCGAAATTTCGAGGAGTATTGAACACGTAATGGCGAAACGAAGTTTAGGTGCTCTAGATGAAGAAGTAGCGCGCTCAAGCGTGTGCCAAGGCGGGATGAGCGCGCTGGTCCATTTTCTAAGCACGATTTTGGGTGAAAAATGGCCATTTTCAGTGTTTTGAAAGGAAGGAAAGATTGTTACGAAGGAAGAAGGTAGGAAAACTAGGGTTTCCAAGGGAAATCTTCACCATCTACACCCCAAGGTGAGTGTTTTTCTCCATTTCTTTCCTTGAAGTCACCATTGAAGGTGAGAGTAAGCTTTCTAATGGTGTAGTTTTCTCCATGGGTCACGATTTTGGGTGTTCCCTAACCTAAGGTTGGCTGATTTTCGCTCTTTTGAGCTTGCTTATGATAGAAGCAACCTTCCTTGAGCTAGATCTACACTCCATGAGCATTTCTCAAGCATTTCACCATGTTGTTGGTGGTGCAAGAGTTTAGGGTTTTGTTGGAAACCCTTAGGGCTATGGTGTATGGTATAGATTTGGGTTCCTTGGTGGATTTGGAACCCAATGGTACCATTTTCCCCAATTTCTAACAAGAAATTGGTGGATCTAAGTGTAAAGGCCTAAACCCTAGAAATCAAACTTAGGGTTTTCTTTTGGACTTGCATGTCAACTATGTTGGATAAATGGCTAATCCTAATTGATTGATGGCTGTGTTCAATATTTTCACCCATTAGAAACCCTAGTTGTAATGTAAAATTGCCCTAGGGATTGATTTTGGGGATTTTGCCCAAATTGGGGCTTTTGACCTAAATCAAGTCAATTGATCAAATTGACTTGGGGATTATCTAATTGGACCTAAATTGAGTGAAATCATGAGTTTGGAATGTTTGAACCTATGTTTAATTTGTATGGCTTAGTGCAATTTGGCTTTATGCCTATTGTAGAGATTTTTCTCCAAATTGGGGCATATGCCATGTATTGATTTGATTTGGGAAATTGAATTGATTATGATCAATCTATCATGGTTTGGACTTGTGTTAGGATTGAATGACCTAGACTAAGTGATTGTCTTAGTTTTTGGGAATTAGTCTTGTTTATGGATTCACACGGATGTCGAGGTTGATCATGAGACGGGAAATTCATGATGGGTATTAAATGCTCATAGACTTGTTGGATTAGAAATTGATCATGATTAGTGTGTCTATGTATGGATGATCATGGTAATTGATGCATGTACATGAATCTATGGTCTACAAGATCTTGATTTGCATTGGAATCCATGTTGGTCCGTTTTGTGATAGCTTTGTCTGCGTGGCATTGGTTGTGAGTAGTTCATTTTGTTTATCACTTGTGTCATCTTATTTACTTATACTTGTATGTTAAAAGTCATGAATATCATTATGGAAATGCATGCATTTAATATGTTTTGAAATGGCATGCATTGATACCCTAGAAGTTTGGTGTTCCAAGTTAAGTTCCGTAGGTGTTCCTAGGAGGCTTGTGCATGTTTACAAAGCTGACTTCTCTAGAGGTGGAAATGGACATGCCCCTGTTAAGGGAGGAACATGTCATTGATGAATAAATGATCTATATGTCAATTATACCCTAATAAGGGAGGGCCATGTGGGCCTCTATAGCTTGAACTGAATGGTTTTGAAATGCATGGAATTGAGAATGCTTATTTTACTATGTGTTTTATGATTCACATATTTATGAGTATTATATCATGCATGCATATTCATATGACTTTTTTTGATGTATAATTGATGGCACTATTGAACACTATTCACTGGGCACCGTTAGCTGACACTCTTACTCTCTTTTTAGGTTCTACTGATAAGGGCAAGGGCAAGGGCTAGGGCATTGCGTTTGCTTGAGGACCTAGCCATTGCCAAAGCTAGGACTCTTATGTATGGTTTGATGTCCTTAATTACATATGTGTATGGTTTTAACTATTTTGATACATATGTAATTAATATGACATTTGTTGAATCTAGATGGTGAGAGACTTTATATTTATGGTTGTATATTTGCCTTGTGGCCTTGGATTTGATGTATATTGGCCATGTGCCTTAGACTTGGATTTGATGGGGGGTCTAGGCATGTTGCCTTAGACTGTTTTGGGTCTATTTGGGGGCTATTATGATCATTGTCTTATCTTGTATGTTTTGGAGGATTATGTCTTTTGATCCATGTGGAAGTCATTGATAATTAGACTTGTTAAGTCTATCAGGTGGTTGATGTGGTTTCAATTTTTTTTTTGGGACTTTATGGAGAGTCTGGTTGAAGCTTGTAGGGTCCCGATCATCTCATGGGATGATTTAAAGTGGTCGTAAATGCCTACGCCGAGCATCCCACCCGGGCATTTCCCCCCCCCCATCCATATATATGTATTACATCCAACCACAACATGTACAAGAACTTCATCACTCACATCCAAAATGACTAGCTCAGCAGTGGCTAGGTCCTCAACCTATGATTACTCCCTTGCCTTTGTCTACCTGAAAGGGAAGTGAGAGAGTGAGCCAACGATGCCCAGTGAATAGTGTTCAAATATACCATCAATTTTACATCCCTATAAATCTATGTATACGTGAATAATGCTCATGAGTATATGAAACATATAGTACATAATGTAACAAGCATCCATATGTCATCATGCATCTTAAACCATCCTCATATCCTAGTTTTACCTCCAACCTTTTGCTATATATATAGACCTGATAATCGGTCCTCCCATGTCGTGGTATAGCTTACACCTCTGGGTCGTTCATCCTCATCCACATTTCCACATTTTACTTCCAACCCTTTGCTATACATAGAGATCTGTAAGTCGATCTTCCAATGTAGGTATAGTTTAGACCTATGGGTAATTCATCCTCATCTACATTTCCACATTTTACCTCCAACCCTTTGCTATATATACAGACCTATAAGTCGGTCTTCCCATGTAGGGGTATAGCTTATACCTCTGGGTTGTTCATCCAAAACTCCTCAAATAGAAAGTTTCACTCCACTTCTAGTGTATTTAGCTTGGCTCTACTAGGGGGTCCTCTTGAAAAGAGCAATCCCAACTTACACAGCGTTCATCTAGCACAAGCCTTCTAGATAGTCAAGGCATACCATCTCATAAGGTTTTACACACCATGCAATTATCACCATAAAACCATTTATTCCTTTCAACATACATATATACAAGTGAATATGATGACATAAAAGATAATCATAAAGAACAACTACTCACAACCACGCCACGTGAGAGCAACTACCACACACGCTGTCCAACCACACAATCCAAATCAAGATCCTGTAAACCATATTCACATACACATACATCAATTATCATGATCAACCATAGGCAAATACACTATTCATGATCATTCCATAATCAATAACTCCATACTGTTGAACCAATTCTCCTCATGTCCCTTATATGGACGATATTTTAATGATTACAAATTCCATTTTGTTTATAATAATATTGTATGCATGGCACATCTAATCTTACATGAAGGTTTCGACGATTCAATGGTGCATGGTGAAAGTGCTATTAAGATCTATTTGAAGGCCATGATCGTTTGAAGACATATTTTATAGGATTATAGTGTGTTTAGGTTGTAGAACATCTATTATCATACGATTGAACGATATGCATGATTTAGTCGAGTTGATTTTTGATCATGTACATTGAGTTTTATATGTTTGATTTGATTCGAAAGTACGAAGACATTAATCATGTTTATCGAGTTTTAAATGGAAAACCAAAACTGTTTTTAAGTGTCTTTGAGGATGCTAATATCTCAGCAATGCCGTCGTGGACTTGAAAAGTCAGGACGTTGATGAAACATTAGGACGCTGATAGAGTTCAAGGTTGAAATGTTCATATCTATCAGGCGCTTACTTCATCAGTAGCGCCCTTGTGACGCCCCGAAAATTATTTCATCTAGCCCATAACCCAATTGTATTTTGCCCAAACTCTATGTGTTGCCTTGATATGTTTGGTGTTTGTTTGATGATTGTTTAATGTTTGTATAGTTAATTCTTGATAATGTATATAAATATATGTATCATAAATTGTATATGAGTCATGTTAAATTAAAGTTTAATGCATATGTTATTATTTATGCATGGGCTCATTAAACCATGAATTGATATGGGTTAGGATTGATGGAATAAAAGGATAAATGAAATTGAAGATTTGGTGTATTAAATGGATTGGACATTTAAAATACATGTGGTTGGTATGGGTAGTATGAGACCAACACATGTGAAGGTTGGTGCATGAAAGTGGACAAGTGTCCAATGCCCACTTGTCTTCTTCAAGGAAGTGCTAGAATGAGTGGAGGGAACCAAGGAGAGGAAAACAAGGAGAGAATCAAGGAGAGAATCAAGGAGGGAATCAAGGAAGTGCTAGAAAGAGGTGAGTGGAGAGAAAAGAAAGAAGAAGAGAAAGAAAAGAAGAGAAAGGAAAGAAGAAGAGAAAGAAGGAGAGAGTTGCAGGAGTAAGAACCCTGCGAGATTTTCATCAAAGAAGTGGATCTTTGGAATTTACGGTCAGATTGAGCTCAAATTTTTTCAGCACGTTCGTAGGTTATGGTTCTTCATTCTGGTTGGTGGAGATCTTGATCAGAGGTTTCTTCTGAGAGATCTAACCTCTCAAACAAAGCTGGCCGGAAAGTCTGGATTTCTCGCACTATTTCGCTCAAACTTATAGATCTCCTAAATCTACCGTTAGATGGTTATCAAATTTGGGTATGTAGTTTGTAACTGATATTTATACATTCTGAACGGTGGAGATCGTAATTAGAAGCTTGTGCTAAGAGATATAACCTCTGAAACAAATCTGGTCGGAATTTCTGGGTTTCTCGTTCCGTTTCGGTAAAACTTGTAGATCTCCTCAACGTACCGTTGGATGGATATCAAATATGAGTATGTAGTTTACAACAGATATTTCTGTATTCTGAACGGTAGAAATATTTATACGTTAATTACTTTGTGTGATATAGCCATCTGAGTTTGGGTATTTGCAGCAGGAAAGGAGAAACTGTCTGATTAGACACTTGCTCATCAAAGATACATATCTTTTCGGTCCACCGTTGGATTGGGCTGATATTTGGACAGAAGGTTTTTTTCTTCACATAATTCAATCTGTACGGTTGATTTTGTGATTACATATTTCTGTTGGTAGATTGATACATCTGAACAGAATAATACATGTGAAGAATTGGTAGGGTTGTTTGTATTAGACCTACATTTAGAATATGAACTTAGACCTTTCCAAATAGCTTGCATGTCAACTATGTTGACCTAGTTGCCATTGTGGATGAACCCATGATGCAAAATCAGTGATATACATGGCTGAACATGGCGACCTAGTGTAAATCGACAATATGGCCTAAGTATGGAAAATTTCATATTTTAGGGCTTTTGATGCTTTTGGCTTAGAATCATTGAATTGATGCAACTTATGTTTAATTAAGCATGATTAGGGTTGATTATGCTACTGATTTGGTGGTTGTGACCATATCATGGGTTAGGCCTACTTGTGATCAAGTGACCCAAATTTGGACATGTTTATGCCTAAGGAATTGAAAATCAGTATTTTTGATTAATAGAATGGTTTATGAATGAGAACTATGCATTAGAGGCCTAAGTCATGTGATTTGAGTTGAATGATGGGATTAAATGGGATTTAGGCCTATTAATTATATGTGGGCTGATTTAGGGTTGATTTGTAATGTCTATGTAATTGAGCATAGAAATTGATGTATGGTAGGATATTGATGTATGTTTCAGGATCTTGATTGGGTTGATTCGGTTTGGTGGTCGTGTGTGATTAAATACTCTCGCGAGGCTTGGTTGTGAGTAGGCTTCACTTATGATTATATCATTTATGTCATCATATCACTTATATATATATTGTATGTTGAAAGCATGAATGTATTCTAATGTTTTGAATGATGCATTGATTTGAGAAAACCTTATGACTTTGGTTGGGCCCATCTATCTGGCTAATAGGGGGACTTGACCTTGTCATAGGAGGGTTTTAAGAAGGAAATGATTGGGATCAACGGCACGGTGAAATAGACGTGGACTAGTAACCCAAGTAAACATGATTGGGATCAACGGCACGGCGAAATAGACGTGGACTAGTAACCCAAGGCATGTGGAATGTGGATCCAAATTGATAAACTTTTACTTGCATCGAACTTATTATAAATGTTTGATATCTATATGTTATGAGCTTTTAATCATGCTACACATTGACATGCATACATGGTTTTTATTGATGAGTATTGATAGCATATTTGAATTCTATTCACTGGGCATCGTTGGCTCACCCTCATTTTCCTCTTTCAGGTCCTTCTGTCCCGAATAAGGGCAAGGGAGTAGTCATATCTTGAGGGCCTTGCCTGCGAGAGAATCCAAGTCCTCTATGTGAGTTGAGAGGCATTTTGATTGAATTGTGTTTTATATTATGAAGTATTATATTTTGGATTATGTAATTATAATACTTACCACATTTTAGTATGGGTGAGTTGGGACTTGCTAGATAGACCATGTGGGCACATGACGGTTTTTTTTATTTGTACCCACAATTTTGGACTTTATGTGTATGTCAATTTTTAATGGACTGTAGGAATTATGATTTTATTTATGGTTCATTTTTATGGATTATCTCGTCTTTGATGATTAATACAGTGGGTAGTTTTGTTTAGTACCTTTTGATATTATGTCGTTGTTTGAGATAAGGCTCGTAGGGTCTCAACCACCTCACGGGAGTTGAGGAGTGGTCGGAGATGCCTACGCCGGGCGTCCCGCCCCGACATTCCGCATGCCATTCCCTGTGGGGTTGGTGGTCCGGGGCGCGGGGTCGCCACAGTTGGTATCAGAGCCTGATTTTACTAGGTTTGGTCTATGTATTGGACCTAGATGACTTTGACCTAGGAATTGGGTGAGAGATTTAGGTGATTAAAAAGCTTAAAGGAACTAACTTAAAAGCCTTACTATCATATTTTCTGTGTGTATTATATGATATGGGTAGTTATGAGGCTTTGTTAATGTTTTAAATTCTTTAATGTGTGATGGTTGCTCGTATTTCTACTTCTCAGTGTCATGAGGAGGAGCGAGAGATTGGGACAGCCACACACAGGGCCATCCGATGATGACCGGATGGGGAGGATGGAGGAGATCATTCAGGCACAAGGCCGCTTGATGGCAGCCCAGACTTCACAGATACAGGCTTTAGTGCAGCAAGTTGAGGCTATTGCTCGACAGTCACCTCAAATGATACCTCAGGAGGCGGGCACTAGTGGGGCCGAGGCTAGTGGAGCTGCAGGGGCAGCAGGACCTCAAATAGCTGTACCTCAGCCTATACCTACACCTGCTCCTAATGTTGTGGAGAACCCCACTGATCGGCGGATCAGACTGCTAGAGAAGTTCATGAAGCTAAAGCCTAAGGAATTCACTGGTGGGGTTGACTTGAAGAAGGCCGAAGATTGGCTGAAGAATGTCGAGAAGATTAGTCGCTCCTTAGAGCTTGATGAGGAGTCTCAGGTCCTATGTGCTGCTCACACACTGGAGAGTGATGCAGAGGATTGGTGGCTTTCAGTGTTGGATACACAGGGGACAGTGAAGAGTTGGGACACCTTCAAACGGTTGTTCTTACAGGCTTACGTTCCAGAGACTGAGAGACAGGCTAAGCAACTCGAGTTTTTGAATCTCGCACAGGGCACCATGTCAGTCCGGGAGTACGAGCTCAGATTTAGGCAGCTCGCAGTTTATGCTCCTGGATTAGTTCAGACACCGAGTGATAAGATTATGAGGTTCTCTTTGAACCTAAGGCCTGCGATCCGACAGGCGTTGTCTGTGACGAAGATGACTGATTTTGCCACAGTGGTCCAGAGGGCCAAACAGTATGAGTTGGCTGAGCGGGTTGATGGCATGTCTACACGGGCAGCTCCGGGTGTACAGACTTCACAGGCAGAGTCCGGGGGACAGTTTAAAATTCCATGGAAGAAGGGAAACTGGGAAAGGAAGAGAAAGTTTTTATGGAGGAGCACAGTCCGAGGGTACTCAGAGTAAGACATCCCAGGTTCAGACTGGTATGATGGCCTCACCAGTGGTTTCCTCTCCTGTCCCGATTCCTATTTAGGCACCGAGTGCACCGAGGCCCCATTCCCACAGACTGCTGGCCGAGGCAGAGGTAGAGGCCGAGGAAGCTATGTGACGACATCTCAGACTGGATCATCTGCGCCCAGGGCTCCATTTTTATGTTATCAATGTGGGCAGGCTGGGCATAGGAAGTCCGAGTGTCCAAATTTTCAGAGAGCTCAGGGATTTGTGCAGCAGTCCAGTGCCAGAGAGACAGCGAAGGCAGCTACTGAGCCAGACCCGACAGCATCCAAGACTATGGTGGAAGGTACTCTTATTATTTGTGGTACTTCTATGCATGTATTATCTGATGCTGGGTCTACATTATCATTCATATCTGGACGTATGGTAGATAATTTGCATTTGACTCCCATTATGGCTAGTACGTGGTTAGTGGTGAGTACTGTAGCTGGGGAGAGGATCTACCCGAACATGATCTGTAGCCAGTGTGTGGTTCAGATTGGTGATGTTGAGATGCCTATTGACTTTCGAGTCCTAGAGTTTTTAGAGTTTGATGCAATTCTAGGAATGGATTGGCTCACGGCATATCATGCAGTTGTCGACTGTTTCGCAAAGAGAATCATTTTTCAAATCCCCGGACACCCAGTGTTTACACTACAGGGTAAAGCTTCAGACCAGACAGTCACGAGGGGTAGATTTGTGACTGATGGAGATAGGGAGATTTTGGTTGGGTTAGTGCCTGAAGAGGAAGAGACTAGTGAGGTGATACTTGAGGATATTGCCATTGTTAGGGACTTTCCAGATGTGTTCCCTGCAGATCTTCCAGGATTACCACCGAAGCGAGAGATCGATTTCATTATTGAACTAGTCCCTGGCACGAAGCCTATCTCCATGGCACCATATAGAATGGCGCCAACCGAGTTGAAAGAGTTACAAAAACAGCTCGAGGAGTTATTGGCTAAGGGCTTTATTTGCCCGAGTGTGTCACCCTGGGGAGCTCCAGTTCTTTTTGTGAAAAAGAAAGATGAGAGCTTGCGGTTATGCATCGACTATCGCCAATTGAACAGGGTGACCATCAAGAACAAATATCCTCTCCCAAGGATTGATGACTTGTTTGATCAGTTGAGGGGAGCGAAGTATTTTTCAAAGATTGATTTGCGCTCCGGGTATCATCAACTGAGGATCAGGGAGGAGGATGTGCCTAAGACGGCATTCAGAACCCGCTATGGACATTATGAGTTCCTTGTGATGCCATTTGGTGTGACTAATGCACCAGCGATGTTCATGGACCTGATGCAGAGGGTCTTTAGGCAGTATCTGGATAAGTTTGTCATCGTCTTCATTGATGACATATTGGTGTATTCCAAGACTCGAGCTGAGCATGAGGAACACCTTAGAGTGACTTTGCAAACCCTGAGAGAGCATAGGCTATATGCAAAGCTGAGCAAGTGCGAATTTTGGATCACCGAAGTGAAGTTCTTAGGTCATGTGGTGAGTTCTGAGGGGATTTCAGTTGATCCGTCTAAGGTTGAAGCCATTATCAGTTGGCCTAGGCCTACCACAGTGACCGAGATCAGAAGCTTTCTTGGGTTAGCTGGTTACTATAGGAGATTCGTTCAGGGATTCTCCAAGATAGCTACGCCTATGACTAGGCTCACCCAGAAAGATGTGTCATTTGCATGGACCGAGGAGTGTGAGAATGCCTTTTTAGAGCTGAAGAAAAGATTGACATCTACGCCAGTGTTGATTTTGCCAGAGCCTGATCAGGAGTTGGTTATCTATACTGATGCCTCTCGCATCGGCTTAGGTTGCGTGTTGATGCAGAAGGATAGGGTCATTGCTTATGCATCGAGGCAGTTGAAGGTGCATGAAAAGAACTACCCTGTTCATGACTTAGAACTGGCCGCAGTGGTTTTTGCTTTGAAGATTTGGAGGCATTATCTCTATGGTGAGAGATTCACTCTGTATTCTGACCATAAGAGCCTCAAGTACTTGTTCTCTCAGAAGGAATTGAACATGAGGCAGAGAAGGTGGTTGGAGCTCCTCAAAGACTATGATTTTACATTGGAATACCACCCAGGTAAAGCCAATGTAGTGGCTGATGCGTTGAGCAGGAAGCGGGTAGAGACAGTTATGGTAGCACGCCAGATGTCTCATGAGTGGAGACTACTTGAGGCGGCTACGGTTATGAGTGTATGTGCTACTCCTTCAGATCAGATTGTGATATGTGCTCAAATGAGAGCTCAGCCTACACAAGTCCAGGAGGTAATTGACCAACAGAGACTTGACGTTGATTATGGGATATACAAGTCTTGGGCTAAGAGCAGTGATTTTACTGATTGGCACTTGTCATCTGATGGTGCCTTGAGATTTAGGGGACGTTTATGGGTTCCCACAGATCCACGACTTAGACAGAGTGTTCTCCAAGAGGCTCACAGATCTCATTATGCTATTCATCCTGGCGGAACCAAGATGTATCATGATATGAAAAGAATGTATTGGTGGCCCGACATGAAGAGAGAAATAGCTCAGTTCATTCAGAGGTGTGAGATCTGTCAAAGAGTCAAAGCTGAGCATCAGAGGCCTGGAGGGCAGATGCAACCGCTTGCCATTCCTGAGTGGAAATGGGAGCATGTCACTATGGATTTTGTTGTGGGATTACCCAACACCCCGGGGAGACATAATGCTGTTTGGGTTATTATTGATCGCTTGACCAAGTCTGCTCACTTTCTACCGGTGAACACTAGGGATTCTATGGACAAACTGAGCAGACTCTATATGCGGGAGATAGTCAGATTACATGGAGTGCCTGTTTCGATTGTGTCAGATAGGGATCCGAGGTTTACATCGGTATTCTGGCAGGGGTTGCAGAGGCAGCTAGGCACTAGACTAGATCTCAGTACCGCTTTTCACCCCCAGACGGATGGCCAGTCTGAGAGGTTGATATCGATTTTAGAGGATATGCTTCGAGCTTGTGTCCTTGAGTCCAGTGGTAACTGGGAGGAGTACATACATTTGTGTGAGTTCGCGTACAACAATAGCTATCAGTCCAGTATTGGCATGGCTCCTTTTGAGGCATTGTATGGTCGACCCTGTAGATCTCCGATCTGTTGGACGGAGGTAGGGGATGTTGCGATGATGGGACCAGAGTTTGTACAAGAACACACAGAGAATATTAAGAGGATCAAGCATAATATGAAAGTAGCCCAAGACAGGCAGAAGAGTTACACTGATGCCAAACGGAAGACCGTAGAGTTCGAGGTGGGTGACCAAGTTTTATTGAAGGTCTCACCTCAGAAGGGCCAAACTAGATTTGGGATAAAAGGCAAGCTCGCTCCGAGATTTATTGGGCCGTTCGAGGTTTTAGAACGAATTGGCCCCGTCGCTTACCGATTAGCCTTGCCACCTCAGTTAGCAGCAGTCCACAATGTCTTTCACGTGTCAATGCTGAGAGTATACAAGAGTGATTTTGATCACGTCTTGGACTGGAGGTACATTGAACTGAGGCAGGATGGGACTTATGATGAGGAACCTATTCAGATACTTGACCGGAAGGTCCAGAGGTTACGTAACCGTGAGATTCCGATGGTTAAGGTGAGATGGCAGTTCCATGGCGAGGAACAGGTTACTTGGGAGCGTGAGGACTACATGATGGAGCACTTTGCCGAGTTCATGGGCTTAGGTAATTCTTAACCTTAAAACTTCGAGGACGAAGTTCATTCTAAGGTGGGTGTGATGTGACGCCCCGAAAATTATTTCATCTAGCCCATAACCCAATTGTATTTTGCCCAAACTCTATGTGTTGCCTTGATATGTTTGGTGTTTGTTTGATGATTGTTTAATGTTTGTATAGTTAATGCTTGATAATGTATATAAATATATGTATCATAAATTGTATATGAGTCATGTTAAATTAAAGTTTAATGCATATGTTATTATTTATGCATGGGCTCATTAAACCATGAATTGATATGGGTTAGGATTGATGGAATAAAAGGATAAATGAAATTGAAGATTTGGTGTATTAAATGGATTGGACATTTAAAATACATGTGGTTGGTATGGGTAGTATGAGACCAACACATGTGAAGGTTGGTGCATGAAAGTGGACAAGTGTCCAATGCCCACTTGTCTTCTTCAAGGAAGTGCTAGAATGAGTGGAGGGAACCAAGGAGAGGAAAACAAGGAGAGAATCAAGGAGAGAATCAAGGAGGGAATCAAGGAAGTGCTAGAAAGAGGTGAGTGGAGAGAAAAGAAAGAAGAAGAGAAAGAAAAGAAGAGAAAGGAAAGAAGAAGAGAAAGAAGGAGAGAGTTGCAGGAGTAAGAACCCTGCGAGATTTTCATCAAAGAAGTGGATCTTTGGAATTTACGGTCAGATTGAGCTCAAATTTTGTCAGCACGTTCGTAGCTTATGGTTCTTCATTCTGGTCGGTGGAGATCTTGATCAGAGGTTTCTTCTGAGAGATCTAACCTCTCAAACAAAGCTGGCCGGAAAGTCTGGATTTCTCGCACTGTTTCGCTCAAACTTATAGATCTCCTAAATCTACCGTTAGATGGTTATCAAATTTGGGTATGTAGTTTGTAACTGATATTTATACATTCTGAACGGTGGAGATCGTAATTAGAAGCTTGTGCGAAGAGATATAACCTCCGAAACAAATCTAGTCGGAATTTCTGGGTTTCTCGTTCCGTTTCGGTAAAACTTGTAGATCTCCTCAACGTACCGTTGGATAGATATCAAATTTGAGTATGTAGTTTACAACAGATATTTCTGTATTCTCAACGGTAGAAATATTTATACGTTAATTACTTTGTGTGATATAGCCATCTGAGTTTGGGTATTTGCAGCAGGAAAGGAGAAACTGTCTGATTAGACACTTGCTCATCAAAGATACATATCTTTTCGGTCCACCGTTGGATTGGGCTGATATTTGGACAGAAGGTTTGTTTCTTCACATAATTCAATCTGTACGGTTGATTTTGTGATTACATATTTCTGTTGGTAGATTGATACATCTGAACAGAATAATACATGTGAAGAATTGGTAGGGTTGTTTGTATTAGACCTACATTTAGAATATGAACTTAGACCTTTCCAAATAGCTTGCATGTCAACTATGTTGACCTAGTTGCCATTGTGGATGAACCCATGATGCAAAATCAGTGATATACATGGCTGAACATGGCGACCTAGTGTAAATCGACAATATGGCCTAAGTATGAAAAATTTCATATTTTAGGGCTTTTGATGCTTTTGGCTTAAAATCATTGAATTGATGCAACTTATGTTTAATTAAGCATGATTAGGGTTGATTATGCTACTGATTTGGTGGTTGTGACCATATCATGGGTTAGGCCTACTTGTGATCAAGTGACCCAAATTTGGACATGTTTATGCCTAAGGAATTGAAAATCAGTATTTTTGATTAATAGAATGGTTTATGAATGAGAACTATGCATTAGAGGCCTAAGTCATGTGATTTGAGTTGAATGATGGGATTAAATGGGATTTAGGCCTATTAATTATATGTGGGCTGATTTAGGGTTGATTTGTAATGTCTATGTAATTGAGCATAGAAATTGATGTATGGTAGGATATTGATGTATGTTTCAGGATCTTGATTGGGTTGATTCGGTTTGGTGGTCGTGTGTGATTAAATACTCTCGCGAGGCTTGGTTGTGAGTAGGCTTCACTTATGATTATATCATTTATGTCATCATATCACTTATATATATTGTATGTTGAAAGCATGAATGTATTCTAATGTTTTGAATGATGCATTGATTTGAGAAAACCTTATGACTTTGGTTGGGCCCATCTATCTGGCTAATAGGGGGACTTGACCTTGTCATAGGAGGGTTTTAAGAAGGAAATGATTGGGATCAACGGCACGGTGAAATAGACGTGGACTAGTAACCCAAGTAAACATGATTGGGATCAACGGCACGGCGAAATAGACGTGGACTAGTAACCCAAGGCATGTGGAATGTGGATCCAAATTGATAAACTTTTACTTGCATCGAACTTATTATAAATGTTTGATATCTATATGTTATGAGCTTTTAATCATGCTACACATTGACATGCATACATGGTTTTTATTGATGAGTATTGATAGCATATTTGAATTCTATTCACTGGGCATCGTTGGCTCACCCTCATTTTCCTCTTTCAGGTCCTTCTGTCCCGAATAAGGGCAAGGGAGTAGTCATATCTTGAGGGCCTTGCCTGCGAGAGAATCCAAGTCCTCTATGTGAGTTGAGAGGCATTTTGATTGAATTGTGTTTTATATTATGAAGTATTATATTTTGGATTATGTAATTATAATACTTACCACATTTTAGTATGGGTGAGTTGGGACTTGCTAGATAGACCATGTGGGCACATGACGGTTTTTTTTATTTGTACCCACAATTTTGGACTTTATGTGTATGTCAATTTTTAATGGACTGTAGGAATTATGATTTTATTTATGGTTCATTTTTATGGATTATCTCGTCTTTGATGATTAATACAGTGGGTAGTTTTGTTTAGTACCTTTTGATATTATGTCGTTGTTTGAGATAAGGCTCGTAGGGTCTCAACCACCTCACGGGAGTTGAGGAGTGGTCGGAGATGCCTACGCCGGGCGTCCCGCCCCGGCATTCCGCATGCCATTCCCTGTGGGGTTGGTGGTCCGGGGCGCGGGGTCGCCACAGCCCTAGTTGAGTCAACCAATGAATTTGTCAGGACGCTGATTCAATATTAGCTCGCTGACTGTTTTTTGAGTTATTAATTATTTAAATATTTAAAGACGCTGACAGTTATACGTTGGAAAACTTTCAGGATGCTACTTGAACAAGAACGCCCTCACTTAAGAACCAACTTAGTAACTCTTAGGACGTTGAACGTTCTTCAACATACTTATCGTTTTACAAATTCAAACACGTTAAAAACATCAGGACGCTCATAACTTTAGCAACTGCCTTATGCTTTACTTGTTTTAAACATGTCTGGACGCTAACTTTTGATTAGCGCCCTCACAGCTTTTATCGTCTTTATTCATTAAGTAAGGATGCTTACATTCTTTGTAGCGCCCTCACTTCTTAGTTCAGTATGACGCTTATGATCCATGAGCGCCCTCAAGGAACAAAATGAAAAAGTTGACATTATGAGTCAGGACGTTGATTGACCAATGAGGACGCTAATCCAACACTGTCACAAAGCTGACACCTGCACTTTTTAGAAGAAACTTTTCAGAACTGAGCAAAACTTTTCAAAATGATTTGAATATTTTCAGAACGTTCAAATACTTTATCAGAACATTATATTATCATGAACGGTTAGAAGATTCAGGTGTTTTTGTTGTAGTTGCACAGACTAAATCAAATCCTTTTTGGGAAATAATGTGTTCGTTGTTTTTGAAATAACTTTGTGCGCCAAAATTACTTCAAGTTTATTGTGCCACTGTTGTTTCTATATGCATGTTGCCTTGGAGCAGATAAAAAACATCTATCAAATACGAAATATGAAAATCATTCACTTGTGCAAAAAAATTTGGAAGTTAGTCTTCTACTCACTGCTTTAAACTCTCGATATTTTTGAAATATATTAAGTCTTCTAGATTAGTTGATCTTCATCTATATCTTTTCAAAAATCCATTGAAGAAGATGAAAACTTTTTGAACTAGTTTTCAGTTGCATTTCAATATTCATATCTTGCTGAATTTGTGGTAACAAAAGGTTCAATCCAAAGCTTTGTAAGTATCACTTTGATTCTAAGTAAAGGGAATCATATCTCATCTTGTACCTTGATTCTTGTGACTGGATAGTCACTAGTTTAGAGCAAGTGTTTCTTGAGTTGTATCGGTCATTTTCACACCCGAAAGTCGAGAAACGGTTATTCTCAAGCCCAAAAATTGAGAAGGTGTAACGGTTTGATCTTCACCCGTAAGAAGACCCTTAGTGTAGTTTGGAAAAATCCTAACTGAGGAGGTCAGGTAGTGGATGTAGGCGAGGCCGAACCACTCTAAATCTTGTGTGTCTTACTGTTGTCATGCTTGATTTACCATACTTGTTTAATTTGCTTTCATTATTTCATACATTTGAAAGAAAGGTTAAAATCTTCTAAGTGTCCAATTCATCCTCCTCTAGGACACATCTGGGCCAACAGTTGGTATCAGAGCAAGTTAATCGTTAAAGTATCTAGCAATCTTTGATTAAGTATTAGAAAATGGATGTCCAACACCTTTAATGACCCTAGATGGTATTAATGTCCCTAATGAGTTAGATGAATGAAGTCCCAAATTAAATAAGAGAGAGTTGTTGAACAATCAAGCTGTAAACATTATGTTTTGTAGTTTGTCAATTGAAGAGTTCAATAGGGTTAGTGCTCGTGAAACAACTAAGGAAATTTGGGATAAGTTAAAGGTCACCCACGAAGGATGGAGGAAAGAGCTATGACCAAAAAGAAACTGTTAGGAAGTTTCTAAGGGGTTTACCTAGAGCTTGGGAACCTAAGGGCACGACCATTGAAGAAGCCAAAAATTTGGCTGAATATACTTGTGATGAACTTTGTGGTCCATTAATGGTTCAAGAAATGAAGATAAAAGATAAGATGTGCCCGATCAAGGTTGTGGAAAAAGAAAAGAAATCTATTGTGCTCAATGTTGAAACTAATTCTGAAAATGACTCAGATTCAGAAGATGACATGGCTATGTTATCCAGAAAATTCAACAGGTTGATTAGGAGAAAGGGTAAGAGTTGCTCTTACTCAAAGTTTCACAAAAGAAAGAAACCCGAGTCAAAACCTACAGAGTTAATTTGTTACGGATGTAACAAACCTGGTCATGTAAAGAGTGAGGGTCCCACTAGACATAAGATAAACACAAATTCAAGAAGGAAAGACAAAAAAGTTCTAAAATCCACGTGGGATGATTCAAGCTCAAGTGAGGATGAACCAGATTCAGATCACATTGCTGCACTGTGCTTAATGGCAAGCATGGAGGTAAAATTTGAACCTGTCGATGAAGTTAATGTTTTTGATATTCATATGCTTAATCTTAAGTTAAAACTCAGTAAAAAAGTTAGGAGAAATTAAAAGCTCAAACATAGTCTTGAAGAAGCTCTTGAGGAAATAGAGTTTCAACAAGACGAGCTAGATGAACTGTCCTTAGATAATGAACAAGTTTAGAAACTAAAAAAATGAAGTTCACCAATGGTAAAAAATTATTTGACATGACGTTGGGATCACAAAGATGTGCATTTGATAAAGTTGGCTTAGGTTACACACACGGGTTAAAGCAAAAGGAGTATAACACTTTATTGACCAAAAGACCGAAATGCCATAAGTGTCATAGGGAAGGTCATACCATGCTTAGATGTAATGTTTTAAATGGAAAGAACAAGAAATATGCATGGATTGAAAAGACTGTTCTTACTGATGCTAACATGCATGGACCCAAAATAGCTTGGGTGCTAAAGTCAAAAGTATTTTATGTCATGTAGATGAGCAAAAATGAAGAACTATGGTATCTAGATAGCGACTGCTTTAGGCACATAACTGGAGATAAATCTAAATTTTTGAGCCTTGAAAAGAAGAAAGGAGGAAAGGTCACATTCAGAGAGGACATCAAAGGCGATAGTGAAGGCATCTGAATCATTGATAACGATTTTCTATCCATATCTGATGTACTTTATGTCAAATGGCTGAAGCATAATCTCTTGAGTATAAGTCAATTATGTGACAAGGGTTATGACATTTCATTTGAAGCAAATATATGCGTTGTTAAACATATAGATAAAACTGTTGAATTCATGGCATCTAAACATAAGAACATTTATTATACAAATCTTAATGACATGGAGAAACAAAATTTAACATGTTTAAGTGCTATTTCGTGTGATGATGCATGACTCTAACATAGGAGACTTGCTCATGTTAGTATGGATAACATATTAAGAATTGTTAAACATGATCTTGCCAAGGGTATACCAAAGGGAATTTACTCAAAAGACAAGGTGTGTGAACCATGCCAACTAGGCAAGCATACCCGATCATCATTTAAGAGCAAGAGGCATCATTCTACCTCTAGAGCTCTCGAACTGATTCACATGGATCTATTCAGACCAACCACGACCCAAAGCTTAGGCGGCAAATCTTATGTATTTGTGATTGTTGATGACTTTACTAGATTTACTTGGGTATTTCTATTAGCTCATAAATCTGATGCATGTGAACTATTTATAAAATTCTATAAAAGAGTTGAAAATGAAATGGGTCATAAAATCAACATAATTAGAAGTGATAGAAGAGGCGAATTTGTTAATAAAAATCTTGAAGAATTCTACAATAATCAAGGTTACACTCACCATCTCTCGGCCCTTAGAACACCAAAACAAAATGGTGTAGTTGAGAGGAAAAATAGGCCTTTGCAAGAAATGTGTAGAATAATGCTTGATGAGTATAACACTGCAAACCATTTTTGGGAGAAGCTATTAGCACAACCTGCTATGTAATGAACATAATCTTAATTAGGAAAAACTTGAATAAAACTCCATATGAACTATGGAAAGGTAGAGCACCCAACATTAGTTACTTTCGAGTATTCAGATGTAAGTGTTTTATCCTTAATGATAAAGAAAACTCAGACAAGTTTGAGCCTAAATCTGATATAGGAATGTTTTTAGGATATTCTTCTCACAGTAGAGCCTATAGGGTTTACAACTAATCTACTCAAATTGTAGAAGAATCAATTCATGTAAACTTTGATGAAAGTGAAAGTAAGAAAATTCTTGAGCATGAAATTAAACAATTAAACTTTGATGATGATGATCCCAAGAAAACTAAGATCATAGATCTTGAGACTGAAAAGCCTTTAGAAACATCTAAAAACTCTAGATTGCTTCAAGGTCTATCCAAAGATCAAATATTAGGAGTTCCACAAAAGGATGTATCCACTAGAACTTCAATTCAAAAAGATCAAGAGCTTGTTGCTTTTGTATTGCAATTTGAACCAATCAAAGTGGATGATGCTCTAGAAGATGAAAATTGGATTCTTGCTATGCAAGAAGAGCTAGGACACTTTATGAAAAACAAAGTATGAGAACTAGTCCTTAGACCATTTCATCAATTAGTTATAGGAACCAAATGGATTTTTAGAAACAAAAATAATGAACAAGGTATCGTTGTTCGAAATAAGGCTAGATTGGTTGTACAAGGGTACAATTAAGAAGAAGGCATAGACTTCGACGAAGCCTTTGCCCCAGTAGCAAGATTAGGGGCAACAAGGATGCTACTTGCCTATACTTGTTACAAGAATTTTCCTTTATACCAAATGGATGTAAAGAGTGCATTTCTAAATGGATACATCAATGAAGAGGTATATGTGGAACAACCTCCAGGGCTTGAGGATGCTCAAGACCCGTATTATGTGTTCAAACTCCACAAAGCCTTATATGGATTATGACAAGCTCCAAGAGATTGACATGATAGACTGAGTTCATTTCTTTTAGATCATAAGTTTCAAAAAGGAAAACTTGATCCAACTTTGTTTATCAAACACTATAATGACAATATGCTTATTGTTCAAATATATGTGGACGATATCATATTTGGTGCATCAAACATAGAGTTGTGTGATGAGTTTTCAAAACTAATTAAAAGAATTTAAAATGAGTATGATGGGAAAACTTACATACTTTCTCGGCTTGCAAATTAAGCAAATGCCCAAAGGCACCTACATAAGCCAAACAAAGTATGCTAAGGAAATGGTTAAAATTTTTTAAATGAATAATTTGAAATCAATTGATACTTCTTGTAACTCAACAATTAAATTAGATAAGGATGAAAAAGGGAAACCAATTGATTTTAAACTTTATAGAAGTATGATTGGAAGTCTGTTGTACCTAACAACAAGTAGACCTGACATTATGTTCAGTGTCTGTCTTTGTGCAAGATTTCAATCTGAACCCAAATAATCTCACTTAAAATGTGTCAAACGAATATTCAGATACAAGAATGGCACAACAAACATAGGAATTTGGCATTCCAAAGGTACTTCATTTGAATTAAAAAGTTATGTAGACTCCAACTTTGCCGGCAATCTAACTGATCGAAAAAGTACTTCTAGATTTTGTCACTTTCTTGGAAATTCTTTAATTTCTTAGTTTTGCAAGAAGCAACACTCAGTGACACTATCCACAGCTGAAGCAAAATATGTTGCAGCTGGAAGTTGCTGTTCTCAGGTCTTGTATATGAAACAATAACTTCAGGATTATCAAATATTTGTTGAATGTGCTGAAATTCTGTGTGACAATACAAGTGTTAACATATCCAAAAATCTTGTATTGCACCCCCGAACTAAACATATTCAAATAAGACATCACTTTTTAAGGGATCATGTGTAAAATGGAGTAGTGGCATTGTCTCACATTGGCACAAAAGAACAACTGGCTGATATATTCACTAAAGCCTTACCTAAAGACTAATTTGTTCACATTTAAAGAGAGCTTGGCATGTTCTCTGAAACTAATCTATGATATTTTGGTGCTTACCTCTATCAAGGAGGAGGAGTAATTCATACTGCTTTACTCTTTTTGATGTTTTCAAAAGGGGGAGAAATAACATGTGTTGAAGCATCATAACTACTCATAAACTAAGGGGGAGACTAACTGTCTCAGTATATTCCTTGGTGCCAAACTCATATCATATGAAACAAAGAGCAATAGTATTAGTAATACATAACATTTTCACTGAATTGCATGCACTATCTTAGCTTGCTTCAAAGCCTATAGTAATGTGTTTGAAATCATAAAAAAAGGGGGCGATTGTTGAACCAATTATCCTCATATCCCTTACAAGAGTATGTCCCTTATACGAACAATATTTTGATGATTACAATCCACATTCTGTTTATAATAATATTGTATGCATAATACATCTAATCTTACATGAAGGTTTCAACGATTCAATGATGCATGGTGAAAGTGCTATCAAGATCTACTTGAAGGCCATGATCATTTAAAGACATATTTTATAGGATTAGAGTGTGTTTAGGTTGTAGACATCTATTATCATATGATTCATCAATATGCATGATTTAGTCAAGTTGATTTTTGATCATTTACATTGAGTTTTCTATGTTTGATTTGATCCAAAAGTACCAAGACTTTAATCATGTTTATTGAGTTTTAAATGGAAAACCAAAACTATGTTTAAGTGTCTTTCAAAACGCTAATGTCTTAGCAGTGCCCTCTTGGACTTGGTAAGTTAGGACACTAATGAAACATTAGGATGCTGATAGAGTTCATGGTTGAAACGTTCATATCTATCAGGACGCTTAGTTCATCAGTAGCGCCCTCGTTGAGTCAACCAATGAACTCGTTAGGATACTAATTCAATATCAGCTCGCTGACTATTTTTTAAGTTATTAATGGTTTAAATCTTTACGGATGCTTCTTGAACAGGAACCCCATCATTTAAGAACCAACTTAGTAACTCTTAGGACGCCGAACATTCTTCAGCGTACTTATCGTTTTACGAATTCAAACACGTTAAAAACATCAGGATGCTCATTACCTTAGTAGCACCCTTATGCTTTACTTGTTTTAAATGTGTCAGGACGCTAACTTTTGATTAGTGCCCTCACATCTTTTATCATTTTTATTCGTTAAGTAAGTCAGGACGCTTACATTCTTTGTAGTGCCCTCACTTCTCAGTTAAGCAAGATGCTTATGATCCATGAGCACCCTTAAGGAACAAAATGACAAAATTGACATTATGCGTCAGGACATTGATTGACATCCAACATTATCACAAAGTTGACACCTACACTTTTCAGAAGAAACTTATCAGAACTGAGCAAAACTTTTCATAACGATTTGAATCTATTTAGAACGTTCAAATACTGTATCAGAACACTCTATTATCATGAATGATCAGAAGATTTAGGTGTTGTTGCCGTAGTTGCACAAACTGAATCAAATCTTTTTTGGGAAAGAATGTGTTTGTTGTTTTTGAAATAACTTTGTGCCCCAAAATTACCTCAAGTTCATTGTGCCACTGCTGTTTCTATATATATGTTGCCTTGGAGCAGATAAAAAACATCTATCAAATACAAAATCTGAAAACCATTCAAAACGTTTAACAATTTTCACACTCGTGCAAAAAAAATTAGAAGTTAGTCTTCTACTCACTGCTTTAAACTCTCGATCTTTTTGAAATACATTAAGTCTTCTAGATTAGTTGATCTTCATCTATATTTTTTCAAAAATTCATTGAAGAAGACAAAAACTTTTTGAACTAGTTTTCAGCTGCACTTCATTATTCATATCTTGCTAAATTTGTGGTAACAAAAGGTTCAATCCAAAGCTTTGTAAGTATCACTTTGATTCTAAGTAAAGGGAATCATATCTCATCTTGTACCTTGGTTTTTGTGACTGGATAGTCACTGGTTTAGAGCAAGTGTTGCTTGAGTTGTAACGGTTATGCTTACACCCGAAAGTTGAGAACGGTTATTCTCACGCCTGTAAATTGAGAAGGTGTAACGGTTTGGTCTTCACTCGTAAGAAGATCCTAGTGGAGTTTGGAAAAATCCTAACTGAGGAGGTTAGGTAGTGGATGTAGGTGAGGCCGAACCACTCTAAATCTTGTGTGTCTTACTGTTGTCGTGCTTGATTTACCATACTTGTTTAATCTGCTTTCATTATTTCATACATTTGAAAGAAAGGTTAAAATCTGCTAAGTGTCCAATTCACCTCCCTCTCGGACACATCTGCGCCAACACATACACATCTAGGTCCTAACATGAGTCTCCATTTCCCATGCCATAGGCCTCCAATGTTCAATTCCCAGTCACAACACATTTATTTAACCATAACGATCAACATACAAAAATTAGACAACAACCATGTTCAATTATGAAATTTACTCAACTTCTTGGCCTAGGCCAATACATGCTCAAAAGGGGTCAATTATAACACCATTCAACCCAAAATATATCAATTTGGTCAAACCCCATTTTAATTGCATGATTCAAGGTCAATTCCATCAAAACTCCCAATTTATAACTCAATTACAACAAAAGCCCCAGATTGGAGAAAATCTCTATAAAGGCCAACTTGGCCAATTTGCACTAATCAACATGGTATACCATGGGAAGTCCCAAATTAACGCCATACGCCATTCAAGCATGCTAATTTAACCAACATAGGTCACATGCATCAAATTTCACATGTTATAGGCCTAATTTCTTGGTTTAGGCCAGTTACATGGAACCATATCAATTTCCCATTAGAAATTGGGGCAAATGCCACCAACATGTTCAAAACCATCTTAGAAATCATTCCATACATAAGCATCCCAAAATTTAGGGTTTCTATCGAAACCTTAGCCTGAAGCTCATCCAAAACCTAGGTGAAATGTTTGGAAAATGCTATTTGCGCATGGGTTTAGGTCTAAGGTTCTTATTCTCACCATTTCCAACCTATTTCCATCCCAAAACATCAAAAACACAGGTTGGGTTCTCCCCAAACCATCTCCCAAAATGAAAACCAAATCGAGGGAAAGCTTGAAAATGCTCTAAACATGGATTTTATGAAGAAATTTGATGGAAAACACTTACCTAGACCCCAATTTGGTCAAGATTGGCTCCCTAAGCTCTTTTCCCCCTTCCTCTACGGTTCTCTGGTCTTTCTGGGCGTGAAAATGGCGGAGAACACGAAAGAAATGAGGTTATAACACACTTGTCCCAAATTTTGACAAGTGGCAGACCTGTCAGATCCAGTCGACTGGTTTGCCTGTTTTCTCCTATTGCTCCTTCATTTCGCTATTCGCACAATACACGTTGAAAACATGCGTATTATATATCAATTTCTACATAGAAACATGCTCCAGATTTGTTTCTAATATCCCTAACTCTGTTTGACACACTAATCATAAGTTATCATAAAACAACACGCAACAACATGCATTTCATCAAACACAAGCACATAGAATTGGACACTTATCAAATTGGGGCATGGGCTAGATGGAAAATTTTTTTGGGGTGTCACAATGTCCTTACCTATTACGTTGATGGAAAGTGGGTCTTTTGGTCAAGAGATTATTGTAGTCTTTTTGCTTTGACCCTTGGGTAAAACCTATACCAGCTTTGCTAAAGATACACCTTGGGGCTCCTAACATCGTATCAATCTTTTTTGCCCATTAGTGAATTTTAGAACTACCTCGGTCAAGTCGTCAACACTCCTCCTGAGTATTTCATTTTCACTCCTTAACCTGTCACTCTCCTTTCTTAAATCTTCATTGTCTAAGGAAAGGTTATCTAAGTTTTCTTGCTGAGATTCAATCTCTTCAAGAGCCTCCAACAAGCTCTTTTTAAGGTTGGCACTCTTTTTGGTTTCTCTATCCAATTGGTCTTCATAACATTATAATCCAGGGAATAAAAAACATCATCAATATCACTACATGGTTTGGATTTTACCTCAGCATTTTCCATGAGACAAATGATTACTTTTTTTGTTGTTGGGATCCGAATCACTTTCACTTGAACTAGTGTCATCCCAAGTAGCTTTGAGTGCCTTCTTGCCCTTCTTCTTTGAATTGTAGATTTTCTTGTATTTACTAGGACAATCACTCTTGACATCTCCGGGTTTATTAGACCCAAAACGTATCAGCTCACTTGGTTTGGCTTCAAATTTCTTTCCTTTATGGAATTTCGAACTTGAGCTAAATTTTCCTTTTTTTTTAATTAGGTAACTAAGTCTCTTAGAGAACATTACAACCTCTTCATCGGTTCCTTCATTTTATGATGATGAAGTAGTTTCAGCTGTGACATTCAAGGCCAAGTCCTTACTCTTTTCGTCCACTTTGGGTGGAGCAATGTCATCTTTAAGTGTCAGCTCATGACACATGAGTGAACGACATAACTCATCAAAGTTATAGATGTCCAAATTCTTAGACTCTATAATTGCGGTAACTTTGGGTTTCCAAGACTTGGGTAGACCTCTAAGTAATTTCCTAGACATTTCATCGGGTTTATACACTTTTCTTAAGGTCTTGAGCTCATTGATAATTCTTGTGAATCTTCCTAGAGCATCACCTAAGGGCTCACTATCATCCATCTTGAATGACTCATATTTTTCTATAAGGATTTGACATTTTTCCTCTTTCACTTGTAGTGTACCTTCATGGGTTACTTCTAACTTTTGTGAAATCTCTTTGGTTGTCTTACAAACACTAACTCTATTGAACTCTTCTTGGACAAACTACAAAACAAAATATTAACAACTCGATTGTTTAGGAGATATCTCTTTTCTCCTTTGCATACCATTCATCCATTTCTTTTAGAACTACTTCTTCTCCTAAGGTCTTAGTGCGTTCAACATAACCATTTTGTTGGCCCAGTATTACCGTCCAAGAGGGGGGGTGAATTGGACTTGGCGGACTTTCGTGTTACCTTTCGATTAATTAATTACATAGAATATATATATAGGTAACAAGCAAAGTAATAATGTGCAGGAAAAAAATGGACATAATAATTTATAATGGTTTGGTTCCCCTAGAACCTACTTCACTACTTGATCACCCACGATCAGGATTTCCCAATCCACTAAGGGCTAGTCAACTTACTGGCGTGACTAGAAGCCGTACAATCTAGATAACTTACGGGCATAACAAGAAGCCGTATATCTAACTATTGGCTCATATATGTCCAAGAGGGGGGTGAATTTGACACTTAGTAGATTTTAACCTTTCTTTTAAATGTAAGAAATATTAAAGGCAGATTAAATAGAGTATAGCAAATAAAATCAATGAAAGTATGAGGGATAGTGCAAACGTGATTTATAGTGGTTGGGCCTCGCCTACAACCACTACCTAACCTCCTCAGTTAGGATTTGTCCAAACTCTACTAAGGATCTTCTTACGGGTGAAGGCCAAACCGGTACATTTTCTCAGCTTATGGATGTGAAAAGAACCGTTGTACCTTAGGATGACGTCATTTTGACCGTAAAGTACCTGTATACGTGTACATATTTGATGCTTGACGTGTGTTAGTTCAAGTGTCTTTGCATGCTTTTACGTTTTTTAGAGTGTGCGAAAAGTTTCGGAACCATCGAAGACCATTCGGTGTCGAAACATGGAAAATTGAGTTCTAGAACCATAGAGCTCGCTCCATGGGAAGAGGAGCTCGCTCCATGCCTTGGCCGAGATGAAAATTTTTACCAGTCTCTGATGGAGTGTGCTCCATGATGAAAAATTTGAATTTTTTTGACCACCAGATTTGGTGAAGTGCGCTCCATGAATCAAAAACCCAGAAAAGGGAATTTTCAGGGCTGGTGGGGCGCGCTCCATGGGGCATGGAACATGCTCCATGCTGGGAAAACCAGTTTTTTTGCAACTTTTTGTGTGGGCCCAAGCTCGTATATTTAAGCAACCAGCACCCATTTTTGTTCATTTTGCACCAAATTGAAAGGAAAGAGAGGGGAAAGAGGGCAAAGGAGAGGAAGGTGCCTTCCAAAGGGATTTCCACCCAAATCTTGCTCTAAGGTATGATTTCTCCATTTTCTTCCATTAGAATACTTTTAATGTTGTTTGCAAGCTTGTGAATGGTGTATCTTTTGTTATGGACCATGATTTTGTGTAGTTTCAGGTTAGGGTTTGGTTTCCATGTGCTCATATGAGCTTTGTTAATGATAGTAATGGCCTTCCTTGACCTAAATCTACACCCAAGAAGTGTTTTCCACAGTTGAATCCCAGATTTGAAAGGGGTGGTGGAAGAACACATGTTGGAGTTAGGTCTTGCATGTTATATATGTGTAATTAGAGGATGCTGGGAACCCATTAATGGTGAAACCCCCAATTTCTAGCAAGAAATTGGTGGAGTTCTTTGTATTTGACCTAAACCTAGTTTATGGACTCAGGGTTTTCCATTGGACTTACATGTCATCTTTGCTGATTAAATGGATAAATGTGGATGATTGATGGTCTAAAAAATTGATTTTGAATGTTGAAAAACCTAGGTGTAGTGCAAATTTAGCTTAGGCCATGGATTTGGGAATTTGCCCAAATTTGGGGATTTTGACCTAGTTGATGCTAATTGACTTGAATTGGCATGGGGTTTGTTTATTAACCCAAATTTATGATAGAATACATGAAATTAATGGAGGTTTGATTATGGAATCAACCTTAGACATTCTATGGGTTGTTTATGACCTACTTAGATGTTTGATGGCATGAATGAGCTATGATGGTTAGCTCATTAGTATAGCCTAGTTTGAGTCTAAGTTGGCTAGTAAATGGGGACTTTAAATGATGGTTATTTGGCATGTAATTGGGTTGTTTGTGATGATGAATGAACCTATGTATATGCAGGGTTTGTGATTGATCCAAGTGTCCCAATTAAACCATTTGAAGGTTGAGGTGCATAGGAGTGTATTGGTGGCATCCTAGTGCTTATATTGGTTGGATTTGGATTGGCTAGTCTAGCCAATCTATTTGTGAGTGTTTCTTACATTTGGATTCTATATATGTGGCATTGTATCATATAAAATGTCTTGAATTGATATATATGTGATATGTATGTTTTTAATGAATCATGAAATGAATTTGAGCATAGTCTGGTCGGGTTAGCAATTGGGTTGGATCTCCTAGTTGGGATTTTCCTTAGGAAGTCTCGTAAGTCTAGCGGTGATCCTCAGTTGTGGACCTTGCAGAGGATGTTATGGCTTCTGTAGATAGGATCGCCTAGACATTGTACTTGTCGTGGTGGGCTGATCTTATTAGCTACACTGTGGCGACCCCGCACTCCGGACCACCAACCCCGCAAGGAATGGCGTGCGGAATGCCGGGGTGGGATGCCCGACGTAGGCATCTCCAACCACCCCTCAACCCCCGTGAGGTGGTTGAGACCCTTCGAGCCTTATCCCAAACAACGACATAATATAAAAAGGTACTAAAAAAAACTACCAACCTTATTAATCATCTAAGACAAGAGATAATCCATAAAAATGAACCATAAATAGAACCATAATCCCTATAGTCCATCAAGATGGACATACACATAAAGTCCAAAACTATGGGTACAAAAAAACCGTCATATGCCCACATGGTCTATCTAACAAGTCCCAACTCACCCATACTACAATGTGGTAAGTGTTATAATTACATAGTCCAAAATATAATACATCATAATTTAAAACACAGTTCAATCAAAATGCCTCTCAACTCACATCGAGGCCTTGGATTCTCTCGTCGGCAAGGCCCTCAAGATATGACTACTCCTTTGCCCTTATTCGGGACATAAGGACTTGAAAGAGGAAAATGAGGGTGAGCCAATGGTGCCCAGTGAATAGAATTCAAATATGCTATCAATACTCATCAATAAATATCATGTATGCATGTCAATGTGTAGCATGATTAAAAGCTCATAACATATAGATATCAAGCATTTATAATAAGTTCGATGTAAGTAAAAGCCTATTAATTTCGATCCACATTCCACATGCATTGGGGTTACTAGTGTACATCTATTTCACCGTACCGTTCTCATCCCCAATCATGTTGATTTGGTGTTACTAGTGCACGTCTGTTTCACCGTACCGTTCTCATCCCCAAATATTTCCTTTCTAAAACCCTTCTATGACAAGTTTAAGTCTCCCTATTAGCCAGATAGATGGGCCCAACCAAAGTCATAAGGTTTTCTCAAATCAATGCATCATTCAAAACATTGGAACACATTCATGCTTTCAACATATAATATATATATAAGTGATATGATGACATAAAATATATAATCATAAATGAAGTCTACTCACAACCAAGCCTTGCAAAAGTATCTAACCACAGACGGACACCAAACCGAATCAACCCAATCAAGGTCTTGAAACATTCATCAATATCCAACCATACATCAATTCCTATGCTCAATCATATAGACATTACACATCAACCCTAAATCAGCCCACATATAGACAATAGGCCTAAATCCCATCTACTCCCATCATTCAACTCAAATCACATGACTTAGGCCTCTAATGCATAGTTCTCATTCATAAACTATTCAATTAATCAAAAATACTGATTTTCAATTCCTTAGGCATAAACATGCCCAAATTGGGGCATTTGATCACAAGTAGGCCTAACCCATGATATGGTCACAACCACCTAATCACAAGCATAATCAAACCTAATCATGCTTAATTAGACATAAATTGCATCAATTCAATGATTCTAGGCCAAAAGCATCAAAAGCCCTAAAATATGAAAATTTTCATACTTAGGCCATATTGCCGATTTACACTAGGTCACCATGTTCAGCCATGTATCATGGGTTCATCAACAATGGCAACTAGGTCAACATAGTTGACATGCAAGCTATTTGGAAAGGTCTAACTTCATATTCTAAATTTAGGTCTAATACAAACAACCCTACCAATTTTCCATTTAATATTCTGTTCAGATGTATCAAGCTGCCAACAAAAATATTTAATCACAAAATCAACCTTCCTGATTGAAGTATGTTAAGAAGCAAACCTTCTGTCCAAAACTCAGCTCAACCCAACTGTGGACCGAAGAGATAGACTCTTTGATGAACAAGTCTCTAATCAGACAATTTCTCCTTTCCTGCTACAAATACTTGAACTTAGATGACTGTATCACACAAAATACTTGACTCATCAACATCTCGACCGTGAATAATGCAGAAATATTAGTTGTGAACCATGATCTGAAATATCATATCCATCCAACGGTAGGTTTAGGAGATCTATCAGTTTGATCTAAACTGCGCGAGAAATTCGGACTTTCCAACCAACTTTGTTTGGGAGGTTATATCTCTCAGAAGAAAACTCCAATCAAGATCTCCACCTACCAGAATGAATAACCATAAGATACGAACTGGCGGACAAAGTTTGAGCTCAATCTGACCATATATCACCAAGATCCTGCTCTTTGATGAAAAAGTTGCTGAGACTTTCCTCAAAGCAACTTCCTCTTTCTTTCTCTTCTTTTTTTCCTTTCCCTCCACTCATCTCACTTTCTAGGACTTCCTTGGAGAAGAGAAGTGGGGCATGGGACACTTGTCCACTCTCATACACCAACTTGACATGTGTTGGAGAAGAGAAATGGGGCATGGGACACTTGTCCATTCTCATGCACCAACTTGACATGTGTTGGTCTCATACTGCCCATACCAACCACATGTACTTTAACCAATCTCATGCTTCCATGTATTTTAAATGTCCAATCCATCTAATACACCAAATTCTCATTCTCATTTATCCTTCTATTCAATCAATCCTAACCCATATTAATTCATGGTTTAATGGACCCATGCATAAATAATAACACATGCATTATACTTTAATTTAACATGACCCATATACAACTTATAATGCACATATTTATATACATTATCAAGCATCAAATATACAAACATTAAACAACCATCAAACAAACACCAAACATATCAAGGCAAACACATAGAGTTTGGGAAAAATGCAATTGGGTAATGGGCTAGATGAAATGATTTTCGGGGCATCACATACAGGAACCCAGGAATCCTATTAGAATACGAGTATTGTTTGGTCGGATTGGGTGCTGAGTGTTGTGAACCCAGGCCTTTGATTCCCCTTACTTAGGAGGTGTCTAGGATTGCATTGGCATGTTTGAAAAAATGATATGCATAGTCTTGGGTAATGACATGATGCATTATATTCGACATGTATGTAATCTTGTATATCACCATGTTATTTAAAATGCTATGATGATCTTGTCTTGTTTTATCTAAATGCATGTATATTGCCACTTGTAGAAAACATTGACTGAGCTTGTTGAAGCTCACTCCTCATTCTTATCATTTTAGGTTCAGATAGGAAGGGGAAGGGGAAGGCTTGACTGCGGAGCATTTCCCGTATTTTTGGTGATGTAGGTGTTTTTGTACATTTTTGTATTTCGGTAAATATGTACTTAATCACACCTATGTATTTATAATTAACACATAGATGGGTTGTACCTATGGTTAGTTTTGGACTTATGGACTTTTATGGTTGTCATTTTTGGAAGATGTATTTATCTTGATGATTTGATTATGTCCATATATTTGTTGTCTGTATGAGATTTATGTTTATTAGGTTGTTTATATTAGGTTGACAGGATGCTGGGTGTATCGAGGGAGGATATACTCGGGGGTTCCGTGCCGGTCATGACGTCACTAGTCGTGGGTCGTGACAAAATATGTATGATGAAGTTCGGCTGAAAAATTGGTTCAAAAAGTTTTTGTTTTCTGCAATGGATTTTTGAAATGATATAGATGAAGATCAACTAATCCAGAAGACTTAATGTATTTCAAAAGATCGTGAGTTTAAAAGCAGAGAGGAAGACTAATTTCCAAAATTTTTTGCACAAGTGAAAACTGTTAATACGTTTTGAAAGAATTTCAGTTTTCGTATTGATAGATTGATAATCTTTTATCTGCTCTAAGGCAACATAATATATATATATATATATATATATAAATAACTGTGGCGCAATGGACTTGGTGATTTTGGCGTACAAAGTCATTTCAAAAACAACGAATACATTATTTCCCGAAACAGATCGATTCAGCTCTGTGCAATTACGACGATAGCACCTGAATCTTTGAATCTTTCACGAAGAGGAATGTTCTGATAAAATATTAGAATGTTTTGAAAAGATTCAAAAAGTTCTGAAAAGTTATTCACAATTCTGAAAAAGTAATCTAAAAAAGTGTAAGTGTCAGAACAGTGACAGTGTTGAATTAGCATCCTAATTAATTAATCAGCGTCTAGACGCGTAACAACAACTTTGTCATTTTGTTCCTTGAGGGCGCTCATAAACCATAAACGTCTTGTTGAACTGTGAAGTGAGGGCGCTACTTACTCATAAGCGCCCTAACTTACTTTTTTGATTAAAACGACTAAACTTACGTCCTGATAGTTAAAACATTAAAGCTATGAAAACAATCAGCGAGCTGATTCTTAATTAGCGTCCTGAAAAATTCACAGGTTGACTTAAATGAGGGCGCTACTTATAAAGTGAGTGTCTTGATGAATAATTATAATTCAACCTTTACATTATAAGTGTCCTAATGTATTATCAGCGTCCTGACTCACCAAGTCCTGAAAGGCGCAGCTAAGACATTAGTGTCCTGATAAGACTTAAAAACAGTTTTGATAAATACGATTTAAAACTCAATAAAATCTCGGTATTTTCGGATCAAATCAAACATAGAAAATTCAATGCAAATAATAAAAAATCAACTTGACTAAATCATGTAGTCATGCATATTGTTGAATCATGTGATAGTAAATATTCTACAACCTAAACACAATCTAATCATACAATTGCATATATCTTCAAGTAGATCTTGATAATACGTTCACCATGCATCATTGAATCTTTGAAACCTTCAAGTCGGATTAGAAATGCCATGTACGCAGTATTATCATAAACAAAATGTGGTTTGTAATCATCAAAATATCTTTCACACAAGGGACATACTCTTGTACGGGAAATGAGGATAATTGGTTCAACACTAACCAACTTACGGGCCTGGCTTACGGGTGTGGTTAAAAGCCATACATAAACAGGGTATAATCCCGGTTTGACTCACAAGTCAACAATACATCAAGGTCACAAATGATAAAGAGAGATGTTCTAAAACATTATCAAATTTCAAGCAGATAACCTTGAATGAATAATAAGTACTATTCCAACTACACTATTTCAAATAAAGTGCAGTGTTGAAATAGTTGTTTTCAAATGCAGGCAATCGATTGAAATAGTGATAATGTAAGATCAAGAATCAAATATGCACATGTATTTAAATATTGATTCTAAAGATGATATACATGAAACACAAGAATCAATATGCACAAATGATCAAAACTTGTTGATTCAAAATAGATAAATGATTAAGTTCAACAATCAATATGCTCAAGTAATGATCAATGAAATTAATTCAAAGATTGTATAAGTTTAGCACGAGAATCTAAATCAAACAAGATATATGAAACCACTAATCAAGATGATATGATATGCAAGTTCAAATATGGTTTCATAAACACTTAAACAAAACGGTTTTAAAAAAAGATAAAGATCAAACACAAAAATCGTTTAATAATCACAAACACAATCACACGAATCTTAAATAGAAATTTTACCCAACTCTTGGGAAGCAAAAAGCTTGTTACGTGCAAACCGCAAGCATACAGTGTCAAGTTATAATATAGAACCGAATATTGGGTTGTCGTCCTCTAGGATTGACACTCACACTAAATACCGTTTCACTAACCCTAACTTTATCTAGAAAATCAGATTCGAGTAATTAAGTGAAATAAATAAACAATTAAATAACTAGAAAGTAAACTAAAGCAACATTAGAACGAGCAACCTGCAATTCGTCAACCCAAGAATCAGTTTGATCTCAGAGGAATCGGTGAGCATTCTGATGTGCCTTGAGTGTCCTCAGGGCTTGCCCAAAAAATTTAGACAATTTGTGAGCGTCCTGCTCATGGACGAGCGTCCCGCAATATTGGCCTGATGAATAAGTTATTTGGCCACTACTTGAGCGTCCTACTACGGTGTGAGCGTCCTGCTTAACTAAGAAGAATTCAAGTTCTTGAATTTTTGAAAGATTCGACAAATCAGATTAATTCAAAATCATTTTGGACCAAATTAAACACTTCAAAAACACTCAAAATAATTGAACATCATTTGAAAGCAATCAATTGGAGCAATCAAACTCATTTTGAAGAGCATTTCAAAACGATTCGAAGCTTGAAAAACTTAGGAACTTTTAAAAAGTCATTTTTGGAATGATTGAGGAATAGATTGGAACTTGCTGAACACTCCTAGGGTGAAATTCTACATTGCTAAAGAAAGTCTAAGCATACATAAAGATAAATAGCTTGAGAACCAATGCTTTAAACATTTTTTTTTCTTGCTTTGACTTGAGCTCCACTTGATTGGATGAACTCCTTTGCATTTAAGCTTGAGAACTCACATCAAATGTTGAATTGATGTAGAATGTGGTTTGTAATCATCAAAATATCCAACCTTAGAGGTAATTGATATAACACTTACATTTCAAAATCATTTAATATTTGCAAGGAAAATACACAATATTGGTGTGCAACTACTTTTTAGTACCATCTCCACTACCAGATTCCAATCCACAAATATAATCCTGTCACATAATCATTTCATATAACCAAAATCAATTTCCAGATAATCATATATTCATTTCTGATATTATTCCTAACTTTTCAATTCATTCAACCAATTCACCGACACCATATAACCAATTATTAAAAAATACTAATCGGTATCCAAAAATTACAAACTTTATATTAAAATGTCCGGAATCACTCCCTTTGTCTTTTTACAATATCAAATCGAAGTTTCATCGGTATTTAACATGGTTCCAAAGGTCTCTAGCGTTGGTTATACCCAAGAGGGGGGTGAATTGGGTATAATGGCCAAAATTAAACTTTTCCAACGTCTTAGTAAAAAGCTTGGATACATTGGAAATGAATAATCAACCTTAACAAAATAACACAAAAAAAGTGTGGAAAAGAAGAGACACAATTTATAGTGGTTTGGCAAGCCTACATCCACTACCTAACCTCCTAAATTAGGATTTTTCAAATCTACTAACTGATTCTATTACGGGTGAGAACTAAACCGTTACAAATGCCCTTTTTCAGGTTCAAGGCAAACCTATCCTTTTGAGAGCTAAGGATGACCCGCATTTTCTTTTTACGGGCAGAGGAAAAATTAAGATTCCTTTCGCGGGCTAAGGAAGAACCGATAGGTCCTACTTCAAGGTGGAGGATAAACCTTCTTACGATTCCAACCTTGGAATCATAAAGTGAACTAAGTTTACTAGACTTGGTTGTTAAAATCCTGAAACACACCAATACAGAGTTGTAATGATGATGATGGTTCTAACTAAGTAGAACACTTTACAATTTAGCTAATTCATAGCATTACAAAGATATGTAGAATTAAGCACGTAATGCTGAGAGGAGTGCACTTACAGTCCTTTTACCTTTCAATGTTTCAGTATTGCTCAAGTGCAGTTTTGAAAAGCTTGTGTGATGTTTCTTCAAAAACAGTTGTGAGATGCATCTTCGGAGACTCTTTAACTTGATTAAATATTGAAATAAAAAAGGAAACAAGTGTAGAGCTTATACAAACAAAGAAGGTTTTGCCAATGGATAAAAACATATGAGAAGTTTTGATGATCAAGAAAACTTCTGGTTTGATACTTAGTAGTTTGTATAACTACTTTTATAGCTCGATACAGTTTTCTAGATGTGAAATAAGGTACAACTTTATCCTATGAACTATGTCTTAAATTCCTCAATCAGCAAGATTGATAAGATTAAAACAGGGTTGAGAATTTGAGTAGAAAACAATTCTGTATTATTCAAATAGACTTTCAAAGAAAGATGGATATTAAGCTTAGAACAAAAATCATTTGAATAAGTAAAGTTTCAAAGAACACACTTTGAAAAACTAGAACAGTTTAAACTTTTGAAGATAAGATTGAAGATTCGACTAACGTTCAAAAGTATTGGCTCAATAAAAATATGGGTAATTTGTTTTGAATCTAAGTGCTGATATTTATAGACTTAGTAGGATAGAGTTGTTGGTTGTTTGAATTTGAAATTCAAAGTGAATGTTTACTCACAACAACTAGAATCTTTCATGAAAATGACAACTGAAATTTTCATGAATATTATGGTTTTTCTAAGATTGCATGAATAAGGAATGTTTCAAGAAACATTATTCATGCATCAGAGAAAGTGTCAGTGCTGTGACATTATAGGATTAGCGTCCAAATTAGTTAGTCAGCGTCCTGAGGCATAATACCGACTTTGTCATTTTATTCCTTTGAGAACACTTATGAACCATAAGCGTCCTGCTGAACAGAGAAGTGAAGTCGCTACTCAACCGTAAGCGTCCTGACTTACTTAGTAATTAAAATGACTAAACTTTATGAGGGCGCTAAAACACAATTAGCGTCCTGCTTATTTTAAAACAACTAAAAAACATCAGGGAGTTATATAACCACGTAAGCATCCTGATTTTTAAAACTCGTAAAAGCAATGAGTACGCTGAAGGATGATCAACGACCTAAAAGTTATTAAGTTGATCTTTTAAGTGAGGGTGCTCCTATTCAAGTAGCGTTCTGATAGTTTTCCAACTTATAACTATCAGCGTCCTTAAAGATTAAAACATTAAAATCTCAGAAATCTTTCAGCGAGCTGATACTAAGTCAACATTCTGAAAAGTTCATAGGTTGACATAAATGAGGCCGCTACTGATGAAGTAAGCGTCTTAGTGAGAAAGTGCATTTCAACCTTGAACATTATAAGCGTCCTAATGTTTCATCACGTCCTGACTTACCAAGTCTAGGAGGGCGCTGCTGAGACATTGGCGTCCTGAAAGGCACATAAAAATAATTTTGATTTTTTATTTAAAACTTGATTAAATCAACTGAAGAGTTCGATCAAATCATTTACTTAAAATGATTGAGAAATTAAACCATTTGAAAATTCCTTTAAAACATATCGATCAAAACATGCAAGAACTTTAAGCGTGATTTTGAAAATTGTGTGCAAGTGATTTGTGTGTGATTTTAGAAAACGTTTGAGCAATAAAAAATAAGGAAAGATAAATTACATTCTTTATGTGTTCTTCTTATATTTTTCAAGCCCAACTCTTCTTTATGATATCTTCATCAGTTTCTTTGCACTTGAGTTGAGCAGTCGAGAACATCGATTGTGTGATGTGATCACGAAGTTCTTGATTGAATTGTTCTTCTACTTTTTACTTTCTTGGGGTGCTGAAATATATCCTTAATTGAAGCGTTAGCACCAAGTAAGATATTGTATATTGTTTATTGGTTGTTAGCATCAAAATCTTTATGGAGTGTGCTAAGTGATGAACAACTTAGGCCAACATCTAGTGTCCAATTTGGCTCCTGGTAGCTGTACCGGCGCCAATATAACTATTGAACACAAACAAATTACATATTGGGGGTTTCTACAGTGATAAGAGTGATAATCAACCTTTATTACATGTTTCCAGTTCAAGTGAGTCAAAACTCATTTTGTCGAAACACCGTAAAACAACTCATATAGCAAAATCTCTACCTAGGGAAAGGTCCCACTTGACTCCAATAGAAATTTCTTAAAGAAATTGAGTGAAAATGGGTTACCAAGGTGTCTATTTGGCCGAAAAACCTTTCTTCCCACTTTCGTAGCTTCCCTCTCTAGTTCTATGGTAAGAAAACAACTGAAAATGACCAAAAAAAAATGAAAAATTTGATTAAAATTGCAAGCCACGCCTCACCAAAGTGGTGGGGCCCATACAGAGGAAATCCAGTCGATTGGTTTGACTGTTTCTTGTATTTTTCTTTTCTCAACGATTTACACGATCAAATGAACGTGGAACATACATGTATTATATATTAGAATGTATGTAAAGGAACACTATGCACTTATTTAGGACATAATTAACAATTTTTAACAAGCCAAGTTTGAGTTGACGCACCTGTCAACCACTTATAGGCGTAAAAATATGTTACGACTACATATACACATACATACATACATAATATGTCAATTTTTAATATATATGAGATTTGGGCTTAATTTCTCGTGGTGTTACAGACAATGAAAGATTACTTAAGATGCAAAGAAAATGCACGAAAAATTAGTGGAAAAGGTGGGAGCACGTTGGAACGGAGCAAGAGGTCGCTGCTAGGGCATGGACAAAAGATAAAATGAAACGAAATGATTGTGGGGCCCTTTTATAAGTGTCGCCCAGATCCAGGCAAAAGTGCGTTGCTTACCATAGGAGCACGCTTCTCTGGGACAACCAGAGTGCACTTATCGCAGGACACTGCCACTAGCACGCTACAAACCTATGGAGCTCACTGCTCTGAGTTACTCGAGAGACATGTTTCTCAGATGTGACCAGAGGAGTGCGCAACTCTTCATAGGAGTGCGCTTCTTGACCCAATTCTAGAAACAACTGGGTTTCTACCATTACTAGAAGCGCACTGCTGACCCAACCAGTGCGCTGGTGAAGTGACAGAGAAGCCAAATGAGATTTTCTTCAACTTAAACTGACACCAAACATCAAATATCATCAATACATCATTACGTAAGACTCAATCATTAAAGATTGGACACATTTGACTCACTAAACATGCCTAATTCCCTCCTAATGTGAACAACTTGATCTTTGGCTAATGCTTTAGTAAAAATGTCAGCCAATTTATATTTTGTTCCAACGTGTATGAGCTTAGCATGATCTCTAAGGAAATGATGTCTAATTTCTATATGCTTAGTCCTAGAGTGCAAAACATGATTCTTGGATATGTTGATGGCACTTGTATTATCACAAAACATTTCTTCACAATCAACATAGATTTGGTAATCCTCGAGTTGTTGCTTCATATGTAGAATTTGTGCACAACAACTTCCAGCTGCAACATACTCAGCTTCAGCTATGGATAATGTCACTGGGTTTTGTTTCTTGCTTAACAAAGAAATTAAAGGGTTACAGAAAGTGGCAAAATCCAAAGGTACTCTTCCTATCAATGAGACTACCAACGTAGTCTGAGTCTACAAAACTCTTAACACACTTAAGGTGGGATTCTCTGGGACTTGATTGAAATCTAGCACATAAGCACACACTAAACGATATTCGACCTACTTGTTGTTAAATACAACAAGCTACCTATCATGCCTCTATAGAGCTTAGTGTCAACTCGTTTGCCCTTCTCATCCTTATCCATTTTAATTGCAGAGTTACATAGGGTGTGAATTGTCTTCAAGTTTTCAAACTTGAATTTCTTAATCATGTCCTTAACATACTTACTTTGGCTCAAGAATGTCCCATTAGACAATTGCTTGATTTGAAGGCCAAGGAAGTAAGTAAGCTCCTGCATCATACTCATCTCAAATTCATCTTGCATAAGTTTGGAAAATTCTTTGCAAAAAATGACTATTTGCAGAAACAACATATCATTATTTTTGTGTTGAATGAATAAGGTAGGATCTAATTTTGCTTTCTTAAAATCATGCTTTAGAAGGAAAGAGCTAAGCCTATCATACCAAGCTCTAATAGCTTGTTTCAATCTGTACAAGGCTTTGTGAAGTCTATACACATAATCTGGCTTTTTGGAGTCCTCAAATCTAGGTGGTTGTTCCACATACACCTCGTCATTAATGTACCCATTTAGAAAGACACTTTTAACATCCATTTGGTATAGTGAAAAGTCTCTATAGCAAGCGTAGGCTAGTAATATTCTAATGGCCTCTAATCATGCTACATGGGCAAAGGCTTATTCATAATTTAATCCTTCTTCTTGATTGTAACCTTGGGCAACTAATCTCGCTTTATTCCTAACAATTACTCCTTTCTCATCTTTCTTGTTCTTAATTCCAATGACGGGCTGATGTGATGGTCTTGGAACAAGTTCCCAAACTTTGTTTCTAATGAAATGACCTAACTCTTCTTGCATAGCAAGAATCCAATTTTCATTACCTAAAGCTTCCTCAACCTTGAAGGTTCAATTTGAGATACAAAGGAAACATTCCCTTGATCCATGTTAATTGCTGCTTAAGTGGTCATTTTTTTTGAAGGATCACCTAAAATTTGATCTTTGGGCTGGCTCACAAGGAGCTTAGAATTTTTTGGGACTTCTAAGTTTTGATCATTTTCTTCCAAGTCCTTAGACTCCCTAGGAATATCATCCTCATCATCAATGTTTAACTTTTCTAGTTTTTCACATATTCTTTGCCTAGGATCACTCTCATCAAAATTCATGTGAATTGACTCTCCTTCAACTCTAGTAGACTTATTGAACACTCTATATGTTTTACTATGTGAAGAATAGTCTAGGAAGATCCCAATATCAGATTTTCGATCAAATTTATCCAAATTGTCTTTGTCATTCAAAATATAACATTTGCATCCAAAGACTCTAAAATGCTTCATATTGGGTACTCTACCCCCATAACTCATACGGAGTCTTTTTCATGTTCTTTCTAACTAGTGTCCTGTTCATAACATAACATGTAGTGTTTGTGGCTTCAGCTCAAAAACGAGTAGCAACATCATATTCACAAAACATGGTTCTACACATTTCTTGCAAAGTCCTATACTTTTTTTCAACAACTCCATTTTGTTGTGGAGTCCTAAGGGCTGATAGATGATGTGTATACCCTTGTTTCTAGATTTTTGTTCACAAACTCTCCACCCCTATTACTTCTAACAGTGGTAATTTTGTATCCTTTCTCATTTTCTACTTTATGGCTAAATTTGATGAATACATCACATATTTCATGTTTATGAGCAAGGAAGAACACCCAAGTGAAATGAGAGAAATCATCAACAATAACATACACATAAGATTTTCCTCCTAAGCTTTGGGTCCTAGTAGGTTTAAAGAGATCCATGTGGATCATTTCAAGAGCTCTAGAGGTAAATATGATTTTCTTGCTCTTGAAGGATGATTTGGTATGCTTGCCAAGTTGCAAAGGTTCATACACCTTATCCTCTAGGTACACTCCCCTTGGAATGTGTTAGGTGCAAACCGCAAGCGTATGGTGTCAAGTTATACTATAAAATCGATGAGATATCGGGTTGTCGTCCTCTAGGATTGATACTCACACTAAATGCCACGTTTACCAACTCTAACTTTATTTAGAAAATCAAATTCGAGAGTTCAAATAATTAAATATAGTGATGAAATGAATTAAGTATTAAACTAACAATGCAATAGAAAACTAATGAGAAATCAATGGTAGAATGGTCTAGAGGTTCAATATCACCTTACTCTCAACTATGCCTTTATATATATATATATATATATATATATATATATATATATATATATATATATATTTATTTATTTATCATTAAAGCAATTCTTTCGTTTATAAGTCAGAAATCCTAACCTTTCTAATTCCCTCTTTTGAAGCAAAACTAGAGCATATTATTGTTGTCTTGGTTTAACTCTTTCGATGAAAACCAAAAACAACAATAACTCATTAAGATCTATGATTTCCACCTAACGACTTCAAAGGTCCTCGATCTCCTTGTGAGTCTCATGATAGCCTAGGTTATATTTCCCATTCTCCAACCCAAGGTACCCTCTTGTGAAGCATCTACCTGAAGTATTTGATCATCTAATATGTGGCCAAGGGATCAAAAGATTTAAACTCTTAAAGATATAAACAAACTAGAAAACCTCATTAACAATAATCAATCAATAAAACCTACAACATAATTTCAAGCTTGGATCAATCTACACCTCTAGATAGAGGATTTAGTTCATAACTTGAGAGATAAAAGCATGAAATAACATGATGAACATAAATCTAAAACCAGAAAAACAAAGTAGAAAGAAGGAAAAATGTAGGAGAAATCTTCAATGATCTTCAATAATGTGATTCTCCTCGCTTCCAAACCCTAGCCGTCTTCTTTGCTCTTCACACTCTTTTCTCCTTTCCTTTTTGTCTTGAAAACCCTACACAATGGTCTTTATATAGCTACAAGTCCATAGGAAGTCGTCCAAGAGAAGTCCAAGTCGAATTAGGAAGGTTTGCAACAAAATTAGAAAGTTTCTAATTTTGAATCGCACATTCGCCATCTTCCTCGCCCTTCTATATGGTATTATTTCAAATAAGGAATCCATAGAAACAAACCACGTCCAATTCGGAGTTAAATTAAGAAAGTTATGGCCAAAATACAAAAGTAGTGCAGTTTCTATTTTGCGCAGCGCCGCGGCGCCCAGAATGTGGTTTTTTCTGCGTTTTTCTTCTTTTTTCTTCTATCTTTCACACCTTCTTGCACATGTATCTTATTCCAACTTCTTGAAACTTGTTTCAAACCTCTAAATCAACTTTAGGTCCATCAAAACAAACCAAATTAAGTGAGTATCATGCTTTTATAGTCTCATGAACTAACCTATATAAATCCAAACCGAAATAATGCAAAAACACCAAAACTTGACAAAACTATCTAATAACCTAATTTATGATAAACTAACCTAATTTATGAACTAAATACCATAAAACACACATAAAACATACTTCAAAACACATAGTAAATTCCTACTTATCAAACGCCTCCAACCTTAGGACTTTGATCGTTCCGAGCAAAGCGAAGGCAAAACTATCAACTAATGTTCAAACAAACAGTTATCAGCTTGTGTCCTTGAGTCCGGTGGTAACTGGAAGGAGTATTTACATCTGTGTGAGTTTGCGTACAACAACATTTATTAGTCCAGTATTGGCATGGCTCCCTTTGAGGCATTGTATGGCCGACCCTGTAGATCTCCGGTCTGTTGGACGGAGGTAGGGAATGTTGCAGTGATGAGACTAGAGTTTGTACAAGAACACATAGAGAAGATTAAGTGGATCAAGCATAATATGAAAGTAGCTCAAGAGAGGCAGAAGAGTTACGCTGATGCCAAGTGAAAGGCCATACAGTTCGAGGTTGGTGACTAGGTTTTGTTAAAGGTCTCCCCTCAAAAGGGCTAGACTAGATTTGGGATTAAAGGCAAGCTCACTCTGAGATTTATTAGGCCTTTCGAGTTTTTAGAACGAATTGGCCCCATCGCTTATCGATTAGCCTTGCCACCTCAGCTAGTCGTGCATATTGTCTTCCATGTGTCAATGCTTAGAGTGTACATGAGTGATTTTGATCACGTCTTGGATTGGAGACACGTCGAGCTGAGACAAGATGAGACTTATGATGAGGAACCAGTCCAGATTCTTGACTGGAAGGTTCAGAGGTTACGTAATCGGGAGATTCCTATGGTCAAGGTGAGATGGCAATTCCATGGTGAGGAGCAGGTGACATGGGAGAGTGAGTATTATATGATCGAGCACTTTGCCGAGTTTATGGGCCAAGGAAATTTCTTAAACTTAACACTTCGAGGACGAAGTTCATTCTAAGGTGGGTGTGATGTAACACCCCAAAAATCATTTCATCTAGCCCATGACCGAATTGCATGTTGCCCAAACTCTACATGTTGCCTTAGGGTGTATGATTGTGTTTGATGCTTGGTATGTGTTAGTTTAAGTGTTTTTCTATGATTTTTAATTGTTTAATGAGTTGTATGTGATTATTACTTATAGAAAGTATTATAATTGGTGTTATTATTATCTTTGGCCATATTATTATTGGTTGTGAGTAGACTTCACTTATGTTTAAATTTTTTATGTCATCATATTGATTATATCTTGTATGTTTTGAAAGCATGAAATGTGATCAAATGATTTGAATGATGCATTGATTTGGAAAACCTTATGATCTTGGTTTGCCTCACCTATCTAGCTAATAGGGAAACTTAACCTTTATCATAGGATGGTTTTATAAATGTGGATTGGAGATGGGAACGACACAGTGAAATAGACGTGGACTAGTAACCCTAATGAGTATAGAATATGAAATCCAAATGATAGGTTTTTACTTGCATTGAACCATATTATAAATGCTTGATATTTATATGTTATGAGCTTTATTCATTCATAGACATGGACATGCATACATACTTTTTTATTGATGAGTATTGATGGCACATCTGAATTCTATTCACTGGGTACTGTTGGCTCACCCTCATTTCCCTTTTTCAGGCCCTTCTGTTCAGGACAAGGGCAAGGGAGTAGTTATATCTTGAGGACCTTGCCGGCGTCAGAGTTAAGGCCTTGACATGAGTTAGGAGGCATTTTTGGTTGAACTTGTTGTTTAATTATGATGTATTTATATTTTGAACTATGTAATTATAACACTTACCACATTTTGTAGTATTGGTGAGTTGGGTTTTGGGTCTTAATAGATAGACAATGTGAACATATGACGATTTTGTTCCCATGGTTTTGGGACTTTTATGTACATTGTCCATGTGTTGGACTGTGGGGCTTATGGAATTTCATTTGTGGACTTATTAATTATCTTGGATAATGCTATGGATGTATTTGATGGATTTTAGAACTGTTAAGTCTATCAGGTTTTGGTTAAAAATAAAAAAATAAAAAAATGGGACTCTATGGAGAGTCCGAGTTGAGGCTTGTAGGGTCTCAATCACCTCAAGTTTATTGAGGGGTGGTTGGAGATGCCTATGTCGGGCGTCCCACTTCGGCTTTTCCGCTCGCCATCCCTGTGGGATTGGTGGTCCGAGGTGTGGGGTCGCCACAGTGACAGACCATTATCTAGCACCGTAAGGAGCCCATTGTCAGCTTAAGGAGCGCACTGGTCTGACACTTAACACCAAAATATGACTTTTCTTTGAAAATTCATTGCACAAACTTGTTCAAATCAATTCAAACACTTTTGAACATCAAATCAAAGATTTGAAATCATTTTCAATGAAGATAAAACATGGTTTAAATGATTGAAATCATTTTTCAAAAACATTCAAGGATCATGCTCATTTGAAAACTCATGATATGCACAAACTCAAAGCAATTCTAGAATAAGATCCTACAACCTAAGATCATCTAGAAAAGTAAAAAAAAATTACATCAATGTCTTCACTTGTCTTGATCTTGAAAGTCTTCAAGCTTTAAACCTTGTACTTGAATTGTGGTGGTCTTCAAGACTGAAAACACTTTAGTGAAGTGCAAAAAGACTTATGTTGTTTGTAATCATCAAAACCCAAAACCAACCATGGGGGTCATTGAATCATCAATATTTGCTATTTCGGATAGTTCTTGCATGAGTCTGGTTCAAGTAGTGCTAAAGAAATGTGAGATCACGGTGGTGAAGAATGAAGATGATGAACTTATCTCTATAAAGATTATCATGGGATGGCGAGTGTGCAATGACTACCAAAAGCTCGACAAGGCTAAGTGAAGGATCATTTTCCCCTTCCTTTCATTGATCAAATGTTGGACCGGTTGGTGGGTTTTCAATACTATTATTTTCTAAATGGTTATTCGGGGTACAACCAGATTGCTATTGCCCCATATGGTACGTTTCCTTTATGAAGAATGCCTTTTGGTTTGTACAATGCTCCGACCACTTTCCAACATTGTATGATGGTTATCTTTTCGAACATGGTGGAAGAGATTATGGAAGTCTTCATGAATGATTTTTTGATTTTTGGTTCCCATTTGACCAATGTTTGCACAATCTTTCTCTAGTATTACAAAGACGTGAGGAGACTAATTTGGTCCTAAATTGGGAGAAGTACTACTTCAATTTTCAATAAGGAATTGTTCTTGCGCATTGGGTATCTTCAAAGGGGCTTGAAGTGGATCAGGCAAAAATTGTGGCAATTGAAAAGCTTCCACACCCGACGAATGTTAAGGGCATAAGGAGTTTCATAGGCCATGCTGGGTTTTATCATAGATTTATAAAGGATTTTTTTAAGGTTACTAAGCCTCTTTGTAATCTCTTTGAGAAGGATGCTCCTTTTGATTTCAATGAGGAATTTGTGACAACTTTTGAGTTAATAAAGAAGGCCTCGATCTCAGCTCTCATCATGGTGGCATCGAATTGGAAGGTGTTGGCCCAGATACACATACAAAAAGGGGGTGAATTGGACGATTGCAACTTTTTAAACCTTTCTAAATAAATTGCAGCAAGTTAAAGAATAGTAAAAAGATAATGATAGGGATAAGAACGCAACGATTTAACGTGGTTTGGTCAAATTCGCCTACCTCCACGACTTGGTCGCCCCTGACCAAGATTCTCCCAAACCCAACCACTATTAGATCCTACTTCAAGGGTGAGGATCAAAATCGGTTACAAACTACTCACTTTACAGGCGTGAGATCAACCTCAGCCGACCCTAAGCACACCCCTCACAACTCACCAATGATATGCAGATTACCAATACAAGAATCGTTATAATAAAATGAAATGCAGAACTTCCACAAATAGATTGAAAATGTTCTTCTTACCAAGAACACTTCTACTTACAACTATTGCCTATGATCGTCCTCTTGTTACCCAACAAAAAGAATGTGTAATGAAGTTCAGGTGTTGAAGAGGTTACCACGATATGAGGCAAGTGTTTTTCAAAAATGTTGTGATTTGAAGATGAATAATCAGAGTTGTTGCAGCTCAAATCAAATATCGTTTGAATGTAAACCCTTGTTTGAATATGGGACTAACATTCAAAATCGTTAGGAGTTCATAAGTTTCAAAATGAGCAAACCCTTGTTTAAATTGAAAAACACTCTCTCCAATTAAAAAACTAGGGTTTTGGTAAACGAATAAAATTTGTGTATTAAAATTTTCGTTTCAGCTTTTCCATATATTTTTTCCTTAATTAGATTTGCAAATGAATGTTGAAAATCATGGAAAAATGGTGTTACATGAAAGAACAAAGAAACAAAACACTCAATGTTCAAAAACCCAAACTTGTCAATTCTTACTGACAGGGTTGGTATAGTTGTTGGTCCACCCAAGAGGGGGGTGAATTGGGTGCGATAGTAAATTTTAAAACTATCTTCCAATAACTTAGTGATTTACATGAGTGTATTGGAATTGGATAGAGAACTAAATGAAGAGAATAAAATGCAAAAGTGAGACACACGATTTATAGTGGTTCGGCCGCGCCTACGTCCACTACCTTACCTCTTCAGTTAGGATTTTAACCTTATCACTAAGGGATTCTCTTATGGGTGAGAACCAAACCGTTACAACTGCCCTTTTATTGGTTAAAGGCAAACCTATCCTTTTATGGGTTAAGGATGAACCGTTTCTCTTTTACTGGCAAGAGATAGCCTATCCTTTTACGGGATGAGGATGAACCGATTCTCTTTTAAAGGCTGAGAGATAACCTATCCTTTTTAAGGTTAAGGACACACCTATCCTTTTGCGGGATGAGGATGAACCAATTTCCTTTTTTAAGGTTGAGGAAGAACCCATGTTCCTTTTACGGGATCAAGAAGAACCATTGTAATGTCAAACCTGAAATCACTTAAGTGAACCATGTCCACTTGTCCTGGTTGTTTCACATCGAAACACACCAACAAATTACACTTCAAATAATGTTGGTTTTAACAAAGTAGAACACTTTACAATTAAGCTCGGTACATAGCATTACAAAGATATGAAATATGAAATAGGTAATGCTAAGTTCAAACACACCTTCAGTCCTTTACCTTTCAATGTTCGGTATTGCTCAAGTGCAGTTTCGAAGAGCATCTATGATATGATATGTAAATCAACGATTCTTCGAAAATAATATATACCAAATAAACATTGACGTATAAAACGAAGGACTGGTGTAAATTAATGACACATACAATTTTAAAAGTAGATATAGAATATAAGTATGAAAACTTCTGGTTCAATGATTAGTAGTTAATGCAACTACTGATATAGTTGAATATAGTACTAAAGATATGAAATCAAGTAGAACTGCATATCTTGAACTATTTCTCAAATTCTATCTCCAGCAAGAATGATACCAAATATGAATCAATGCTGAGAATTTGAGTTGATACAGGATCAAATAGATTTTCAAAGATAGAATGAAAATAAGCTCAGTATGAAAATTATTTGAATACATAAAGTATCAGTGAAAAATACTTTGAAAGATTAGAAAATGAAATTAATTTTGACACATACCAACTTTTAAAAAGTATTGGCACAACACAAAGTGATTGGCAAGTTGTTTGATCCTAAGTGCTGGTATTTATAGACTTAGTGCGACATAGCCGTTAGACATTTGAAGTTCAAATAATATGAACGTTTACACACAACGACTAGAATGTTATATGAAAATGGCAATTGCAATTTTCACTAACATTCTGGTTCTTTTCTAGATTTCATGAAAGAGGAAAGTTTTAGAAAAACTTATTTCATGTATCAGAGAAAGTCTCTGATAAGTCTGAAAACGACTCTGTGCAAAGGTCTATTCTGAAAAGTAAACTTACGTAGTGTACTTGTTCAAACAGTGACGGTTGTTGAATTACCTTCCTGATTCCGTAATCAGTGTCCTAACGCATAATATCAACAATGTCGTTTTGTTCCTTGAGGGCGCTTATTACGTATAAGCGACCTGCTGAACACTTAAGTGAGGGCGTTACTAACTCGTAAACGTCCTGACTTACTTTGTCACTTAAATGACTTAACCTTGAGGGCGCTAATGCATAGTTTGCATCCCGCTATGTTTTAAAAATGTTAAGTACATGAGGGCGCTACTATCTGAGTAATTATCCTGCTAGTTTAAAACATAAAAATTAAACGTGAGGGCACTAGAACTATGTAAGCGTCCTACCAGTTAAAAACGTTTTAAATAAAGACACAAGCACGTTGAAGGATAATTAACGTCCTAAAAGTTACTAAGTTGATTCCTAAAGGTGAGGGCACTTCTATCCAGATAGCCTCCTGATAGATTGTTCAACTAATAACTATCAACGTCTTCAAAAAAACATTCTTTGAAGAACTTAAGACATCTCTTCAGTGAGCTGATGCTGAGTCAGCTTCCTGACAACTTCAGAGGTTGACTAATAAAGGAGGCCGCTACTATACAAGTAAGCTTCCTGATAAATCAATTCAATTCAACCTTGAACGTTATCAGCGTCCTGACTTATCAAGTACAGGAGAGAGCTGCTATTTTATTAGCGTCCTGAAAGACTCTTTGAAAATAGTTTTGAGTCTCGATAAAACATACGATAAATGCGAATAAAAACTCGATAGATTTCAAAATATATAGTATTAGATCATTTGAAATACCCTAAAAACATGAAATCAAAACATGCAGATTGAAAAAAACATATGTAGATGATTTATGCATGGTTTTGAAAAATATTTTGAGCAATAACGATTAGAGAAAGATATACCTTAAATACTTTGTGTATTTCTCATTTCTCATAACCGTTAAATCCAACTCTTCATTATGAGATCTCCAATAAGAGCTTTGCGGAGTTGAATGACTTAAACGTTGATCGAGAGATGTAGTCTTGAAGCTTGATTGAATCGTTCGAGTGAAGTGATCTTGAAATCATGATGTGATCGTTGATGTCCTTTTGATTGAAATGAACTTAATCGTTGAATGTGATCTTTGAGTTCTTTGATAGAGTCGTTCCTTGACTTTTTGCTTTCCTCAGGTGCTTTGATGAAATCTTGATAAACGCTCGTTAGCATCGAAAAGTACTTTGTTTATGATCTTCAAAATATACTATATCACAGTATATTTAGGGACGAGTAAGTGATGAACCGTATAGGTTAACAATCTCCCCTTTTTTGATGATGACAAACAAATCGAAAAATTAAACACTTAAGCAAAAAGATTAATGTTAATTTCTTTTTCCCCATCTATTCCTCTTATTTTTCTTTTATTTCTTATTTTTCTTCTCCCCCTTTGATAACATCAAAAAGTGAAGAAAAGAGACTAAGATCTCCCATTTTGACTTAGTAAAGTAGAAAAACTCCCCCTTGCATGGAGACTCCCCCTTACGTTGTGCATTCACCTCAATATGATTTATGACATGTCATAGTTAGGTATGTGAGAATGCTTAAGGTTTACTATACTAGTAGTCACGAGAGAAACATATCTTATTTTTAAGCACATAGAGAAATAGTTTGACTAATTTATAGGCTAAAATATTTGAAATAATAGCAAAGCCTCTCAGGACGCTTTATGGAGAGGAGCGCCTTCACCTTTGGAAATCAACTTAATGACTTTCAGGACGATAATTGTCCTTCAGTGTATTTATTTTTAAATGTCATATGTTTTAAGAGATAGTACGCTTACTAAGTAAGTAGCACCCTAATCTTATGATTTTATGTTTTAAAAAGAAGGTTGCTTACTACATAGGTAGCGCCCTCATCATAAGTTATTTTGTTTTAAAAAGGCAGGACGCTTACTCAGTGAGTAATGCCCTCATAAGTAAAGTCTTGAATAAAATCAGGACGCTAACTGTGCAGTAGCGCCCTCAGAATAATAAAATGAGTCAGGACGCTCACAACTCGGTAGCGCCCTCACTTACCGTTCAGCAGGACGCTTATACGGTATAAGCGCCCTCAAAGAACAAAGCGACAAACTTGACATTATGCTTCAGGACACTGATTGTGGAATCATGACGTTAATTCAACTATGGTCACTGTTTTGACACGTACACCATATCCGTTTACTTTTCAGAACAAATCTCTGCACAATAACTTTTTAGATAAATCAGAGATCTTCTCTGCTGCATGAATCGGGGTATCCTGAAATTCTCCTTATTCATGCTATCTGGAAAGAACCAAAATGTGTATGAAAATTGTAGATGCCATTTTCATATACCACTCTAGCCGTTGAGTCTCAACGTTCACCTTGAATTCGAAATTCAAGTGTATAACGGCTATGATCCTCTAAGTCTAAAAAGACCAACACTTAGGACCAAACAACTTGCCAATCACTTTGTGTTATGCCAATACTTTTTGAAAGTTAGTCTGAGCTGAAATGAATTTCATTTTTCTAATCTTTCAAAATATTTTTCACTGATACCTTTGCGATTACAATAGATTTTCATATTGAGCTTCAATTATAATTTATCTTTGAAAATCTCTTTACTGGTATCAACTCAAGTTCTCAGCACTGATTCATATCTAGTATCATTCATGATGATGATAGAATTTGAGAAATAGTTCAAGATATATAGTTGTACTTGATTTCTTATCTTAAGTATTGTATTTAACTATATATCAGTAGTTGGTTAACTACTGATCAGAGAACTTGAAGTTTTCATACCTATACTTTATATCTTCTTTGAAAACTATCTTGGTCTATTTATACACTAGACCTTCGATTTTCAACTTCAATGTTTTATGGTATTATATTATTTTTGAAGAAGCACCGATCTTCATAACACATCCTTCATGCTTTTTGAAACTGTACTTGAGCAATACCGAACATTAGAAGGTAAAAGACTGTAAGTCTATCTTCTCTTAGCATTACCTATTTCATATTTCATATCTTTGTAATGCTACGTAATGTGCTTAATTGTAAAGTGTTCTACAACGTTAGAATCACCCAACATTTCAGTGTTGTAACGCTAGTGTGTTTCTAGATTGAAACAACCAGGACAAGTGAAGGTAGTTCACTTGATGATTTCAGGATTGAAATCATATAGGTTTTCTCTCATCCTTTAAAAGAGAAGGTAGTTCATCCTCATCCAGTAAAATGATAGGTGTGTCCTTAACCTTAAAATGGATAGGTTTTCTCTCAGCCTTTAAAAGAGAAACCGGTTCATCCTTATCCAATAAAAGGATAGGTGTGTCCTTAACCTTAAAAAGGATAGGTTTTCTCTCAGCCTTTAAAAGAGAAACCAGTTCATCCTCATCCAGTAAAAGGATAGGTGTGTCCTTAACCTTAAAAAGGATAGGTTATTTCTCAGCCTTAAAAGAGAAATCAGTTGTTCCTTATTCCGCAAAAGGATCACGGTTCTTCTTTAGCCAGTAAAAGGAACATGGATTTCTCCTCATCCCGAAAAAAGGAAATTGGTTCTTCCTTAGCCAGTAAGAGGAACATGGGTTTTTCCTAATCCCGAAAAAAGGAAAATGGTTCATCCTTAGCCCGTGAAAGGATAGGTTTGCCTTTAACATATAAAAGGGCAGTTGTAACGGTTTGGTTCTCAGCTGTAAGAGAATCAGTTAGTGGATTGAGAAAATCCTAATCGGGAGATTAAGTAGTGGACATAGGCTTGGCAGAACCATTATAAATATGTGTGTCAAACTTTTGCATTTTAGTTTATGTTCTAATTTGCATCCTATTCTCATTAACTTATGTAAATCACCTAAGTTATTGGAAGAATATTTAAAATTGACCATCGCACCCAATTCATCCCCCTCTTGGGTGGGACCAACAAGTGGTATCAGAGAAGGTTCTTTGAAATTGGTCTAACAACCTAGAGTCTAGATCCTATGGTCAATTTAGGGTTCGTCTTAGGGTTTTCATTTCTCATGCATTAGAATTAGAAACCCTGTCTATCATCGGTGATCTGCACATTTCGAATTTCGTATTCCATGTGTAATCATCTTGATGACGTCAGCTTGTCGCCTGCTTGCTACCCGACATTTATTGCTAGACCGCCTTTGAGACGTTTTATAAAAATCTACGCTTCGTCTTCATTTGCACCATCTGCAGTGAAACGTCTCATCGTCTCATCTCCTCAATCCCTCCAATGGCTTCCGGAAACCCTGTATCCCAAAAGTGTCCAAGAGAAGAATCTTCTTCTTCAAGTGGCTTATCTTTGTCTTCTTCTTCTGACGATTCGGTTGAAGTTGTCGCAGGTTGTAAGCATACGAGAACTGCACCCATGCTTCCTTCAGGTTTCCCCACAACTGTATCGCAACCTCCCATAAAGACAGAACCAGAATAAGAGCCATCCCATGCCGACCATGGAGAATCTTCAATCAAAAATCTCTTAAGCCAATCTTCTGAGTTCAACTCCGCTAAATTTCAGTTGGTTGTCGAGCTTATTTTTTAACAAGAAAAGTGGTTAAAGAAGCTTAAGAGAGTAACCAGATTTCAAAAGGACATGTTGTTTGCTCTTCTCAAAAAGGTGGATAAATCTGAAGTTGTTCTTGAAGATGCAATCAATGGGAGCTTCGCCTTTGCTATGAGCCAGATTATAAGGCTCGGTCTTGTTCTTGCATATATCGAACACATGAGTGCAAGATCGATCTCATGATGCTCAAGGCTCTCCCCATCAAGCTTGAGTTCCACTACTCCTATCTGTCTGTCTATCTGTCTGTCTATCTGTCTGTCGTCCGGGTGTAATATTTCTTTGTTAAGAAATTGTTTTTTGCTTAAAATGGTCAGCTGGACATTAAAAAACTTGTTACAATGTTTAATGGCTACTTCCCTTTTTCAATTACCAAAAAGTAGTTCATTAAGCTATCTCTCTATCTCTCATTCATCTCTTAATGCTCTACTATATTTGAATGACTGATCTATTTGAATTTGTGTGAATGCTATATTTCATATTCATATGTTGCACACACTAATCATTGTTCACAATTTGCTTGATTAATGCTCTGATATGTCTGCTTCTATGTTTGCAAAATTATTGTTCAATATTTCTATTGCATAAATATGCTGCTTGCTTGAACATGATTATATGTCATCATACTAATGCTATCTTATTCATATCTCTTGATAAAATGCATCATGAAATCCTACTATGTCTAAATGCAATTATCAGTTTATTGATGACATCCTTCTTAACCAGTCACATCTATCTTGAGTATTTGATATGCTTATCTGTGACTGTCTGATAAATATCATGATTATACTTATATTGCATCTTATATTTTATCGTGATTATTTATGGTCATTTTGAACTTGTGATATTTGATTATCTAATGATCAGGTAACACAATATCTAGGTTGTGCGTTAATATTTTATCTCTGCCTATGCTAGTTCATATCATGATCATGCTTGCTCTGAACTTAAAATATCTTATCTATGCATGATTCATGTATTTGCAAGTATATATAGGCAATGTACACAACTCTTTATCATTTGCCTAAATCTTGAACAGAATTTTGCCTACTCTCATGACTATTATCTGTTGACATTATTCTTTCAATGATTTCCTGATTTTGATGCATCTGCTTTATACCATGACATGTTAGCATCAAACTCATCGATATCTGATTTCTAATGAGTACATACCCTTTCAAATGCCTTCTTATTAGAATTAGTGAATCAAACAATCTAGGCCATGCTTTAATTGAAATTACTTGTCGAATTTTTGGTTCAGTGAATGTATGCTATTGCTCAAAAGCCTTCTATGAAACTTTGCATATATTCAGCATGTTTAGACTTCGATACCTGGTATTAGGATGTTTATCATATATATCCTCACATGTTTAAACTATGAAAAGTTTATAATTTTCCATCTCACATGCCATTATGGTGCTCTGTAATATTATATTTTGTATGCATCAATTGACTGTGATTTTTGATGTCTGATAGATGCCATGAATTTCAAACTATATACTTTACATTTTATTAGAATCAAAATAGCTAGGCCCTGCTATATCATAAATTCTTTGCCTATGCTATAAGTATGCTTGTGCTTGTTTACGTACATATCTTAAAGCATACTTTGTGTTTGGTTTGGCTTAATTATCAAATTTACATTTATGCCAAACACTAAGGAGCATAATTGCCCACAATTAAAAAATTCTCTATGAATTCATTTATCGGCAATTCTTTCTCGATCCCTCTGACTTTGATTCTCGGCTAAGTTTTTGTGAAATGTTTTCCAATATTAATAGCCTATGAATAAGTCACTTTATTTCTCACTGTGCCTAAAAACAAGACCCTTCTCTCACGTGATAGTAAACCTAACGCATTCTCACGTACCTAACTATGAAACGACGTCATAAATCAACTTGAGGATGAATGCACAAAGCAAGGGGGAGTCTCCATGTAAGTGGGAGCTTCACTACTCTACTCAGCACGAAGGGCTGATCATAGTCCCTCTTTCTTCACTTTTTGATGATATCAAAAGGGGGAGAAGAAAAATAAAGAAGAATAAGGGGGAGAATAAAAATAAGGAGAAATAGTTCAAGGGAAAACCTTTTTGCTTAATATGCTTAATTTTTCGATTTGTTTGTTATCATCAAAAAGGGGTAGATTGTTAACCTATATGGTTCATAGCACATCACTAAAGTATACTTGATGAAGTATATTTTGATGATCACAAACAAAGTATTTTTCGACTCTAACGAACGTTTTTCAAGAACTTATCTCTGCACCAAAGGAAAAGCAAAAAGCCAAGGAATGACTCGATCAAGGAACTCAAAGCTTACATCCAACGATCAAGCTCGTTTCAACTTACGGACTTCAACAATCATATCCTGATGTCAAGATCATCTCACGTGAATGATTCGATCAAAGGAAAACCAAGACATATAAATCGTGAAAGGACTCCAATGATCGCATCATAAATTAAAGAATGGTTTGATCAAGCTTCGTGACAACATCTTCCGATAAACGTTCAAAGTCGTCTCCAGCTCAAAGATCAGCAAATAAGTCACAATGAAGAGTTGGAAGTACCGATCAAGAGAAATGAGAAATACACAAGGAAATTAAGGTATATCTTTCTCTAATTTTTATTGCTCAAAATGTTTTTCAAAACCATGCATATATCATTATCATATGTTTTCTAAATCTGCATGTTTTGATTTCATGTTTTTAACTATATTTCAAATGATTTAATACTATATATTTATTTTGAAATATACCGAGTTTTTATTCGCATTTATCGAATATTTTATCATGAGTAAAAACTATTTTCAAATAGTCTTTCAAGACGCTAATGAAATAGCACCACTCTCCTGAACTTGTTAAGTCAGGACGCTGATAGGTCATTAGGACGCTAATAACGCTCAAGGTTGAAATGAACTGATTAATCAGGATGCTTACTTGTATAGTAGCGGTCCTCTATGTTAGGCAACCTTTGAAGTTGTCGGGAAGCTAACTCAGCATCCATTCACTGAAAGATCTCTTTAAGTTCTTCAAAGATCTCTTTAAGTTTCTTTGAGGACGCTGATGGTTATAAGTTGATTAAACTATCAGGACGTTTTCTGGATAGGAGCGCCCACACCTTTGGAAATCAACTTAATGACTTTCAGGACGCTGATTGTCCTTCAGTGTATTTATTTTTAAATGTCATATGTTTTAAAAGATAGCACACTTACTAAGTAAGTAGCGCCCTCATCTTACGATTTTATGTTTTAAAAAGAAGGACGCTTACTACATAGGTAGCGCCTCATCATAAGTTATTTTGTTTTAAAAAGGCAGAACCCTCACTCAGTGAGTAACGCCCTCATAAGTAAAGTCTTAAATAAAGTCAGGACGCTAACTGTGCAATAGCGCCCCCAAAAAAATAAAATGAGTCAGGACGCTCACAACTCGGTAGCGCCCTTACTTACTGTTTAGAAGGACGCTTATACGAAATAAGCGCCCTCAAAGAACAAAGCGCCAAAGTTGAAATTATGTGTCAGGATACTGATTGCTGAATCAGGACGCTAATTCAACTATGGTCACTGTTCTAACAAGTACACCATATCAGTTTACTTTTCAAAACAAATCTCTGCACAAGAACTTTTCAGATAAATCAGATATCTTCTCTAATGCATGAATCGGGGTATCCTGAAATTCTCCTTATTCATGTTTTCTGGAAAAAACCAGAATGTGTATGAAAATTGTATATACCATTTTCATATACCACTCTAGCCGTTGAATCTCAATGTTCACGTTGAAAAGAGAAACCCGGGGGTACTAGACACTGTTGAGTGGGATGTGTACTGGGATGAGACAATATTATGGGATCATAGTGGCTGGTGATGAATAGTGTGGACAAATGATCCCGGGGGTACTAGACACTGTTGAGTGGGATGTGTACTGGGATGGGACAATATTATGGGATCATAGTGGCTGGGGTACGCTCGATGAGGTACCCATCACACCCGCGGGGTGTGACAAAAAGGCCTTATGTACGTTCGGGCAGGCGCCGGAACGTTCGGGCCGGTTGCCCGGACGTTCAGGCGCCAAATTTCCTATATAAGGAACCTTCCTCCATCCTCATTTCTCACACCAGATTATTTCTCCTTGTGATTTTCCTTCTCTTTTTCACTCATTTTGAGTTTTCGATCTTTTGAGACTCTCTTTCGAGACTCTCTGTGCGATGCAACTCGGTTCTATCTGGGGAAAAGATCCAGTTCTGAATGAAGTTCTTATCTGAAGGTGGGGAACAAAACATAGGTTTGCATGTTTTATAACTTTTATTAAATTTTATATTCATTTATCATTATGTCTACTATTCATTTACACTGCATTATGGCGTATACTGTTCACACTATCATATTTATGCATGTATATTTGGAGTTCATGTATTACATTATTGTTATGTCAGATTAATGGTCAATCTGGCTCAATCAGACTCAGTCTTGTCCTCAGTAACTTTAAATAGTGAACGGAAGGCAGCGTGCTGCTCTAGACGATTGGTATTTAAGTAGACCTCGTGTCTCACCTCTCAATTGGAGACTGATCTGGTTGGTCTTATTTGAAAGTTATCAGCTTATATAAGTAATACTGAATGTCCTAACCTTGCACGTAGTGATACCAACCTTGATAAGGATCACCAGACGTTGTCAAATCCTATCTAAATATTGAGTAAAAACTAGACCAGTTCATGCATTGGCATCATACATAGCACCACCTAGGGACGTATGTGGTTTATGATTCATAGAATAGCTAGAAGCGATTCTCGCTATTCATTATATTTCTCTGGAGAGGGACGTACAATGAGAACCTGGCTATATCTGGGAAGGACATCTGTACGTGAATCCAGAGCATCGTTGTTGAAGAGGGATGTACAATGAGAACCCAGTTACTCCTAGGGAGGGACATTTGTACGTGAACTCAGGCGATGTACAGTCATCAAACCATTACTAGACGGTGTCATGCATACATACATATTGAATTGATTATGATGCTCTGATGTGTATTTAAGATATTTGATTATGAAGTTTGCTTTATTAATTGTTATATTCACGAACTATTTTACCCACTGAGCGTGTAGCTCACCCCGTTGTTATCTAATTTTTCACAGGAGATTAGGGTGGACTGGGTGCAGGTTTTTGAGCCCACATTTTGTACCCTTTCTATTATTCATTGGGGATTTTGGGAGAATGTTCCCTTAACTATTTCATGTACAAATATATTTTGAATTTAGTGAAATCAGACTTGTACTTAACTATGCTTCCGCGCACTCTGTTATTATCGTTATAATGCATTCGCGCCCCGTCCGTGAGTGTCCCGCCGATTTAGGCGCGTCCGGGAGGGTGTGATGGGTACCTCATCGAGCGTACCCCAGCCACTATGATGGGTACCTCATCGGCTCAGTGGTTACTCAGATTGCGAAATCAACCTATATGAGGTTTGAGGTTCGAATCCGGGGGAGGCCCTACACTATTCATGATAAATAGTGTGGCAAAATGATCCCGGGGGTACTAGACACTGTTGAGTGGGCTGTGTATTGGGATGGGACAATATTATGGGATCATAGTGGCTGGGGTATGCTTGATGAGGTACCCATCCCATCCGCGGGGTGTGACACGAACAGTCATGGTGTCTTGCTTGAGATTCATGAATTCATGCCTCTTCTTCTGCCTCTCTGTTGGAGGGACATAGGCCTCGAGGAATAGCTGTCTGAACAACTGCCAACTCTGGACTATGCCTTGGTCCTTCAACACAGATGTCCACCAGTCATTTGCATCACCCTCCAACATGTGGGTAGAACAAAACACCTGGGCCTCCTCGTCAAGGCTAAGAGTCCGCGCAATCTTCAACATTTTTCAGCCAGTCTTCTACCTTCTTCAATTATGCTCCCCCATAGAACTTCTCTGGCTTCATCTTCATGAATTTCTCTACCATTTTAATCTGATGGTCTAATGGGCCTCTAGTTGGAATAAGAATAGGCGCGAGTCCAATCTCAGGCTGTGGTACAACCATAGGGGGCTCAGCTGCAACCTCATCTCCTATAGGATCAACCCCAACCCCACCAACACCATCATCCTAGGGTACCACTGGAGGTGGCTACGGTGCATAGCCTCTGTCCTCCTAATCAGCTCCTGAATATGAGCTGTCAGAGCTTCCATTTGTGTGGCTTGGGCTGCCATCATGCGACTCTGAACAACAACCAATTCCTCCAACATCTTGATTCTATCTGCTTCAGATGACTCCATGTGTGGTTGTTTAACCCTTTCGCTTTTCCTCATGCCACTTAGAAGCAAAAACATGAACAATCATCATACAGGAATGCATCCAAAACATCTGCAAAGCCTCATAACTACCCATATCATATAATACACATAGAAAATAAGATAGTAAGGCTTTTAACTTATCTTATAAGTTTTTAGTCACCTAAAGCTCTAAACTCGATCATCGTAAGTCAAGTCATCAAAGTCAAAAACTAAAACAAACCTAGTCTCTGATACCAACTGTGACGACCCCACACCCCAAACCGTCATCCCTCAAGGATCCGCGTGCGAAATATCGGGTGGGTTGCCTAGCGTAAGCATCCACGACCACCTCAAATCATCCCATGAGATGATCAGGACCCTACAAGCCTCAGCCAGACTCTCCATAGAGTCCCCATAAATTTTTTTTTTTCCAAACACAACCTAATAGACTTAACAGTTCTAAATCATCGCAAACAACCACATGAATCCAAATGATAATAACTTCCCAATAAACATAGGATGATCAACATAGTCCTCAAAATAGATCAAAATAGCCTAGGCCAACATGCCTAGACTCATCATCATCGAATGTCCAAGCCTAGAGAAGTCAGCTTGGCGAAATGCACAAGCCTCCTAGATATCGCAATCTAGGGAACTTAGCTTGGAACATCCAAAGCTTTTAGAATTCTCAGTATTCAAATCTACCTCTAGAGAAGTTAGTTTGGCAACATACACAAGCCTCCTAGAACATCTAGGGAACTTAGCTTGGAATTATCCAAAGCTTCTAGAGTTTCAATGCATGTCATTTAAAAATACATTAAACACATGCATTTCCATAATGATATTTCTTGACTTTCAACATACAAGTATAAATTAATATGATGACCCAAGTGATAATCATAAGGAACAACTACTCACTACCAAGCCACGCAAGCTACAATCCACACACGGATCAACACCGATTCCAAATCCAATCAAGATCCTGTAAAGCATGATCACATGCACATACATCAATTACCATGATCATACCCATACATAAACACTACACATGATCAATTCCACAACTAATAGGCCCATACACGCCTAGGCCTTATCATGAGTTTCATCTTCTCATGATCAACCTCAACATCCATACTAATCCACATATAAGAACTCAATTTCAAAACCCAAGACAAATACTTAGTCTAACCCTATTCATGGCTATCTAACTTAAAGCACCATTTAACATTCAAACCATGAAATATTGATCATAAACCACATAAATTCCCAATTTAAGCCAATTATTTGCATATGCCCCAATTTGGGAAAAATCTCTACAATAGGGCATAGAGTCAAATTGAACTAACTCATTCAATTCCAACACAAGTCTAACCATTATAAACCCACAATTCCATTTAATTTGGGTTCAATTAGACAAGTCTCAAGTCAATTTAATCAATTGACTTGATTTAGGTCAAAAGCCTCAATTTTGGGCAAAAGTCCCAAAATCAAGCCCTAGGCCAATTTTACACTACACCTAGGTTTTCCACCATTCAAAATCAGTGAATTGGACTATCAATCATCCAAATTTACCCATTTAATCAACGTAGATTGCATGCAACTTGGATGGAAAACCCTAAGTTCATTTTCTAGGTTTAGGGTCATTACACTTAACCCCTCTAATTTCTTGCTAGAAATTGGGAAAAATGGTGCCATTGGGTTCCAAATCAACCTAGGAATTCAAATCCCTAACATTCATCTCGCCCTTAAGGGTTTCCAACAAAACCCTAACCCCATGCACCATCACAAACGTGGGGAAGTGCTTGCAAAATGCACTTTGGGTATAGATCTAGGTCTTAGAGGATTGTTTCCACCATAAACAAGCTCAAAAGAGCAAAAATCAGTCAACCCTTGGTTAGGGGCACCCCCAAAACGTGATTCATACCCATTCTTAGGTCAAAACCAAGCTTATTTACACATCTTCAAAGAAATTTTAGGAAGAAAATTGGAAAATACACATACCTGTTAACCTAAGTGATTCGTTACTTAGCACGTCCCTAAATATACTATGATGAAGTATATTTTGATGATCACAAACGAAATCTCTTTCGGTGCTAACGAGCTTTTATCAAGAACCTATCTCAGCACCTCAGGAAAGCAAAATGCCAAAGAACGATTCGATCAAGGAATTCAAGATCATATCAGACGTTCGAGATCGCTTCATTCAAAGGACCTCAAAGATCATATCCTGATTTCAAGATCACATCACACAAACTTTTCGATCAAGCTTTAAGTCTACATCTTTCGATCAATGTTCAAGATATTCAACTCAAGCATGAAGACCACATTGAAGATGTCAAAATAAAGAGTTGGATTTAAAGATTATGAGAAAATGAGAAATACACAGTATTTAAGGTATATTTTCCTCTAATCGACATTGCTCAAACGTTTTCTAAAACCATGCACAAATCACTTGCATATTTACTTGTTTTGATCATACATTTTACGGTATTTCAAATGATTTAATTTTCTACATTTAATTTGAAATTTATTGAGTTTTTATTCGCCTTTATCGTATTTTTAATCACGAGTCAAAACTATTTTTCGAGAGTCTTTCAGGACGCTAATGTCTCAACAGCGCTCTCCTGAACTTGTTAAGTTAGGACGCTGATGATTCATTAGAACGCTGATAACATTCAAAGTTGAATTAAATTGATTAATCAGGACGCGTACTTGTAAGTAGCTGCCTCTTTTAGTCAACCTCTGAAGTTGTCAGGACGCTGACTCAGCATCAGCTTACTGAAAGATTTCTAAGTTCTTCGAAGAATCTATCTTTGAGGACACTCATAGTTATAATTTGAACAATCTATCAGGACACTACGTGGATAGGAGCGCCCTCACCTTTGGGAATCTACTTAAAATAACTTTCAGGACGTTGATTGTCCTTCAATGCGCTTTGTATTGTTTTAAATATGTGGTAGGACACTTACATTGTTATAGCGCCCTCGTGTTATGTTTTGTGTTTTGAAAGGTAGGACGCCTACTTCGAAAGTAGCGCCCTCATATACTTAATTTTTTTAAAACATAGCTGGACGCTAATTGTGCATTAGCACCCTCAGGGTTACTTCGTTTAAGTGTCAAAGAAAGTCAGGACGCTCACATTTCAGTAGCGCCCTCACTTCATTGTTCAGTAGGACGCTTATACGTAATGAGCGCCCTCACTTCATTGTTCAGCTAGACGCTAATACATAATGAGCGCCCTCAAGGAACAAAACGAAAAAGTTGATATTATGCGTCAAGACGCTGATTACCAAATCAGGACGCTAATTCAACAACCGTCACTGTTCTAAAACTTTCCTTTTCATGTAATCTGAAAAGAACCAGGACGCTAGTGAAAATTGTGATTTTCATTTTCATATAATATTCTACCCGTTGTGTGTAAACATTGATATTAGTTGAACTTCAAATGTCTAACGGTTATGTCTTACTAAGTCTATAAATATCAGTACTTAGAATAGAACAACTTGCCAATCAGTTTGTATTGTGCCAACACTTTTTGAAAGTTAGTCTGTGTCAAAATATTTTTCAAATGTCTAAGCTTTCAAAGTATTTTTCACTAATACCTTTACGTATTCAAAAGATTTTCATATTGAGCTTCAATTATATTTTATCTTTGAAAATCTATTTCATCAGGTATCTACTCTATTGGTCCCACCCAAGAGGGGGTGAATTGGATGCAATGGGCAATTTTAAAATTATCTTCCAATAACTTAAGTGATTTACATAAGTTAATTGGAACATGATGCAAATTAGAACACAGACTAAAATGCAAAAGTTTGACACATAGATTTATAGTGGTTCAGCCAAGCCTACGTCCACTACCCAATCTCCCGATTAGGATTTTCTCAATCCACTAACTGATTCTCTTACGGGTGAGAACCAAACCTTTACAACTGCCCTTTTATAGGTTAAAGGCAAACCTATCCCTTCACGAGCTAAGGATGAACCATTTTCCTTTTTCCGAGATTAGGAAAAACCCATGATCCTTTTACTGGCTAAGGAAGAACCAATTTTCTTTTTCTAGGATGAGGAGAAACCCATGTTCATTTTACTGGCTAAGGAAGAACCGTAATCCTTTTGTGGGATCAGGAACAACCGATTTCTCTTTTAAGGCTGAGAGACAACCTATCATTTTTAAGCTTAAGGATACACCTACCCTTTTACTGGATGAGGATGAACTGGTTTCTCTTTTAAAGGCTGAGAGAAAACCAATGAAATCATCAAGTGAACTACCTTCACTTGTCCTGGTTGTTTCAATCCAGAAACACACCAGCATTACAACACTAAGATGTTGGGTGGATCTAACGCAGTAGAACACTTTACATTAAGCACAGTACATAGCATTACAAAGATATGAAATGTGAAATAGGTAATGCTAACTTGAAATACACCTTCTGTCCTTTACCTTTCAATGTTCGGTATTGCTCAAGTGCAGTTTTGAAAAGCATGAATGATATGATATGAAAATCAGTGTTTTATCGAAAGATAAAATATACCAAGCAAATATTGACGTTAAAAACAGAGGACTGGTGTAAATCAAAGACACAAACAATTTTCAAAATAGATATAAAATATATGTATGAAAACTTCTGGTTCAACGATCAGTAGTTTAACGCAACCACTAATATAGCTCAATACAGAACTTAAGATATGAAATCAAGTACGACTGTATATCTTGAACTATTTCTCAAATTCTATCATCAGCAAGAATGATAGCAGATGTGAATCAGTGCTGAAAATGTGAGTTGATACCAATAAAAAAATAGATTTTCAAAGATAGAAATATATTTGAAACTCAATATGAAAATCGTATAGGTATCAGTGAAAAATACTTTGAAAGATTAGAAAATGAAATTCATTTTGACTCAGACTAACTTTCAAAAAGTATTGGCACAACACAAAGTGATTGACAAATTGTTTGGCCCTAAGTGTTGGTATTTATAGACTTAATGGGACATAGTCGTTAGTTATTTGAAGTTCAATAATGTGAACGTTTTCACACAACGGCTAGAATGTTATATGAAAATAGCAACTGCGATTTTCATACACATTCTGGTTCTTTCAAGATAGCATGAATAAGGAGAATTTCATAATACCCCAATTCATGCATCAGAGACGATCTCTGATTTATCTAAAAAGTTCTTGTGCAGAGATTTGTTCTGAAAAGAAAACCGATATGGTGTACGTGTCAGAACAGTGACCATAGTTGAATTAGCGTCCTGATTCCACAATCAGTGTCCTGACGCTTAATGTCAACTTTGTCACTTTGTTCTTTGAGGGCGCTTATTCCTTATAAGCGTCTTGCTGAACGTAAGTGAGGGCGCTATCGAGTTGTGAGCATCCTTATTCATTTTATTGTTCTGAGGGCGCTACTGCACAGTTAGCGTTTTGACTTTATTTAAGACTTTACTTATGAGGGTGCTACTCACTGAGTGAGCGTCCTGCCTTTTTAAACAAAATAACTTATGATGAGGGCGCTACTTATGTAGTAAGCGTCCTTCTTTTTAAAACCTAAAATCGTAAGATGGGGGCGCTATTTACTTAGTAAGTGTCCTATCTTTTAAAACATATGGCATTAAAAAATAAATATGCTACAATCAGCGTCTTGATCATTATAATGTTGGTTCAAGATGAGAGTACTTCTTTCTAGGAAGCGTCCTGATAGCTTGTCCAACTTATAACTATCAGCGTCCTCAAAGAAACATTCTTTGAAGAACTTTTAAAAGATCTTTCAGTGAGCTGATGCTGAGTCAGCTTCCTAACAACATTAAAGGTTGACTAATACAGAAGACAATTACTATACAAGTAAGCATCCTGATTAATCAGTTCATTTCAACCTTAAGCGTTATCAACGTCCTAATGACATATCAGAGTCCTGACTTAACAAGTTCAGCAGAGAGTTGTTATGTCATTAGCGTCCTGAAAGATTCTTTGAAAACAATTTTTACTCGCGATAAAATATTCGATAAATGCGAATAAAAACTCAGTATATTTCAAATTAAATATATAGTATTAAATCATTTGAAATATAGTTAAAAAACATGAAATCAAAACATGCAGATTTAGACAACATATGAAAATGATATATGCATGGTTTGAAAAACATTTTGAGCAATAACGATTAGAGAAAGATATACCTTGAATCCTTTGTGTATTTATTCTCATAACCGTTAAATCCAACTCTTCATTATGAGATCTTCAATGAGAACAATTCGGAGTTGAATGATTTGAACGTTGATCGAGAGATGTAGTCTTGAAGCTTGATCGAAATGTTTGAGTGAAGTGATCTTGAAATCGGAATGTGATCGTTGAAGTATATTCGTTGAAACGAGCTTGACGTTGAATGTAAGCTTTGAGTTCCTTGATCGAGTCGTTCCTTGGCTTTTTGCTTTTCCTTTGGTGCAGAGGTAAGTTCTTGAGAAAAGTTTGTTAGCACCGAAAAATACTTTTTTTGTGATCATCAAAATATACTTCATCAAGTATACTTTAGGGATGTGCTAAGGATGAACCATATAGGTTAACAATCTCCCCCTTTTTTATGATAACAAACAAATCAAAAAATTAAGCATATTAAGCAAAAAGGTTTTCCCTTGAACTATTTCTCCTTATTTTTCTTCTCCTCCTTATTCTTCTTTATTTTTCTTCTCCCCCTTTTGATATCATCAAAAAGTGAAGAAAGAGGGACTAAGATCAGCCCTCGTGATGAATAGAGTAGTGAAGCTCCCCCTTACATGGAGGAGACTCCCCCTTACTTTGTGCATTCACCCTCAAGATGATTTATGACATTGTGTCATAGTTAGGTACATGAGAATGCGTAAGGTCTACTGTCACATGAGAGAAGGATCTCATTTTTAAGCACAGTGAGGAATACAGTGACTTATTTATTGGCTATTAATATTGGAAAACATTTCACAAAAACGTAGCCGAGAATCGAAGCCAGAGGGATCGAGAAAGAATTGCCAAAAAATGAATTCATAAAGAATTTTTAATCGTGGGCAATTAATCTCCTTAGTGTTTGGCATAAATATAAATTCGACAATTAAACTAGACCAAACACATAGTATGCTTTAAGATATGTAAGTAAACAAGCATAAGCATACTTATAGCATAGGCAAAGAGTTTATGATAAAGCAAGGACTAGTTATTTTTATTCTAACAAGATGCAAAGTATATAGTTTGAAATTCATGGCATCTATTAGATATCAACAATCACAGTCAATTGATGCATATAAAATGTAATGTTAAAGAGCAACATCAATGGCATGTGAAATGAAAAATTATAAACTTTTCATAGTTTAGACATTTGAGGATATATATGATAAACATGTTGATACCAGGTATCAAAGTCTAAACATGTTGAATATATGCTAAGTTTCATAGAAGGCATTTCAGCAATAGCATACATTCACTGAACCAAAAATTAGGCAACTAATTTCAATTAAAGCATGACCTAGATTGTTTGATTCACTGATTCTAATGAGAAAACATCTGAAAGGGTATGTACTCATTAGAAATCAGATATCCATGAGTTTGATGCAAACATGATATGGTATGAAGCAGATGCATCAACATCAGGAAATCGTTGAAAGAATAATGCAAACATATAATGGTCATGAGTGTAGGCAAAATTATGTTCAAGATATAGGCGCATGATAAAGAGTTGTGTACATGGCCTATATATACTTGCAAACACATGAATCATGCATAGATAAGATATTCTAAGTTTAGAGCAAGCATGATCATGATATGAACTATCATAGGAAAAAATTAACTATTAAAGCACAACCTAGCTATTGTGTTACCTGATCATCAGATAATCAGATATCACAAGTTCAAAATGAGCATAAATAATCATGAGAATATGCAAGATGAGTAATATCATGATATTTATCAGACTGTCACGGATAAGCATATCAGATATTCAAGATAGATGTGACTGGTTAAGAAACATGTCATCAATAAACTGATAATTGCATTAGACGTAGTAGGATTTCATGATGCATTTTATCAGGAAATATGAATAAGATAGCATTAGTATGATGACATATAATCATGCTCAAGCAAGCAGCATAGTTATGCAACAGAAATATTCATAAATAATTTTGTAAACATAGAAGCAGGTATATCAGAGCATAAATCAAACAGATTGTGAACAATGACAAGTGTGTGCAGCATATGAATATGAAATATAACATTCACACAAATTCAAGTAGATCAATCATTCAAATATAGTGAAGCATTAAAAGATGAATGAGAGATAGATCGATAGCTTAATGAACTACTTTTTTGTAATTGAGAAGGGAAGTAGCCATTAAACATTGTAACAAGTCTTTCAGGGTCCAGCGGACCATTTTAAGCAAAAAAAAAATTCTTATCAAATAAATATTTCACCCGGACGACAGACTGACAGACAGACAGACAGGAGCAGGGAGCGGTGGAAATCAAGCTTGATGAGGAGAGCCTTGAACCTCACGAGATCAAGGTGCATCTGATCTCGGCAGATGAGGAGGTTCGGCCATTCTTGCACTCATAAGTTTGATGTAAGCAAGAACTGGACCGAGCCTTCTGATCTGGCTCATTGCAAAGGCGAAACTCCCATTAATTGCATCTTCAGGAACGGCTTGAGATTTTTTCATCTTTTTGAGAAGAGTAAACAACATGTCCTTTTGAAGTTTATTGACTCTCTCAAGTTTCTTTAATCTCTTCCCCTGTTCGAAGAGCAGCTCGACGACCAGCTGAAAGTTGGCAGAGTTGGACTCGGAGAATTGGCTTAAGAGATTCTTGATTGAAGATTCTCCGCAATCGGCATGGGATGGCTTTGGCTTTGGTTCTTTCTTTATGGGAGGTTGCTATACAATCGTGGGGAAACCTAGAGGAGGCATGGGTGTAGTTCTCGGATGCCTACAACCTACAGCAACTTCAACTGAATCATCGGAAGAAGAAGACAGAGAAAAACCACTTGGAGATGATGATTCTTCTCGTGGACGCTTTTGGGATGTAGGGTTTCCAGACGCTATTAGAGGGATTTAGGAGATGAGACGTCGAGACGTTTCACTGCAGATGGTGCATGTGAAGACGAATCGTAGATTTTTATAAAACGTCTCAAAGGCGGTCATGCATTAAATGTGATATAGCGTGCAGAAGCGAGTTGGCATCACCGAGATGATTACACATGGAATACGAAATTCGAAACGTGCAGATCATCGATGATAGCTAGGGTTTCTAATTCTAATGCACGAGAAACAAAAACCCTAAGACGAACCCTAAATTGACCATAGGATCTAGACTCTAGGTTGTTAGACCAATTTCAGAGAACCCGCTCTGATACCACTTGTTGGTTGGGCCCACAGGGGGGTGAATTAGGTGCAATGGTCAATTTTAAAATTATCTTCCAATAACTTAAGTGATTTACATAAGTTAATTGGAACATGATGCAAATTAGAACACAGACTAAAATGCAAAAGTTTCACACACAGATTTATAATGGTTCGGCCAAGCCTACGTCCACTACCTAATCTCCATATTAGGATTTTTTCAATCCACTAACTGATTCTCTCACGGGTGAGAACCAAACCGTTACAACTGCCTTTTTACAGGTTAAAGGCAAACCTATCCCTTTCACGGGCTAAGGATGAACCATTTTCCTTTTTTCAGGCTTAGAAAAAACCTGTGTTCCTTTTACTGGCTAAGAAAGAACCAATTTCCTTTTTCTAGGATGAGGAGAAACCCATGTTCCTTTTACTGGCTAAGGAAGAACCATATTTCCTTTTTCCGGGATGAGGAGAAACCTGTGTTCCTTTTACTAGCTAAGGAAGAACCATGATCCTTTTGCGGGATAAGGAACAAGTAGTTTCTCTTTTAAGGCTGAGAGGTAACCTATCTTTTTTAAGGTTAAGGATACACCTACCCTTTTATTGGATGAGGATGAACCGGTTTCTCTTTTAAAGGCTTAGAGAAAACATATAAAATCATCAAGTGAACTACCTTCACTTGTTCTGGTTGTTTCAATCTAGAAACACACCAGCATTACAACACTAAGATGTTGGGTGGTTCTAACGCAGTAAAACACTTTACATTAAGCACAATATTACAAAGATATGAAATGTGAAATAGGTAATGCTAACTTGAAATACACCTTCTGTCTTTTACCTTTCAATGTTCGGTATTGCTCAAGTGCAGTTTTGAAAAGCATGAATGTTATGATATGAAAATCACTGCTTTATCTAAAGATAAAATATACCAAGCAAATATTGAAGTTAGAAACAGAGGACTGGTGTAAAACAAAGGCACAGAAAATTTTTAAAATAGATATAAAATATATGTATGAAAACTTTTTGTTCAACGATCAATAGTTTAACGCAACCACTAATATAGTTCAATACAATACTTTAGATATGAAATCAAGTACGACTGTATATCTTGAACTATTTCTCAAATTCTATCATCAGCAAGAATGATACCAAATGTGAATCAGTGCTGAAAGTTTGAGTTGATACTAATATAAAAACAGATTTTCAAATATAGAAATATATTTGAAACTCAATATGAAAATCGTATAGGTATCAATGAAATATACTTTGAAAGATTAGAAAATGAAATTCATTTTGACTCAAACTAACTTTCAAAAAGTATTGGCATAACACAAAGTGATTGGCAAATTGTTTGGTCCTAAGTGTTGGTATTTATAGGCTTAGTGGGACATAGTCGTTAGTTATTTAAAGTTCAATAATGTGAACGCTTTCACACAACGGCTAGAATGTTATATGAAAATAGCAACTGTGATTTTCATACACATTTTGGTTCTTTCCAGATAGCATGAATAAGGAGAATTTCATAATACCCTAATTCATGCATCAAAGAAGATCTCTGATTTATCTAAAAAGTTCTTGTGCCGAGATTTGTTCTGAAAAGTAAACCGATATGGTGTACGTGTCAGAATAGTGACCATAGTTGTATTAGCATCCTGATTCCGCAATCAGTGTTCTGACCCATAATGTCAATTTTGTCGTTTTGTTCTTTGCGGGCGCTTATTCCTTATAAGTGTCCTGCTTAACGGTAAGTGAGGGCGCTATCGAGTTGTGAGCGTCCTTATTCATTTTCTTGTTCTGAGGGCGCTATTGCACAGTTAGCGTCCTGAATTTATTTAAGACTTTACTTATGAGGGCGCTACTCACTAAGTGAGCGTCCTGCCTTTTTAAATCATAAAATTGTAAGATGAGGATGCTACTTACTTAGTAAGCGTCCTATCTTTTAAAACATATGACATTTAAAAATAAATACGTTGAAGGACAATCATCGTCCTGATCATTGTAAAGTTGGTTCAAGATGAGAGCACTTCTTTCAAGGAAGCGTCCTGATAGCTTGTTCAACTTATAACTATCAGCGTTTTCAAAGAAACATTCTTTGAAGAACTTTTAAAAGATATTTTAGTGAGCTGATGCTGAGTCAACTTCCTGACAACTTCAAAGGTTGACTAATATAGAAGACCGCTACTATACACGTAAGCTTCCTGATTAATTAGTTCATTTCAACCTTGAGCGTTAGCAGTGTCCTAATGACCTATCAACGTCCTGACTTAACAATTTCAGGAGAGCGCTACTATTTCATTAGCGTCCTGAAAGATTCTTTGAAAATAGTTTTTACTCACGATAAAATATTCGATAAATTCGAATAAAAACTAGGTATATTTCAAATTAAATATATAATATTAAATCATTTGAAATATAGTTAAAAAAACATGAAATCAGAACATGCAGATTTAGAGAGCATATAAAAATGATATATGCATGGTTTTGAAAAACATTTTGAGCAATAACGATTAGAGAAAGATATACCTTAAATTCTTTGTGTATTTCTTCTCATAACCGTTAAATCCAACTCTTCACTATGAGATCTTCAATGAGAGCAATTCGGAGTTGAATGACTTGAACGTTGATCGAGAGATGTAGTCTTGAAGCTTGATCGAAATGTTCGAGTAAAGCGATCTTGAAATCTGAATGTGATCGTTGAAGTATATTGGTTGAAACGAGCTTGACCGTGAAATGTAAGCTTTGAGTTGCTTGACAGAGTCGTTCCTTGGCTTTTTGCTTTTCCTTTGGTGCAGAGGTAAGTTCTTGAGAAATGTTTGTTAGCACCGAAAAATACTTTGTTTGTGATCATCAAAATATACTTCATCAAGTATACTTTAGGGATGTGCTAAGGATGAACCATATAAGTTAACATACTCAAATTCTCAACACTGATCTATACTTGATATCAATCTTGCTAAAGAAAGAATAAGTACTGTATCGAACTTTATTAGTAGTTGAGTCAACTACTGAATACTGAACCAGAAGTTTTCATACTTATATTTTATATCTATTTTGAAAACCTTCTGTGTCCATGATTTACACTAGTCCTTCATTTTCAACGTCAATGTTTAATTTATATCATATTATTTTTGAAGAAGCACTGATTTTCATATCACATCATTCATGCTTCTCGAAACTGCACTTGAGCAATACCGAACATTGAAAGGTAAAGGACTGTAAGTGTATTTCCTCTTAGCATTACATATTTTAATTTGCATATTTTTGTAATGCTATGCACATGAGCTTAATTGTAAAGTGTTCTACTCAGTTAGAATCAACATTATTATCTTGTGTTGTAATGCTTGTTTGTTTCTGGATTGAAACAACCACGACAAGTGAATGTAGTTTACTTAATGATTTCAGGATTAAAATCACGTTAAGGTTATCTCTGAACCTGTAAAAGAGAAAAAGGTGCATCCTCACCTGTAAGTAGGAAATCGGTTCTTCCTTATCCCATAAAAGGAAAATGGTTCTTCCTTATCCCGCAAAAGGAAAATGATTTTTCTTTATCCCGTAAAAGGAACATGGGTTTTTCCTCATCCCGAAAAAAAAGAAATACGGTTCATCCTTAGCCTGTAAAAGGATAGGTTTGCCTTTAACCTATAAAATGGCAGTTGTTACGATTTGGTTCTCACCCGTAAGAGAATCAGTTAGTAGATTGAGAAAATGCTAATTGGGAGATTACATAGTGGACATAGGCTTTGTCGAACCACTATAAATCTTGTGTGTCTCACGTTTGCAATTTAGTCTAAGTTATGTTTATGATTTCAATTCCAATACACTCTTGTATATCACTAAGATATTGGAAAACAATTTTTAAATTGGCCATCACACCCAATTCACCCCCCTCTTGGGTGGACCAACACTTAGTATCAGAGGGGGTTCTTTGAAAATTTGGTCTAACAACCTAGAGTCTAGATCCTTTGGTCAATTCTTATAGGATTCAACATTGGTATATCGTATTTCGTGTCTTAGGATAGAAATCCTAGATTTCATTTAGTTTACCTAGGCATGATTATTCCTTCGATTTCTTAACTAGCTATCTTCTGATTTATCCAGCTTACGACGGCGCATGACTCTATGTCATTCTTGCATTTAATGCAAACCCTGTTTTCGATGCCTATTAGCTTGCTCCATACATTTCCCTCTCACCTCACTTCTTACCTTGAGCATGGAATCATTCCATGTTCATCTTCTTCATTTCATCTCCAACTCCAAAACTCAAATGGCATCCAAAAACCCTGTTTCCAAGAAAAGTGCAAGAGAAGAGTCATCTTCTTCTTCATGTGATTTATCTCTATCGTTTCCTTCATCAGATGGATCTGCTGAAGAACTCTCTATAGAAATTTCTCCCAGGGAAAACCACGCGTCTCCACTTCTTTTCGAAGAACCTCTGCCACCGCTTCCTGCTCCAGCTTCAATTGAGAAACAATTTGCCAAACTTAATGATTCATTATCCTCTAGCATTCAGGCCATTCTAGACATGCTAAACGAGCACGAAAACCGACTGAAAGAGCTTGAAGCCAAAGCAAAACATCAAAGAGATCTGATGATGGCACTATTTGAGGAAAATGAGGAATCCCAAGCTTTAATTGAAAAGGTTGTCCGTGTGAGCACCGCCAATCCCAAGGCTCGCATGACCAATAGCCTTCATGGATGTCTTCGTCCTCGCTTCGAAGATTCTGCACCTAAATCTTCTAGGAACAATTACAAACCTCTCTGCAAGCCCCATCATTTCAAGCTAAACTTTTCAAAATTTTTGTTTTTAATCTATCTCTTGGAATGTTGTCTAAAACTCTTCTACAATACTCCTTTTTAATATCTAAGAATAATTTCTTTTAATTTGATGTGTGTGTGTCTATTCTAATTGGCCCTCTAACACACTTAGTTTTGCTAACTTCAAATCTTGGCTATTGCACTTCATCTTAATTGATTTTGTTTGTATTGTTGATTATTGAATTCCTAAATTGCCTGCTTCTACGTTTGGAAAATTATTTCTTACTATTTCTGATGTGTAACTATTTTGCTTTCATGAACATGATTATCTGTCATCAAATTAATGATATTTTGCTCATTTTGATTCGAATACTTCCTGATGCACTGTATCATGTTGAAATCTTAATGACTAATGCTCTGATCAGCTTGTGGCATCTTTCTTAAGGATAGTCACATATTTCATTGATATCTGTTCATAATCTGAATCATCTATTTGTGAGTATCTTGTTATATATCTGACTATCTGATTATATTGAACTCCAGGTGGTATTTGATGTTTTGGGTATCCTCGATAGCTAGGCTATGCTTTAACTGTTTATTTTTGCCTATGCTAGTTAATATCATGATCATGCTTACTTGTAAAATCATATCCATGCATGACTCATGAATATGCAAATGAATATAGGCCATGTACACCTTTATATCTTTCGCCTATATATTTTGAAGAGAATACTGCCTACACTAATGATTCTTATCTATTGGCATTATCTTTTCAATGATTTCCTGAATTTGATGCATTTGTTTCATCTTATATCATCATAGAATCAAACTCATGAATATTTGATTTTTAATGAGTACATACCCTTCCAAATGCTTTGATGCGGTAAATTTAAATTCCCAAGTGTACAATCAAGTTATAATACCAAGGTGAGTCGGGTTATCATATCCACAGGGAAGGTAATTTTACTATTAAAAATGCTCAATTCTACAATAATTAATGGTTTTATCTTGGTGATAAAAAAAAGAGATGGTTTAATTGCAGAGATTTAAAATAAACAAAATCAAACAAACCAATGCAAATTAAATGGAAATTTGAGAGAAATCAATGGATTTATAGTTCTAGAGTTTAGATCTCACTATGTTGTTTCTCATGATCTCTAATAATTGTGTTAATAAATTAATTTCAAAATTTATAAATCCTAAATCATTTTTCATTCAAAACCCTCTCTCGAGTAATAGCTTGAATATCTACTCTTGATCTATCGATTCCCTCTCTCGAGTGACAAACCTTTAGATCAAGAATGCCTTAGGTTCTATGATTCATTTTAATGGATTTCTAAGGGTTTTGTAGGTCTCTCGACTTGATACTCTACCCTAGGTTACAAAACTCTTGCTCTAATTCGATAACACCTCTCTCGAGTGTAAGAAACCAAATCTAAGTTCATTCAAAGAGTGATCAGCAATTTGAAAGCATTAAGCATCGAGAATCATAAATAAACCAAAAATATTGCTAAAAAACACAAACAATGACTCAATCACAAGATCCAACAAAGCTAAATCAAAACTCTAGATTATCTATTTAGTTCATAAACCAATCAATGGATACAAGATAGAAAAGATGAAGAACAAGGAAAGGAAACATTGCAAGAACTTATGAAATAGAAATTAAAAGATGAAAACCCCCTTGAAGATCATCTTCTTCTTCCTCTTGCAAAACCTTCAACTCCTCCCAACTTTCTCCTCTTCTTTCTTACTTCCCTTTCTCTCCTCCCTTTTGCAAACCCTAGACATCCTTTTTCTCCCTTTCTTTTTGTGACTCAAAACCCTCTTATATGATATCCCTTTAAGTCTAGAAGAAGTAAAAAAAAACCGCATCCGATTCTGAGTTGTATTGAGAAAGTTATGGCCAAAATACAAACATTGCGCTAAAGTTTTTGTATTACCGCCACGATGGGCGCCGCGGCGCCCAGAACGTGAAATGCTCATTTTATGTATTTTCTTCATTTTTTTGCACTTTTTTCTCCATGGGACTTGTTGTGCAATGCCTTGGGACTTTTTCTCCATTTTTTATGCCTCATTTAATCCACTTAAAGCTTTTTATTCTCCTACAAAACTAAACATAAAAACACAAGTAAGCGATCTAAACTAATCAAGTATTAAAAGTCTAAATGCAAATATGTATTAACAAGCAAAATGTAAGATTATCAATATGAAAATGCAACTAATGATTTAAGGAAAAATTCCTAAAAATTATGATTATTTACCTAAACTAATATAATGCATGCAATTCATGAAAACCACTAAAACCAACTTCTAAAACTCGTAAAAATATCTAAATGAACCTAAAACATTAAATATGAACAATTAATGCAAATATATCTAAAAACTAACTAAATGCTCCTAATAACCTATGAAATTAACATGTAAAACACTAACCAAAATTCAACTTATCATGCTATCTCATTAGAATCATTGAATCAAACATTCTACGCCATGCTACAATATTTGCCTAATATAGGAAAGTGAATGTATGTTGTTGCTTAAATGATATCTACGAAATTTAGCATATATTCAGCATGTTTAGACTTTGATATTCATTGTATACATCTTCACATGTCTAAACTATGAAAAGTTTATAATTTTCCATTCACATGCCATTGATGTTGCTCTTATATCATAAATTTTGTATGCATCAATTGTCTGTGATTCTTGATATCTAATATATGTCATGTACCTCAAACTGTATACTTTGCATCCTATTAGAATCATGACAGCTAGGCCTTGCTTAATCATATATCAATTTACCTACGCTGTAGAAATTAAAGTATGCTTGTGCTTGTTTATTTAAAAATTTTAAAGCATACTCTGTGTTTGGACTGATTCTCAAACTTATATTTATGTCAAACACTAAGGAGAATGTTTGCCCACGTTTAAAAAATTCTCAATGAATTTATCTTTTGGTAAACTCTTTCTCATTCCCTATGACTATACGATTCTCGGATACAATATTATTTCAAAATCTATAGCCTATGAATAAGTCAAACTATTTCTCACTTTGCTTAAAGACAAGATCTACTTCTCACTTGACTATGTATTGAAGACCTTACGCATTCTCATGTGCCTAACTATGACATGTGATCGGTGTGCGAAAGTGTCGGGGTGAGACGTCTGACGTAGGTATCCACGACCACCTCAAATTATCCATGACATGATCGGGACCCTACAAGCCTCAACCAGACTCTCCATAGAGTCCCAAAAAAAAAATGAAACCACATCAATCTGATAAGACATACAACCATGATCACAAAAGTCCAAAATTAAACCCAAATTAGTCTAAGGCAACATGCCTAGACCCATCATCAAATCCAAGTCCAAGGCATATAGCCAAATACATCAAAATCAAGGCCACAAGGCCAATATACATCAACATACCATAATACAACACAAACCTTCTCACCATCTAGGTTTAACAAGTGTTATATAAATTACATATGTATCAAAATAAGCAAAACATATACATATGTAAAAGACATCCATCCATACACATCAAACCTAGACTCACATCAGGATGTCCCTAGCTTTGGCAATGGCTAGGTCCTCAAGCAAATGCAATACCCTTGCCTCTATCCTTATCAGTAGAACCTGAAAAGTAGAGTGAGAGTATGAGCCAATGGTGCCCAGTGAATACTATTCAATTATGCCATCAATTATACATCAATAAAGTCATATATGCACATGCATGAAATTAAGCTCATAAGTATTTGAAACATAAAACACGTAATAAAATAAGCATCAACCATTTTCATGCACATTTAAAAACTCCACCAACCCGTAGTTATATTTACAGACCGTAAGCCGGTCCTCCATCTTGGAGTATAACTTGCATCCTTGGGTCATCTCATTCTGATCATTTCACTTTCAACCTAAGTGAAATGATCCTACCAGCGGGGTATTACATAGACAACCGTCATTGGTCATCTCATCCTGATCATCCACTTTCAGCCTAAGTGACATGATCCTACCAGCAGGGTATTAAATACTCAACCGCCATTTGGGTATGTTGGCCTCATACCCCTAACCTTCTTTTATAGAAGATCCTACCTCAACCCTCTAGAAAAGTTAGTTTGGCAACATGCACAAGCTTCCTAGGAACACCTAGGGAACTTAGCTTGGAAGACCAAGCTTCTAGAGTCTCAATGCATGTCATTTTAAAACATATTAAACACATGCATTTCTCAATGATATTTCATGACATTCAACATACACGTATAATTTAATATAATGACACAAGTGATAAACAAAATAAACAACTACTCACTACCAATGCCACGCAAGAAAAGCTATCCACACACGGCCTACACGAATCCCAATGCAAAATAAGATCTTGTAAACCATAGATTCATGCACATGTATCAATCATCATGATCATCCATACATAGACACTAATCATGATCAATTTTTAATCCAACAAGTCCATGTGCATCTAATTCCCATCACAAGTTTCCCATCTCATAATCAACCTCGACCTTCGTGCCAAGCCACGGATAAGGCTAATTCCCAAAAGCTAAGACAATCACTTAGTCTAAGTCATTCAATCCTAACACAAGTCTAAACCATTCAAAACCATGCAAGATTGACTATAATCAAGTCAATTCCTTAATTCAAATCAATACATGGCATATGACTCAATTTGGGAAAAATCTCTACAATAGGCATAGAGCCAAATTGCACTAAGTCATACCAAATTAACATAGATTCAAACATTCTAAACCCATGATTCCACTCAATTTAGGTCCAATTAGATCAATTTGATCAATTGACTTGGTTTAGGTCAAAAGCCCCAATTTGGGCAAAATCTCCAAAATCAAGCCTTAGGCCGATTTTACACTACAACTATCCAATGGATAAAAATATTGAACACCACCATCAATCAACTAGAATCAACCACTTATTCAACATAGTTCAGATGCAAGTCCAAAGGAAATCCCTAAGTTCGATTTCTAGGGTTTAGGCCTTTTACACTAGATCTACCAATTTCTTGTTAGAAATTGGGGAAAATGGTGTCATTGGATTCCAAATCCACTAAGGAACCCAACTCTATGCCATACAACACGGCCCTAAGGGTTTTCAACAAAACCCTAAACTCTTGCACCACCAAAAACGTGGTGAAGTTCATGCAAAATGCAACCCAAGTGTAGATCTAGGTCAAGGAATGTTGTTTCTATCATGAACAAACTCAAAAGAGCAAAAATTAGCCAACCTTAAGTTAGAGAACACCCAAAACCATGACCCATGGAGAAAACTACACTATTAGAAAGCTTACTCTCACCTTCAATGGTGATTTCATGGAGAAAAATACTTCCTTTGGGGTGTAAATGGTGAAGATTTCCCTTGGAAACCCTAGCTTTCCTCCCTTCTTCCTTCTCTAATTCGTTCTTGGCACATATGGAAAGAGTAGCAACCTTTCCCCTCTTTTTATACACTGAAAATGGCCATTTTTTATCAAAAATGTGCCCAAAAAATGGATCAGCGCCCTCCTGATAAGTGCAGGAGCGTCTTCCCAACGCATGAGCGCCCACCCAGCGCATGAGCGTCCTCCCTTTTGCCCAAAACACCTATTTTTCATTTCACTACTATGCGCTCAATACACATCGGAATTTCATGTATGACCACTCATTTTCTATGTAAAAACACGTTCTGGACTCATTTCTAATATCCCTAGGTCAATTTGACGCACCAATACTTAATTATCATTTAATATAACACATATACACAACATATTCCAATATAAATGTCATATTTACCATGTGTTGAAATATAACCTTCCCATATGTCAAAGGTGCATTAAATGAGGAGATTTAATGGAGTGTTTTCAACAAGTCACAAGTCAAGAAGATGACTCGATCAACAAGTTACTTATGTGAAGCTTTTCCAACAAGCCACTCACAATAGTATTAATATGGCAAATGATATTAATAACAATAATAACATCACCAATAATACTTTCTATAATAACACCACCACCACTAATAATATTTTCTTTTATATAAGCAATAATTACACATCAAACACACATACATACATACCAAGGCGAGCACATAGAGTTTGGGCAAAAATACAAATGGGTTATGAGCTAGGTGAAATGATTTCTAGGGCGCTATGCCTTCTCTACCATCTTAGTTGACAAACAAGTATTCAAATTAAACGCATTACCACTCATAAATCATATAGACCATGCAAGCAAGATAGGAATATGATCTCAATGAAACAAAACAGGCTTCATATGCTTGATTTTCACTCTTCTCTCCACTAATATGGGTTTCACACCATTCAAGATCAATAGGTCTTTACATAGCTTATAATGTAAGGCTAGGTCTAAGGGTATGTCAAAGTAGATACAATGAAGCTTAATACGCCCAAAACCTCTTTGTTACATCAACAAATTTGCACACATTCCACACCTTACACATGAACCAACACTAAACAACACCCAAACTAGATTTTTCACATTTTTTTCGTGCATATTATCCCAAATACACCCCCAAACTTGTTCATTCAATAAATTAATGAAGAACATTTGTTCTCTTTTCTTTTCTTTCAGTTCTTTTTTTTATTTTCTCATTCTTCAAATTTCTTTCACACTTTTCGCATGAACAACTCATCTTTGAACCTCCTTTTATCACCTTCACATGGCATTCACATCCATAGCCCATTTTTCATATACTTTCCCATGAAAACAACCCAAACCCTATTACAATGCATTTCTCAAAGTGTTAAGGGTGCAAGGGTGAAAACAAGATAGAACAAACACGGTCTTGGCTTCTAATATTTGGTGACAAGAAACAAGATAAAAGGCTCAAAACTAGGTGACTAGGGACAATATATACTTGGGTAAGATTTATGGCTCAAACTATTCCAAAAATGGCCTAAATCATGTCTTTCTCGGTGTGATTCCTAGGATTTTGCCTCAAGAAGAGATCAAACAAATTCTAGTGCCAGGTTTTGAAAAAAAAAATTGAGATCAAAAGATTGTTTAAGTTGCAAATTCTCGATTAAACAGTAAGTGGAATTCATGATCATGATTGTGTACTCAAAAGCCAACAAGACTTCAAATAAGCATGGCATGCAAGTCAAGCACACAAACGTAAGATTACTCTCTAGTTTTCCGAGGTTTATGTTCATAAATAAGTGCTCATCCTATCATACATCATCCATTCACACTTAAATCAAAGCAAAGATCATAATGGAATATGAAACTATTCATTGATCCAAAACATGCAAAAACAAAAGTTTTTACAAAAATTTTCAAGAAAGACACCAAAAAGCTCAAACTTCCCCCCAAACTTAAAGTATGCATTGTCCTCAATGCAAAAACATCCACATATAAAAGCAAGATAAAAGGAAAATTAACGAGACTCCCCTAGCCCATATGTGTAGCGCTCCACAATGGCTCTTGCCGTTGGCATCTATGAGGACCCCCAAACTTGAATTGAAACCTGAGAAGGGACAAAAATGAATATCATTAGTTGAAAACAAAAAATTCAAAATCTATACTACAATGACTAAAAATAAAACAAAATATAAAACTAAAAACCAGTTGGGTTGCCTCCCAACAAACACTTCTTTATAGTCTTCAGCTAGACTTTCTCTTCTTTTTTGAACCGCGTATGTTTCCTTATGATTTCAAGCATCCTCTCGTCTTCCTCATTGTTCAGATTTGATGACGGAATCATCGGACTTGTATACATCTCCCACAAAAGTGTATAAGACTGATCCTCTGGTGAAAACACAAAGTCTGATGAAGCATCACTCCCATTAAACGGAGGAATGTCATCGAAATATTCAGTTGGTGCTTTCCAAACGTTTAGGCATTGATCTTTAAGCACCTTTAAATGGCTTTCATCATTAACCAATCCAACTTCAACTTGTAGCCCTTGAGAAAACGGATCCTCAAAATCAAAATTATATTCCTCGACAGCCAAGCACTCTTCCACCTTGGTAGGCACCTCTTCAACATATGGAATCATAAGATCACCTGATTGTATATCCATAGGCACCTCGTGATCATCACACTCGAGCACATCCATAAGCACCGCTTGATTATCATGTTCAATCACATTTGGTTGGTGATATGTACTCATTTCACCTCCTCTCAAGGCTTCATAACGTTGTATCTCTTCTGCAATAGTCAATTGCCTTGGTGGTGGTGATGGTGGTGGTGGTGTCATGTCTTGGCATAAAAAGATTTCCTCTTCAACATTTCTTTTATGCACATCCACCTATTGAGTATTCATTTCTTTTCTTTTCAAAGCCACGTATCTTTGTATTTCTTCAAGGATAGTTAACTCTCTTGGTGGTGGTGGTGTCATGCCTTGGCATAAAAAAATTTCCCCTTCAACATCTTCTTCTTCGTTGTTCGAAGTAAGTGGCTTTTCTTGAACTCTTCAACTCATGAAAGAACTCATCGCCTCCTCCAAAGGTGATTTCTTCTCCACGTGGTTGTAGATGCTCGGCAGAGGTTGCAAATCATTCCATGAGTCATTGTAAGAGCAGTTCTCATGGTCATATACACCCGAATGGTATTGATGCGGTAAACTATTTTTTTTCAACATATAACAAACAAACAAAAATACCTAAATTAAAACCAAATCACTTCGAATTGGTATTAATAAAAGCAAAATTGACACCTTCCACGGCAATGGCTCCAAAAACTTGATGCGGTAAATTTAGATTCGCAAGTGTACGAATATCAAGTTATAATATCGAGGTGAGTCAGGTTATCGTATCCACAGGGAAGGTAATTTTACTATTAAAAATGCCTAATTCTACAATAAATAATGGTTTTATCTAGGTGATAAAAAAAGAAACGGTTTAATTGCAGAGATTTAAAATAAACAAAATCAAACAAAACAATACAAATTAAATGAAAATTTGAGAGAAATCAATTGATTTATAGTTCTAGAGTTTAGATCTCACTATGTTGTCTCTCATGATCTCTAATAATTGTGTTAATAAATTAATTTCTAAAATTTATAAATCCTGAATAATTTTTCATTCAAACCCCTCACTCGAGTGATAGCTTGAATATCTACTCTCGATCTATCGATTCCCTCTCTCGAGTGACAAACCTTTTGTCACACCCTGGGTTGCACAGCGTGCCCCCTACCCAGGTGTGGGCGCACCCCCTCGGGGCGAACGCCTAGCCATAGTACCCCATAATATTGTCATATCGCCATGTAGCAACCCAACCGCTGCTGGTCTACATCGAAACGATTATTTGTCTGCCACTATTCATGAATAGTGCAGGGCCTCCCTAGGAATCGAACTCAAGACCTCCCTTAAGGAGTTAGATTTCGCATTCCTAGTAGCCATTGAACCATTGGCTCAGTGGTTACTCAGAATGCGAAATTAGACTCCTTAAGGGAGGTCTCGAGCTCGATTCTAGGGGAGGCCCTTTACTATTCATGAGTGAATAGTAGGGATAAATAATCGTTTCGATGTAGACCAGCTGCGGTTGGGTTGCTACATGGCGATAAGACAATATTATGGATCCATAATATTGTCTCATCCCGGTACAACCACCGCCACACAAGGACGTCTCTTGTACACGGGATCATTTGTCTGACACTATTCATGAATAGTACAGGGCCTCCCTAGGAATCGAACTCGAGACCTCCCTTAAGGAGTCTAATTTTGCATTCCTAGTAGCCACTGAACCATTGGCTCAGTGAATAGTAGGGATAAATAATCATTTCGATGTATACCAGCTGCGGTTAGGTTGCTACATGGCGATAGGACAATATTATGTGGTATTGTGGCTAGGCGTTCGCCCCGAGGGGGTGCGCCCGCACCTGGGTAGGGGGCCCGCTGTGCAACCCAGGGTGTGACACCTTTAGATTAAGAATGTCTTAGGTTCTATGATTCATTTTAATGGATTTCAAAGGGTTTTGTAGGTCTCTCGACTCGATACTCTACCCTAGGTTACAAAACTCTTGCTCTAATCCGATAACACCTCTCTCGAGTGTAAGAAACCAAATCTAAGTTCACTCAAAGAGTGATCAGGAATTTGAAAGCATTAAGCATGAAGAATCATAAATAAACCCAAAAGATTGCTAAAAAACACATAAACAATGACTCAATCACAAAATCCAACAAAGCTAAATCAAAACTCTAGATTATCTATTTAGTTCATAAACCAATCCATGAATACAAGGTAGAAAAGATGAAGAACAAGGAATGGAAACATTGCAAGAACTTATGAAATAGAAATTAAAAGATGAAAACCCCCTTGAAGATCTTCTTCTTCTTCCTCTTGCAAAACCTTCAACTCCTCCCAACTTTCTCCTCTTCTTTCTTACTTCCCTTTCTCTCCTCCCTTTTGCAAACCCTATCCGTCCTTTTTCTCCCTTTCTTTTGTGACTCCAAACCCTCTTATATGATATCCCTTTAAGTCTAGAAGAAGTAGAAAAAAAACGCATCCAATTCTGAGTTGTATTGAGAAAGTTATGGCCAAAATACAAACATTGCGCAAAAGTTTTCGTATTACAGCCGTGATGGGCGCTGCGGTGCCCAGAACGTGAAATGCCCCATTTTGTGCATTTTCTTCTTGTTTTGAATTTTTTTCTCCATGGGACTTGTTGTGCAATGCGTGGGGACTTTTTCTCCATTTTTTATGTCTCATTTATTCTCCTTAAAGCTCTTTATTCTCCTACAAAACAAAACATAAAAACACAAGTGATCTAAACTAATCAAGTATTAAAAGTCTAAATGCAAATATGTATTAACATGCAAAATGTAAGATTATCAATATGAAAATACAACTAATGATTTAAGGAAAAATTCCTAAAAATTATGATTATTTACCTAAACTAATCTAATGCATGCAATTCATGAAAACCACTAAAACCAACTTCTAAAACTCGTAAAAATATCTAAATGAACCTAAAACATTAAATATGAACAATTAATGCAAATATATCTAAAAACTAACTAAATGCTCCTAATAACCTATGAAATTAACATGTAAAACACTAACCAAAATTCAACTTATCATGCTTTCTCATTAGAATCATTGAATCAAACATTCTAGGTCATGCTACAATATTTGCCTAGTATAGGAAAATGAATGTATGTTGTTGCTTAAATGATATCTATGAAATTTAGCATATATTCAGCATGTTTAAACTTCGATATTCATCGTATACATCTTCACATGTCTAAACTATGAAAAGTTTATAATTTTCCATTCACATGTCATTGATGTTGCTCTTATATCATAAATTTTGTATGCATCAATTGTCTGTGATTCTTGAAATCTAATGTCATGTACCTCAAACTGTATACTTTGCATCCTATTAGAATCATGACAGCTAGGCCTTGCTTAATCATATATCAATTTGCCTACACTGTAGAAATTAAAGTATGCTTGTGCTTGTTTATTTATAAATTTTAAAGCATACTCTGTGTTTGGACTGATTCTCAAACTTCTATTTAAGCCAAACACTAAGGAGAATGTTTGCCCACGTTTAAGAAATTCTCAATGAATTTATCTTTCGGCAAACTCTTTCTCATTCCCTATGACTATACGATTCTCGGCTACGATATTATTTCAAAATCTATAGCATATGAATAAGTCAAACTATTTCTCACTTTGCTTAAAGACAAGATCTATTTCTAACTTGACTAAGTATTGTAAACCTTACGCATTCTCATGTGCCTAACTATGACATGTCGTCATAAATCATCTTGAGGGTGAATGCACGGTGTAAGGGGGAGTCTCCATGTAAGGGGGAGCTTCGCTACTCTACTAAGTCATGACAGAGGGGGAGATCTAAGTTTTTTTTCTTCACCCTTTTTATCACGACAAAGGGAGAGAAGAAAAATGAGAGAAATAGATGTGTGAGGAGAAGAATAAATTAGAAATTGATCTTTTTGCTTTAGCGTTTAATTTTTCGATTTGTTTGTCATCGTAAAAAAGGGAGAGATTGTTAACCTAAGCGGTTCATCACTTAGCACGTCCCTAAATATACTATGATGAAGTATATTTTGATGATCACAAACGAAATCTCTTTCGGTGCTAACGAGCTTTTATCAAGAACCTATCTCAACACCTCAGGAAAACAAAAAACCAAAGAACAATTCGATCAAGGAATTCAAGATCATATCAGACGTTCAAGATCGCTTCATTCAAAGGACCTCAAAGATCATATCCTGATTTCAATATCACACCACACGAACGTCTTGATCAAGCTTGAAGTCTACATCTTTCGATTAACGTTCAAGATATTCAACTCAAGCATGAGACCACATTGAAGATCTCATAATAAAGAGTTGGATTTAAAGATTATGAGAAAATGAGAAATGCACAGTATTTAAAGTATATCTTCCTCTAATTGACATTGCTCAAATGTTTTCCAAAACCATGCACAAATCACTTGAATATTTATATGTTTTGATCATACGTTCTACGGTATTTCAAATGATTTAATTTTCTATATTTAATTTGAAATTTACCGAGTTTTTATTTGTTTTTATCATATTTTTAATCGCAAGTCAAAACTATTTTTCAAGAGACTTTCAGGACGCTAATGTATGAACAACGTTCTCCTGAACTTGTTATGTCAGGACGCTGATGATTCATTAGGACGTTGATAACATTCAAGGTTGAATTGAACTGATTAATCAAGACACTTACTTGTAAGTAGCTGCCTCCTTTAGTCAACCTCTGAAGTTCTCAGGACGCTGACTTAGCCTCAGCGTACTGAAAGATTTTAAGTTCTTCAAAGAATCTATCTTTGAGGACACTGATAGTTATAAGTTGAACAATCTATCATGACACTCCCTGGATAGGAGCGCCCTCACCTTTGGTAATCAACTTAATAACTATCAGGACGTTGATTGTACTTCAACGCGTTTTGTATTGTTTTAAATATGTGGTAGGACACTTACATTGTTATAGCGCCCTCGTGTTATGTTTTATGTTTTAAAAGGCAGGACGCTTACTCGTAAAGTAGCGCCCTCACGTACTTAATTGTTTTAAAACATAGCAGGACACTAACTGTGCATTAGCGCCCTCAAGGTTAAGTCTTTTAAGTGTTAAAGAAAGTCAGGACGCTCACATTTCAGTAGCACCCTCACTTCATTGTTTAGCAAGACGCTTATACGTAATGAGCGCCCTCAAGGAACACAACGACAACGTTGATATTATGCGCCAGGACGCTAATTATGGAATTAGGACGCTAATTCAAAAATCATCACTATTCTAATAAGTACACTATGTAAGTCTACTTTTTTAGAATGGATCTTTGCACAAAGTCCTTTTCAAATTTATCAGAGATCTTCTCTAATACATGAATTAAGTTTTTCTAAAACTCTCATTTTTCATGTAATCTGAAAAGAACCAGGATGTTAGTGAAAATTGCAGTTGCCATTTTCATATAACATTCTAGCCATTGTGTGTAAACGTTCATATTATTTGAACTTCAACTGTCTGACGACTATGTCCTACTAAGTCTATAAATACCAGCACTTAGGATCGAGCAACTTGCCAATCAGTTTGTATTGTGCCAACACTTTTTGAAAGTTAGTCTGTGTCAAAATGTTTTTCAAATGTCTAAGCTTTCAAAGTATTTTTTACTGATACCTTTACATATTCAAAAGATTTTCATATTGAGCTTCAATTATATTTTATCTTTGAAAATCTATTTGATCTGGTATCTACTCAAATTCTCAGCACTGATCTATACTTGATATCAATCTTGCTGAAGAAAGAATTTGAGAAATAGTTCAAGAAATATAGTTGTACTTGATTTCATATCTTAAGTACTGTATCGAACTATATCAGTGGTTGAGTCAACTACTGAATACTGAACCAGAAGTGTTCATACTTATATTTTATATCTATTTTTAAAACCTTTTGTGTCCGTGATTTACGTTAGTCTTTCATTTTCTACGTCAATGTTTAATTTTGTATCATATTGTTTTCGAAGAAGCACTGATTTTCATATCACATCATTCATGCTTCTCGAAACTGCACTTGAGCAATACCGAACATTGAAAGGTAAAAGACTGTAAGTGTATTTCCTCTTAGCATCACGAATTTCAATTTACATATCTTTGTAATGCTATGCACATGAGCTTAATTGTAAAGTGTTTTACTCAATTAGAATCGACATTATTATCTCGTGTTGTAATGCTTGTGTGTTTCTAAATTGAAACAACCAGGACAAGTGAATGTAGTTCACTTAATGATTTTAGGATTAAAATCATGTTAAGGTTATCTCTGAATCTATAAAAGAGAAAAAGGTGCATCCTCACCTGTAAGTAGGAAACCGGTTCTTCCTTATCCCGTAAAAGGAAAACGGTTCTTCCTTATCCCGTATAACGAAAACGGTTCTTCCTTATATCCCGTAAAAGGAAAATTGTTCTTTGTTATCCTGCAAAAGGAAAATGGTTCTTCTTTATCCTGTAAAAGGAACATTAGTTTTTTCTCATCCCGAAAAAAAGAAATATGGTTCATCCTTAGCCCGTAAAAGGATAGGTTTGCCTTTAACTTGTAAAATGGCAGTTGTAACAGTTTGGTTCTCACCCGTACGAGAATCAGTTAGTGGATTGAGAAAATCCTAATCGGGAGATTAGGTAGTGGACGTAGGCTTAACCAAACCACTATAAACCTTGTGTGTCTCACATTCGCAATTTAGTTTAAGTTTTGTTTATGCATTCAATTTCAATACACTCTTGTATATCACTAAGTTAATGGAAAGGAATTTTTAAATTGACCATCACACCCAATTCACTCCCCTCTTGGGTGGACCAACAATACCTTGGGTGAGATTTGAGCAATGAATCACCAAAACCCTAGGTTTTTCCCTTTTTTTTCTCTTCTCCTCCTCTTTCCCTCTTTTTCAAGCTAAAAAACGTGCAAGTGAGCTGAAATTAGGTGTTGGTTGCTTAAATAGACAATTTTTGGCCCACACTGAAAAACTGCCAAAATTTGCTTATTGTCACGTATGTGACCAATCAATTTCTACGTAAAAATGCATTTCGGGCTCATTTTTTATATCCCCAAGTCCATTTGACTCACCAATAATTAATGATTATAAAATCAACACATATACACATCATACACATCAAGGCAAGCACATAGAGTTTGGGTAAAATGCAAATGGGTTATGGACTAGATGAAATGATTTTTAAGGCGTTATAGTGCAGTTGTCATTTTTGTGATACATTCTAGTTATTGTGAGTAAACGTTCATATTTGAAATTAAAATTTAAAAGAACAACAACTTCATCTCTACAAGGCTATAAATACTAGCACTTAATCATTTGCAAAACGACCGAAAATTCTTTGAGCCAAAAGACTTTCGAAAGTTAGTCGAATTTTCATCTGATTTAAAAAGCTTAAGTTATTTTGTTTTCAAAGCGTTTTCTTTGAAACTTTGCTTATTCAAATGATTTTCATATTGAGCTAAATTTATATCTTTATCTGAAAAATCATTTGAAAGATGGAACTGTTTTCACTCAAATTTTCAGCACTGTTTTAACTTAGATCATTCTTGCTGAAAGAGAAATTTAAGAGATAGTTCATAGGATATAGTTGTACCTCAATTCATATCTTATATACTATATCAAGGTTGTAACAGTAGTTAGATAAACTACTGAGTTGATATTTCTGTATTCAACAAGTCTAGGTCTTCTCACACCAGTAAGTTGAGAAACAGTCCTCTCACACCCGTAAGTTGAGAAACGATCCTCTCACACCCGAAAGTTGAGAAGTGTAATGATTGTTCTCACACCTGCAAGTTGAGAAAATGTGTACCCGTTTGATTATCACCCGTAAGAGAATCCCTTAGTGATAAGGTTCAAAATCCTAACAGAGGAGGTTAGGTAGTGGACGTATGCAAGAAGCCAAACCACTATAAATCGACTGTGAACATTTACTTATTTTTGCACTTATATTCTTGTCATTGCATTTAATTTTAAATTGTCTAAGTGTCCAATTTATCCCCCTCTTGGACATACCTGGGCCAACACAAAAGAATCAACAAATCTGCCTACCAACTGTCTCTGTTGCAATCAATGTCAAAAATCCAAAACAATTTTCACGTCTCCATGCTCTGAAAGTATCACCCCTTCTCACATCATACCACTGTTCGAGATCGAGATTAAGGAAGAAAATAAAAATAAGGAGCAACCTGTGTAAATTTTGGATCGAAGAACACAGCACTTGAGGAACAAGAGCATTCCCTTAGTCAAAGTCCTCTGGAACCACCATGGAATAAAATAAGCAATGTGGGAATTGGAACAAGAGATCAAGTAAAAATACCCCCACTTATTTGTCTAAACATATCAGCATGCATGTTAACAAACATCATTTGTTTAGTACGTGTATCTTATTCCATTTTCTGGGTTTCTTGTATTAGCTTTGATGCAGATGTTTGATGGAGATGATTCGATGGATTTCAGCTCCAAACCCTTCAAGCACAGTCTAAATTCGAATCAGGCCACAAACTCTGACCCAATGGATCTCGGCGAAAAAGAACAGAGTTCGACTCCTTCAGCCTAGAGTCTCTCTACTTCTTGCTATTCCCAGTCCTTTTCACCCACGAGATATTTCACTACCAATATAAAGCGTGTCCAAACATCGGTGCACAACCCCCTCAGAAATCTTCCATTGTGTATGGGAATATCAGATCCAGCAGATGTGGAGTTTACAGGATTACTGAGGGAAGGTTTGCGTGTTCGCCAAACTGTGCGAAAATTAGTACGGCACCGGCTACCTTATTTCAAGAATTCCCGCACTATACCACCACCCACACCCATTCAGGTTACAGCCAAACTTTTACCGATTCTGCTACTTGATAAAGCTGGACCATCAAACTAGCAGACTCGAGAGCCACCAATCTGAATCGGTTGGCACACTAGGTAGCCGTCTCGACCAGGTTGTCTCTTTCCATGGCCGCCACAACGCATACCGACACCTCCTTCTCTTCCAAATTTGGCTGATCAAGACAAAGAAGAATTCGGTTCAATTCACTCACCCACACTCCGGAGATTTTTACTGCCTAGAACGTTACTCGCTGGCCGAACAATCTTCACAACCAGCGCGACACAAGGTCACCGAGTTGTGTCGACGACAATATCAATATGCTTGACTTCATCGACATCTCGAATGACAACGAGTACGTATACATTTAAATCCCAAATTTTTCAGAAACCTTACCATGATTGAATTTCGAGGGCTAAATTCTTTTAAGGAAAGTAGATTGTAACACCCTGAAAACTTTCTCTCTCATTCCCACTTTTTCTCCATTTTCCTCATATGGATTGGACCCGTGCATTTGAGACCCTTCAGGACCTTCCTAGTCAGTAGGCGTTTCCCCGAAGGGGGAAGACAACCCTCCCTGTGAGACGACCTAGGGGCAACCCCAAAAGGGGAGGCTGGCCCCATATGAGGCACTAACCCTCATGGGGGGCGGCCCCTAGGGGCACCCCTATAAATAAGGTTGACCCTCGTTCACTCAAACCCACTCCGCCTTCAGCTCTCTAGATCCTCGTGCATTTTTGGTGTTCTTGCACATTTTTAAAGAAGAAGGTTAAACATCACGCCGCCACAAGTGTGTTAAGGTGGAGAATGAAGGCTAGGTTTGCGTCTCTTACGTATTTAATGATATTTTACATGACATCATGCATCATAAACATTACCATGTTCTATTTTATCCATGAAAAACTATTTATCAAAATGATACATACATTATCATGACAGTCGAACACTGAACCCATGGATGCTATGCCAACATCACGCTGGACCATGAGGTGGCTTTGTCACTGTCCGAGGCGTTCAACCTATGGGTTGCTAGCAGCAATACTCGCTGGGCCATGAGGTGTCACATCGCCACTCTAAGCGCATGACACCTCTCAGTTGCTACATGTTGCATTGGTAACTCGGCTCACAGGTTGCTAGTTGCATTGTGTCTAACCTATGAGGCAGTGTGACCACCATTCATTGCTTGATTATATTGTTGTGGCATAACTTTCTGATGATTATTATTTTGTACTTATTATTATGCATGTAAGCCTCGTTTACCCTGCTTGATCTCATTGAGTTGTTGAGCTCACCTCATTGCTAATCTTTCTAAGGATTTAAGATGGGTTAGGCTCGACTTATACCGGGGGAAGTTGCTAAATCAGGTTCATGTGGGGACTTTAGTATATGCACTTTCTCCATGTCCCCGTAGGATGACGTAGTGATGGTGGAGATTTCATGCTTTTGATGCCTCTCTTTTCACTCCACCCTTTTGTTCTTTTTTTGCTACCTTTGTTTGGGCCCTGCCCTTTGATCTTTTGTCCTTTTGTTTAAACAGAAGAGATGTAATAACTACCAAACTAATGTTTAATATAATAGTATTTTTTTGAAGTTATTTTTTGTTGTGTTGTTGATGATTTTGGGTCACAATGCTTCTGTGTGTGCGATTCAGTTCAAATGCGTGTGAACATTCGTGACTAACTATCGTACCCCGCGTGGGCGAGCTGTTAGGGTGTGACAGTGAGGGCTGAAAAATAACATCGCATGCTTCTGCCACTGCCCCATATGGAGGTAATCCAATTGTAGCCTCCAAAAAGGTGATATGTTGTCTCACAATGTTCCAAACATAAAACACAACAATGTGGTGATAAAGAGCAATATGGAAATCTTCGTTGCAACACATCCATTATATTAAGCTTCCTATGTAACAAAGTCCACCAAATTTTTTTTAAGTTTAGATGGAACATGTGCATTCCATAATGAGGGGCTAAACTGTGAAATTGGGGAAGAAGGGCCATCACGTAAGGCTTCAAAAAATGATTTGCATGTGAATTTTCCAGGAAGTAATGACCATTTGAAACCATCCTTACCATGGGATAATATGATATTAGCTAATATGGACTGAAGTTCATGGAGTTGAATCTGAGCTCTAGTTGGTACTGAACATGAGAGATGGAGGTTCCAATGTGATGTATGATTGGCTTCTACGTCAACTATCTCGTTAACAAACTGGGCAATTGAATGATTATGGAGTGAAGAAAATTGAAATAGGCAGGGGAATCAGGATGCTAACATAGACTCACCAATCCATATGTCTTCCCAAAATCTAAACGATAGGTTGGTTCCTAGTGAGGTGAGATGTGTGGTTGGAATTTGTGATGTAGTAAGGAGATAAATTTCCAAGGGCTTTTGTAGGTAATTACAGAGGAGGTTCCAATTTCCCAACCAATGCATGAATCACCATGAATACATCTGACAACCTAAGTCCACATAAAAAATCTTTCTGAAGGTATTCTTCATAACCACTTGGCAGCAAGTGCCTCATTCCTCAATATCACATTACTGATTTCCAATCCACTTTTGCATATTGGCATCTGAACCACTTTCTAATTAACCAAATGACAATTATTTTCATTATCAATACCATTCCATAAAAAGATTTTAAATTTCTTCTCAATCACCTTTGCCACCTCAACATATACTTTGAATAATGACACGTAAAAGGAAGGTAAGGCTGAAAGAATTGAATGGATTAGTGCCAACCTACCCCCTCTAGACAAATGAAAGCGCCTCCACCCATCCAGACGCTTGGATATCTTCTCAACTATTGCCTGCCAAAAACTGTTATCTCAATAAACCCTATGATAAGAATGTTTTGATGATTCCAAATATTTCTAGTTTGTGTATCAAATGATCTTGTCAAGTGTTTCAAATTTATCAAGAATCAAGATCAAGGAACTATGCTCACAAGCCTATTGGATATCACAAGTAAAATTCCGAGTCCGTTAATACTTAGAATGTAAAGTATATCTATCAAATTGTTCTTAGCAAGATTTAATCGATTTCATATCTTGATCGTCACATTTTAAAGATATTTCTATGATTTTTATAGTATTTGATTTGATTAGAAAATATCATGTTTTATCGAACTTTAATTGAGAAATCAAAAACCATTTTGATAGAGTCTTTCAGGACGCTAATGTTTTAGCAGCACCCTCCTAGACTTCATGAGTCAGGATGCTGATAAAATATTAGGACACTCAAGGTTGAGTTGAATTGATTCATAAGGACACTCACTTGTAAGCAGCGGTCTCCATTTAGTCAACCTTTGAAAGTGTTAGTACACTGACTCAATTTCAGCTTGATGAAAGTTCTCTTAGTTTTTAATTGATTTCTATCTTTAAGGACGTTGATAGTTATAAGTTGAATAAACTATCAAGACGCTACTTGTATAGGAGTGCCCTCATCCTTATAATCAACTTAATAACTTTAAGGACGTTTAATGTCCTTCAGCGCACTTAAGGACGCTTACTTATGAGTAGCGCCCTCATGTGTTTAAGTGATTTTAAAACAAAGCAGAACGCTAACTGTCGAGTAGTGCCCTCGTGATTTAAGTCGTATAATTGTCAAAATAAGTCAAGACGCTTACGATTAAGTAGCGCCCTCATTTCATTGTTCAGCAGGACGCTGATGCTCAATGAGCGCCCTCAAAGGAACAAAACGACAAAAATAATATTTTTGTTATTTTGACATGTACATCCTTTTCACCGCCTTTTTAGAACAACTTTTCGTACAAAAATCAACTTTTTGTATTTGTAAGAGATATTCTCAGATTCATGAACCACGTCTCTTAAACTTTACTTATTCGTGAAACTGGAGAAAATCAGAATGTTCATGAAATGTGCAGTTGCCTTTTTCGTGATACATTCTAGTTGTTGTGAGTAAACGTTCATATTTGAAATTCAAATTCAAATGAACAACAGCTTCATCTCTACAAGTCTATATATACCAGCACTTAACAATCTGTTAAGACCACCGAAAATTCTCTAAGTCAAAACATTTTTGAAAGTTAGTCGAATTTTCATCTAATTCAAAAAGCTTAAGTTATTATGTTTTCAAAGCGTTTTCTTTGAATCTTTGCTTATTCAAAAGATTTTCATACTAAGCTAAATTTTTATCTTTATCTGAAAATCTATTTGAAAGCTTGAATTGTTTTCACTCAAATTTTCACCACTGTTCTAGCTTATATCATTCTTGCTAAAAGAGAAATTTGAGAGATAGTTCATAGGATACAGTTGTATTTAATTTCATATCTTGTATGTTGTATCCAGGTTGTAACAGTAGTTAGATAAACTACTGAGTTGATATTCAACAAGGTTAGGTATTCTCACACCAATAAGCTGAGAAACAGTCTTCTTACACCCGTAAGTTGAGAAATGGTAGTTCTCACACCGTAACTTTAGAAAGTTTAGGTCTGTCTCACACCGGGAAGTTGGGATAGGTTGGTCTCAAGCTTGCAAGTTGAGCAGTGTAACGGTTGTTCCCATACCCGCAAGTTGAGAAAATGTGTAACGGTTTGATTCTCACCCGTAAGAGAATCCCTTAGTGATAAGGTTTAAAATCCTAACTGGGGAGGTTAGGTAGTGGACATGGGCATGTAGCTGAACCACTATAAATCGACTGTGCATATTTATTTATATTTTGAACTTTAATTTTGTCATTGTGGTTAATTTTAAATTGACTAAGTGTCCAATTCACCCCCCTCTTAGACATACCTGGGCCAACAAAAGCTGGTGGTGTTAGGAGTACAACCAAAAGGTAAGGCCAAGTACGACATTGACCACTGTTCTATCACACACCCAATTTGTCTTGCAAGTGACAAAATAACCTCCTCTCCCATGCTAATACTTGACACTTGGCTTTTAGTCAAATTAATCTTAGTTCATATCACGAAATGCAAGAAGAATGTCAACTCCAACAAGTACGTTATCCTCATTTCCATGTAAGAATAGCAAAGTATCATCGACGTACTGTAAGTAAGAGATTTCTACCTTTCTTGTACCAATGGAAAAGCCTTCTACCAATGATAACTCACTCTCTCTGTACATAAGTCTACTCAAGACGTCGGCCACCAAAGTGAAGAGAAAAGGTGATAATGGATCACCTTGCCTTAAGCTTCTCTGTCCTAAAAATTTACCCCTAGGTCTACCATTAATTATGATTGAGTAGTTTGCGGATCTCAAACAACGTAGAACACCAGTTATATGGTGTGACAATTTCAGTGTTGTAGCACTATCTGCTAATCTGGTGTTACATGCCAGGTCAAAACATATAGAACTCAATCTTTATTTTGTGCGAGAGAAGGTTATGTCTAAACAACTCATAGAGAGTCACATTTCGACCATTGATCAGGTTGTTGATGTGCTAACAAAGTCATTGTCTAATTCCTTTTTTTCAAAAGCTGCGTGATAAACTCACAATTGTTTCCCTTGCTACTCCATCCATGCTCTCTGTTTCTCCAGTTTACTTCTACATTATCTTTCTTCTATTCAAACGCAGGCTGGACATCTCCATCCTTCGTTCGAGGGGGGCTGTTAGAGATATTAGTTAGGAGCTATTAAAGACAGTTAGTTTGGTAGTGTTAGTTAGCAAGTCTGTCAGAATTCTGTTATACAGTTTGGTTGTTATGATGTTCTAGAGAGTTCTTCTCTTATGTATAAATAAAAATACGTCCTAATGATGTTATACATTCTCTTATGTTCTAGAGAGTTCATTCTAATGACAATATTCTTCTGTCTCTCCTAGCTATGCCTTTGCAAATCTAATATATAATAATAATAATAGTAATAGACTATTCTTCATTTTGAGATTGAGTACAAAGTTATTAATGGTCCGGATATAGAAGAGCTACCCCGAGAAGACAATGTCTAATTGAATCGCAGGGCTTGGGGGGTCAACAGATTTAGATAAATTTCAAACCCTTAACTTCCTTCCTAAATAAATAAAGAAAGAAGCATATTAGTAAGAAGAAAAATGTTGAGATAAGTACGTAATTCGAAAATGGGCTTTTAATTAAAAAAAGAGTAAACAAAGTTGGCCAAAACGTGGGAATGGAATGGAAAAGGTGTTGGCAGGCACGAACCGTGAGACACGCTTGTGTGCGCTCGCGCACCCAATTTGACCGCGAGAATCCTGAAACACCATGTGGGGTCATCAATTTCCACAAACGACACTCTCGGCCTACCTTCGACTGCATGATAAGACGCTTCCTAGCGAAGACTCAACTCTCTGTATTCCACTCAGATTCCCCGACCAGATTTCCCGGATCCTAGTGTATACCAACTGCTTCACTTACCACTGTACATAAAACGATGCTACATAAACTTCTTTACAAATGGAGTAATCAATATTAGAATTGATGTCCTTAATTGATGTGATCAAGTTTTACGTTATGAGTCAGTTATTTACTACAATTCTCTCTTTCCAGCCGAGCTTAGGACGGGCAAAGTTATATATGAGACATAATATATCTCATATTTTAATAAATTAATTATTCCAAGAACTTAAGTTTCCTACTTAATTTGAAACACTCCTAAAGTTTATCTAATTTTGATGAAAATTAAGAATTATAGTTAAATTATAATTGTTTCTCTCTCTAGCCTATAAAAAGGTATAAGTTACTTTATGTTGAACTAAATTAATGGCTTCCGTAGATATTATATTTGGTTAATTAATATTACATTATAAACTTCTTTAAAGATATGAAAAATAAAAACAACAAGATATATATACATACATGATTTTATAGAAAATTAATAGATTGTTTTTTTCCATTTGCAGAGAACTAGATTGGTTAAAATCTTATTAAGATTAGACCTTAAGGAGTTTTATATATTGAAGAAATTAAGCTGTCCGGGGTGCTTCAATGACACGAAACAACCGCTTTATTGGGCACACAATTCCTTTATAAACCACTTTTGAAGCTACTTTTCAGCAATTATAATTTAATTATATATAGTAAGTTAAAGCATATTTGTAAACCACTTCAAGTGCAGTTTTGGCCAATTTGAAGCAAATTTTCAGCTCCGTAATGGTGCTATGGTTCACAAATTACACTTAAAATAGGAAGAAAAGAATAAAGAAAACTTAATTAAGAGGGAGAAACGGTGGGAAGCATTGAACGAGACTGTTGGAGAAAGAAGATGAGTGTTTGGTGCGTGTAAGTGCGCACCAAAAGGTTGGTGCGCATCAGGTAGCAATGATTTTAAGGTTGTGGGAGTCATTTCAACTTCAAGAAATAGCATTTTGGTCATGACTCATCTGTCACGACAGCTAATGACCTGGGAAACCAGTCAACATCGATATCGTCATTGGCACCAATATCTATGAGTACGTACCCCACGAGAAGCAATGACGTACGAAACCAATTACAATAACACAAATTATACACATACATATATAAATGATGGCCATTTCTAATAATTATTTTTTGCTGAGATGATTCCAGCTATTTAGTTTATCAGAATGCAAACTTAATTTTCATTCTTTCTCTACTGTATATGTACTTTATTTAATTAGTTTTGAGTGTCTGAGGTGGTGAATAAAGATTTTTTAAAGAGCAATAGTAGGATTAAATGTCGTTTAAGTAAAAATATGTAATTTTTTTATTAAATTATAAGGGTAAAAATATCTTCTTCAATTTGAAAATGGGAAAGAGGGTTCTTAGAGATGAGTAAAATATTAAGAGTAAAAATGGTAAAATAGTGGATTAAAAATTTAAGTTAGTCATAGGTGTATTAGAGAGTATGAGAATATTGTAGAAGAAGTTAAGGTCTATGAGATTTTGAAATAAGAAGAAAAGCTTCATCTTTTATGGAGAGAGGAGATTTTAAGTATATTTTTTCATCATGTCTCATTAAAGAGATGATATGTTTATCATTTAACATCATATTTAGCATTTGACAACTTCTAAACTAGTAACTGGTGATCAGATTTGATCAATAATTTTCAATCAAAGTTGTTAGGATCGGAATCCTACCTAAGATCTATAAGGGGACCTAAAAGATTGAATCATAAAATTGGACCGTGAATCGTAAGATTCTACCAATTGAAAAACATATAAATGTTGTTTCTATATGAAGGTCCAAAAAAAAAAACCTTGCACTTCCCTAACAAGTAATGTTCACTAAAGCCTAAACATTATCATTGTCCAAATTATCAAGTGTGACGTTTTCATCAACATCATCATCACGAATAGCAACATGATAATCTAAAGAGATATCATTATTATCTTCATCATGTCAAACTCCATCCATCTTCATAACATTAATGCCATTTCATCTTCGTCCATCCGCGGTCCTAGTCCTTCATCACCACTTATAGAAAAAGACAAAAGTAAATTAGCAAATTCTAATGTTTAACTTTTAAAGCAAAATCATTAAAAAATGCAAATATAGAAACATGTACATAACTATACTTACATTCTACCACATCATTTTCTTTATATTCATCATAATCACATTCCGCTTCTCCTTTCCCTCTCCTCATTCTTGTAGTAGAACTATCAAGAACATCAAGCCAATTTCCTTTTGTTGGAAGAATTAGATCCTCTTGTTCTTTGATCCATTCATCGTCAGAATCAATGTTATCCAAGGAAATATATTGAACATTCCTAAAGTTGGCTTTTCTTTTTGCTTGTCTTTCTTTTAACTTTAAGTTGTACATCACAAACACTAAGTCATTCATCTTCTCTTGATGTAAAGGATTTCTTTTCTTGGAGTGTACCTAATTAAATTACAATATTTAATATATAAAATCTAGTAAATAAGGAAACAATTAAATATGATGCCAAGCAGGGGCATCACCAGGAATTTGATTTAGGGTGGGCTAAAAACTTTTTTTAGACAAACCTCGATAGTACAAAAAAACTTTATTGATTGAGATGTGTAAATCACTAATATTCAAAATGATAGACATATGTAGTTCACAGATGTAGTTGTAACTTTTACGGTTAGATTATTATTTCTTTTTCAGTAAGGAAAATACTAATCTAACTGTAAAAATTTGTAACTGCATATACAACTACACATGTGTATCTATTAGATTATTTATTGCATACTTTAAGATATGTAAATCGCTAATATCCAAATGATAGACATGTGTGGTTATTTTGAATCTAACTAAACATTATCACAAAAAAAAAGGTAAACTAAACTTTTTGAAAACTATTTGACAACCTTATCTTTAACGCTAAATATCGATACTTGAGTGATAAATTCAACGGAATGGATTTTCAGGTGTTTAGATCTAAATTTTTTAATTGATTGGATTATAATTTGTTGGATATTATTATTTCATAAATTAATATTTAATATACTTTATATCAAAAAATATAAGAAAACTTAATATATATATATACTACCTTGGGGCTTATCTAGGGCCCAGGTAAGCCCCAAGGTGGCTCTGCCCCTTTCCAACTTAAATTGAATTAAATAATTTAATCATATTAAAAAGCATACTTGGAGTTTCTTTCTTTTTTTTTTCATCTTTATTCATTTGTGCAATGTCCACCCAAATGACCTTTTTGCTTGCTTAAAATCCTCAAGTTGCAAGTCTATTTTTACCATCTCATAAATATTAGGAATGATTCTTTTGAGACAATTGTATAATCCAATTTTAACTTTAGTATCAGCTTTAAAATTAAGACTATAATGAAATTGTTGATTGAAATAATAACTAGCAGCATGTAATGGCCTATGAAAATGCTTTTCCCATCTCCCATCAATAACATCCCAAATTGGTTGATAACTACATGGACAATGTTAATAAGTGAGAAAATATGATTGTAATTTGCATATATAAAAAATATATAAATTTAACAAACTTTCTTTTTTTTTGAACATTATTGAATTTTGTCGATATTTGTTCCTTTTCTGTGTTCATTGCTTCATAATGAAGCTCATTGTAGGATTCGAATCAGAATCAACCAATCTAAGCACCTTGACCAAACGTATTGCAACCTTTAATTAAGTAACAACATTTGGCCAAAATCCTTGGGTATTAAATGTTGGTCCACCCAAGAGGGGGATGAATTGGGTGTGATGGTTAATTTTAAAAATATCTTCCAATAACTTAGTGATTTACATGAGTGTATTAGAATTGGATGCTATATAGAACACAGACTAAATTGCAAACATGAGACACACAGATTTATAGTGGTTCGGCCAAGCCTACGTCCACTACCTAATATTCCGATTAGGATTTTCTCAATCCACTAACTGATTCTCTTATTGGTGAAAACCAAACTGTTACAACTGCCCTTTTACAGGTTAAAGGCAAACCTATCCTTTCACGGGCTAAGGATGAACCAAATAAGTCCATTCGAACCCATCTTAATTCCCTGGAAAGATTAGCAACGGGGTGAGCTCAACAACTCAGTGAGATCAAGCAGGGTAAACAAATCTTTTTGCATAATAAGGAATACGGAACAACAGCCATCAAACAGTTATCCCACAACAATACAATCAAGCAATGATATGAATGAACCTTGGTTACACGACATCATAGACTAAACATCATGCACTCGAAACCTATGATCCAAGGCACCAATAAAATATTCAGCAACTGAGAGGTCTCATGAGTTCCAGAGCTAATCCGGGGCCAACGTAATAGCATAACACCCAATAATATATATCTAGTGACAACGTCACTATTCCGGGCCAGTATTGCACCCAATAATACATTTTTTTTAACAGATAGCCTCATGCATGAAGTAAAACATGGTAACAGGTATGATGCATGATGCTATGTAATTCAGTATTAAACAGGAAAGAAATGAAAACCTAGCCTTCATTTCCTACCTTACACATTTGTAGTGGCGTAGCGCTTTCTTCTAACTTCTTGAAGTGGGCAGGGACGCAAGATATCACAAAAAGTCGAAGGAGGGCGAGAAGAGCTCGGGAGTTCGGCGGATTGAACTGAAGGGGGCCACCCCTATTTATAGGGTGGCCCCTTGAGACCGTCCCGCTATGGGGGTCTACATCTTTCTTTTTGGGGGGACTTTTGCCACTTATTGAAATTACACACGGAGGGTTTTCAAGCGGTTGCATTAGTTTCTACAGTAGAAAAAATGGGGGGTATTAGAGTCTCCCCTCCTTAAAAGAATTTCGTTCTCGAAATTTAAATAAGGCAGAATGTTTTTCGAAACTTTTTGGCATGTAAACAAAATACTTACTATTCATCATTTGAGATATCAATGATCTCAATGTCCGTATTACTGTCCACACGACTTGGTGATCTTGTATCGCGATGGCTGCGAGGGTTGTTGGGCCCGTGTACTGCACTCTGAGTAATAGAATCTCCAGAATGAGCCTGGGAAGGAGAATGGAATGAATCAAACTCCATTCTTTCTTGATCTGATAATTCAGGAAGAGAAGGTGGTGTTGGGATGCGTTGAGGCGGTAGTGGCAAAAAACCCGGTCGGTGAGATGGTGGCCGAACCCGCCTGTCTGACTGAGCTGGTGATTGTCGGGTTTGCCAATGAGATGGTCCAGCTTCATCTGATGCTGACACCTTTGGAAGCCTGGGAAAAAGTGGAATTGGATTCCATGCACTGCAGGGGTTCTGAAAAGAAGGTAATGATTGTTGTACTGACTTCCGAGCGGTCTATCAAAATAGCATAACCGCTTGACGCATACCTGTAATGTTTTCGTATTCTGGGTCGGATACCCCAAGACGTGCTGGAAAATATCTTGTTGGATTATGTATTGGGGTTTGGACTCGTGGCGTTTTTGCATGTTGTGGGCTCGTAGGGGATGTAGACTGAGAGTAATAGTCAATGGAAGGACTCTAGCCTGAAGGGATTAATTTGAATTCTCGCTATGTTCAGATGGTTCAGAATTGTAACTGTAATTGTCATACATTTGTGTCAAAATAAAACAAGAAATCCAAGAGCATGGAATAAGAGCAGGAAGTATTCCATTAATATGTAAACATGCAAGTGTTATACAAACAAATGAGGGTGTTTTTGCTTGATCTCTTGTTCCAACTCCTACGTTGCTTTTTCTATTCTGTGATGGTTCTAACAGATTTTTACTAGCGGAATGCTCTTGTTTCTCAAGTCTTGTGTCTTTCTGTCTAAGATTTGCACAGAATATTCCTTATACTTATTTCCTTCCTCAATTTCAACTTCAAAGGAGGTATGATGTGTGAAGGATCATGAAGATATTTCCTGAGCATGGATATATGAAACACGTTGTGTACCTTGTACATGGACTATGGTAAAGATAGACGAACGCAGACTTGTTGGCTCGATCAATAATTGGAAATGGTTCGATAAACGTTGGAGATAGTTTTTCTTTAACTCCAAATCTTTTCACAACTTTAAATGGTTGGACCTTTAAAAGAATCGAGTTGCCAACTTGAAATTCTAGAGGTTTTCGTCTCTTGTTTGTGTAACTTTTGTGTCAGCTTTGGGCAGTACAGAGTCGTTATTTAACGAGCTTTATTTTCTCAGTGGTTTCTCTGATGAAATCAGGACCAAGCTGTAGTCGATCAGACATATCTACCCAACACAAAGGTGACCTACATGGTCGTCCGTATAGTGCTTCATACGGGGCCATCTTAATGCTTGTCTAATAACTATTATTATATGCGAATTTTGCTAAATGTGGATACTTTGTCCATTCGTCATTAAAATCTAGGGCACAACAATGTAGCATGTCCTCCTGAACTTGCATAAGCCGCTTAGATTGTCCATCTGTCTGGGGGTGAAAGGCAGTACTCATAAGAATTTTTGTACCTAGCTTAGAGTGAAAGCTTTGCCAGAACTTGGATGTGAATCTAGGGTCTCGATCACAGACGATGATGAAAGGGATCCCATGCAATCTGATGATCTCTCATTCATAGATTTTGGCTTACTTGGCTAGAGTATCTATGAGTTTAATTGGTATAAAATGTGCAGCTTTGGTTAACCAATCAACAATTACCTAGACGGTGTCCTGACCATTGACATTTTTGGGTAATGCTGACACAAAATCCATGGAAATATTATCTCATTTCTATTCCCCTATAGGAAGTGGTTGTAACAAACCAGAGGGAAGCCTGCGATCGGCTTTTACTTGTTGACAAGTAAGGCCCTTAGTCACGAATTTTGCTATGGCCTTTTTCATTCCATTAAACCATAATTGCATTCTTATGTCCTTATACATTTTGTCTCCCCCTGGATGCATAGAGAACCTAGATTGGAGGCACTCATTCCTTAGGTCCTGCCTAAGTTCTGGATCTTGATCTACAAACAACCTCCCTTTATATAACATCACACCATCAGAAGTGAGAGACCATTGATGTGAACTTGGTTCTGCTGAATGAGCTCCATCATCTTGTTAAGCTCATCATCCTTGGCTTGTGCAATGGCTATTCTTTTAATGAGGTCGGAATGGGTAGTGAACTGGGCAAGTTTAACTGCATTTCCATAATTTCAGAACTGTAAGTTATACTTTTCAACTCGTATGACAACTTGCCCATTTCGAAATTTATCGTACAGGCAGAAACATATGACTTTTTGCTAAGGGCGACAGCCACTACATTGGCTTTACCCGGATGATATTTAAGTTCAAAGTCATAGTCTTTGATAAACTCGAGCCATTGCCTTTGTCGAAGATTTAAGTCTTTTTGAGTATAAATATACTGAAGACTTTTGTGGCCGGAGAAAACTTCAAATCGTTCCCCGTACAAGTAATGTCGCCAAAATTTTAAGGTGAACACTATTGTCGCAAGCTCTAAATCATGAGTCGGATAATTTACCTCATGAATTTTCAACTGCCGAGAAGCATAGGCCACGACACAATCTTCTTGCATTAACACAACTCCAAGTCCTTGAAGCGATGCATCCGTGTATAGTGTAAAGCCAATCCCATCCTTTGGAGTGGTTAGAACAGGTGCTGAAGTCAGCCCTTCCTTGAGTTATTGAAAGGTTGATTCACAGGCTTCACTCCAAATAAAACGCGTGTCCTTTCCGGGTTAGTCGAGTGATTGGTTCAGCAAGTTTGGAAAAATCCTTGATGAACCGTTTGTAATATCCAGCTAATCCGAGGAAGCTCCTAATTTCTGTAACATTAGTCTGTTGTTTCCAACTAAGTACAACTTCTACCTTGGTTGGATCTACTTCGATGCCATCATGGGATACAACATGACCGAGTGACTTAACCTTAATCATCCAGAATCCGCACTTGCTGAACTTGGCGTACAATTCATGATGTTTAAGGGTACTAAGTATAGTTCGCAAGTGTTTATCATGGAGTTCTTCTGTGGGATTATATTGAATTCGTAATGACCATATCTAGTTCAAAAAGCTATTTTTGGGATGTCTTCTTCCTTAACCCGGAGTTGGTGATACCCTGAGTGAAGGTCAATTTTTGAAAAGAATTTTGCTCCTCTTAATTGATTGAACATATCTTCTATTCGAGGTAACATGTATCTATTCTTAATAGTAACTTTGTTCAACTTTCTATAGTTGATGCAGAGTCGAAGTGAACCGTCATTTTTCTTGACAAAAAAAATTGGTGCACCCCATGGTGACGTGCTCTTTCTTATAAATCCCAGCTTCTCTAATTTCTTTAACTGCTTATCCAGTTTGACTAATTCTACATTAGGCATGCGATAGGGTAGAATGTAGACAGGTTCTGTACCAGGAATCAACTTAATTTTGAAGTCGAATTCCCGAGGAGGAGGGAGTCTTGGAAGCTCGTGTAGGAATACCCTTGGATATTAACGAACAACTAGAATATCTTTTAAGCTGGGAGGATGACTGGACATTATACTTTCTTCATTATCCTGATCAAGTATGGAAAGAGCTTGCATCTGAGATCTTATAAGGGACACGGTAGAATGATGAACGTGTTCACGGACCCCGTGGACTTTCATGTTATCACCATTAGGCAACGTCAATCGAACTTGCTTCTTCTGACAATCTATTTGAGCATGTAAATGTGTTAACCAATCCATACCCAAGATAATATCAGAATCAGAGAAATCCATTACTAGGAGGTCTGCTACCAATTGATGATCCAATATTGTAAGTTCACAATTGGAACATATTTCTGTACTCAGTCCTATTGGAGTGGATACCCGAATTATAATGGGAGTAGGCTTTGGTTGTAGTCCTAATTTCTGGACTACGTTGGAAGCAATAAAAGAATGCGTAGAACCCGAATCGAATAAGACATGCACCAACATGTTAAGAAAAACAAAGGTACCTTCTGCCACGTTGTTTTCTGGCATCGATCGTTTAACAACGGCGTAGGCTTGTCCTTGCTGCCTAGGGCCTTGTTGCTGTCTTGGTGGTAGTGAAGCTATCGAGACTGCTTGCTGAACTGGTGCAGCAGGAGCCCTGGGTTGGCCAAGGGCTAGGAGAAGATAATTTGGTCGAACGTGACCCATCTGGCCACAGTTGTAGAACACACGATCTCGATCTTGTGGTTGTTGCTTTGGAGGAGGTGGTGGAAATTGCCAGTTATTGCAGTTTCTTTGGCCTGTTTGGTTTTGGCGATTTTGAGGATTCCTTTGGAAATTTTGTTGTGCTGGAGTAAGTAGAGCCAACTGAAACCGAGGGTTTTTGGGGTTGCCCATGTTGGGGTGAGCATTTTGATTTGGCTGGTAGGGTTTCTTCCCACCAGACCACTGTGCTGGCGCAATGTCTCATTTTTCCCGGTTGCACCATTGTTCCTGCTGAAGCTTCTCTTGCTCATAATTTATTGCCATATTCACCAATTTCCTAAAGTTGTCAAGTTCCAAGAAGGCAAGGGCTTGCCTAATGTCAGGCCTCAATCTATTGAAAAACTTTTCAGCTTTGCCCTTCTTAGTGATGATAATAGAGAGAGAGAAAACTGAAAGTTCTGTGAACTTGGATGTGTATTCCCGGACTATCATATTGCCTTGGAAGAGTCTTGCGAATTCCTGCCTCTTCTTCCTCTTGACAGCATTTGGAAAATATTCATTGATGAATTCAGCTTCAAATTGTTGCCATGTCATGGTACTGACATTTACTTGAGGGTCCTCCTTAACAGTTTTCCACTAGGAATTGGCATTTTCAACCAACTGGTAGACAATAAGAGGAATCTTTTTTTCTTCTGGCGCTCCCATTGCCTCGAGCGCCTTTCGTGTTTCTTCGAGCCACTTGTAGGCTTCGTCGAAGTCACACTTTCCATCAAAAGTGATGGGTTGAAGTCGTTTGTACTTGGTAATTTGATTGGTCATCTGATCCATTTTCTACTTAGTCGGTGCCACTTGCGGTTGGGGGGACCACAGTTTGCTGATCAGCAACGCTCTGGACTAAACCTCTCATTGACGCCTTCATGTATTCAGTAAAGCCTTGGAAGAATTGTTCCATGCTAAATGGTACAACTACTCCATTGGAAGGAGTTGTAGCAGTTGGTTCGGCTGTCGGGGCATTACTGTTGTCGTCCATTGCATGTTCTATTGTAGGGGGAGTAGGTTCAGATCCAACGTCCTCTTGCGACTGCATGAATATAGACGCTTGCCGAGAGGAGCTAGGGTTGTGCTGTCTTCTTGTTTGTACCGGCATTGTCTGCAATTTTGCTTGATATTAGCACAAAAGGTGTAGCATAAGTTCTGAAGAAGTTAGGAGGATTGATTCGTGGTGCAGTGCACATGCATGGTTCTTGAGTGACATGTTATAGGTTTTAACCTCTTAGTTTTCTAGGCTAGGTAAAAGGGAAAATGAGGAGCCTTAGAGCACCATGGCACTGTACTTTTTAGGTTGGTCTAAAAACAAAACCAAGAGTGTGATTTGTAATGTTTTAAATACTAGTATAGTAGTATTTGCATTTTTTTTAAATGCGTTTAAAAATACTTTCTTGTGTATTTGTGAGAATAACTACATTGTTCAATACCAGTACATGCCACAAATATTTCCTTGACCTTTTCCTCGTGTTGTCACCTACATCTACATGTCGCAATTCCCTTGCACTTGTTCATACTATGCCCACCTATCACAAAGACCTGACGATTCCTATAATCGTCCAAATTCATACGTCCCATTTCACATGAATTTGGTGATAAGGGATGTGGTCCAGTTAAGGGTATCTGTGCCCGGTCTTTTGCAGATTCCTGTGGAAGACCGTCTACCATTATTATCCCTCAAGTTCTCACGTCTCATACCATGTGAACTTGATGATACTGACAGTACGTCAGACTTCCGCCATGAACTGCAACACAGCAGGTCCGTAGGTTACCTCGTCTCGCATTTTCATCAATATTTGTGTGAGTTTGTTGTGTCCCATACCACGTCAAATCCATTAATAGTGATGAAATTCACTGGACGAGTGGGCTTACCATAGATGGTCTAGCACACAACATCACAAAATGTTTAGTATATCACGAGCTCAAAATTCGGCATGAAGTTTTTTTTTTTTTTAAGTTTTACAAACTATTGCAACTACTACAAGAATATCAAAATTACTTTCAAACTACTTCAACCTACTACGAAGCTATGTTAGACTACTGGAAATTAAAAAAAAAACATATATTTACTATGAGTAATCTACTGAGGAGGTGCGAGATCAAAATTAAAATTTTCAGAAAAGAATTGAGATACTAACTGTTCCATGTTGGGAGTGAATAAAAGAGTTTCCATAACTTGTCCAGCAAATGTCGAGTTAGGAAATGGAGAGGCTCAAATTTTTAGGTTAAGATTCACTGACAAATCTTGTGTCTGTTGGAACGACTGTCCAAATTATCCTTATCCTGAAACTGGAGGAGCGATTGTTGGTAATGTGGCGTAGCACTCTTCATGCCACTTTAGCAGTGAGTCAATAGCCTCTTGATGTTCTCTGAGGCTGTGATTTTGTACTTCAAACTAATCTCTCATATTGTTCCTTATTCGCTCCTCGGTTGCCAATATCATTTCTCGCATTTGATCCACAAGTTGTTATTGGTTACCGGTAGTGGTTTCTTGTGTTATGGATGGAGAGACTTATTCTTCCGTAGGAGGGTCTGTCTCATCTTCCGGAATATCAGAAAAATCGAGGTCAAAATCCTTAAGATCTTCTGGAGAAGTGTCTTCCTCTATGTCAGGAAAATCCTCCCATTCCGTTGGCCTATTTCCTCATCTTTTAACTGCACGACTTCCCTTGGGTCCACTTGAGTTTACCACACTTACGGTGATGTCACCGTACAAGGGAGATGTTATCTCGGTTGGGCTAAGAAAAACTCCAAAATGGCGGAACACTTTGTTTAATAGTGCACCATATGGAAGACATTTTCGTTCCTGAGTACATATGCCATGTGACACAAAATGATATAAGGAAGATTCACGTGAATTTCCTTTATCAAACAGTATGCCAAAAAGCATTGAGGATGTGTGGTAGTAGATCTTTTTTTAGGTTGGAGCAAAATGTTTGACATGATCACTTGCATGAGAGGATTATACCGCTCTTTAAATTCACTGATCTTGATCCTAGTGACCATGCACTCAGTCTGAGCAGTAAGACACCTAAACATGTGTCAAGAGTTTGGGACAACACTTTACCTGCCTCTGGTCGTGTAAATATCACAAAGTGGTCCCCTCTCAGGAATTTCTAAAACTTCAGACAATATTGCAGATGTATGGGTGATGTCAACACCATTCACCTTTGTAGTGACGGTGAAAGTATTTTGGTTTGTGACGGTCACATTTTGGTAAAATGAGATAACAGAAGACCAAAAAACGCACCTTTCAAGATTGATGATTGGTGTCCAACCTAAGGCTACAAGTTTGTCATGGAGCATAGGGTAGTATGCATCAGGTAAAACTACCAATCTTCCTGTCTTAATTGGAATTGAAGGGAAGGATTTGAAGCGCGGAGGCTGAGAACTTTCCCCTACAACGTTCTTCTTTAATCTTTGCTCCATCAAGTTTTTGTTTGAAGATAGAACTTAGATAGAAAATAACTAAGAAGGAAAGAATACAAGAGAGGTGAGTAAAGAAAACTTTCTTTTTCATTTCTATTTATAGAAAAAAAAAATGAAGGGGTTTGGTTAAAATCAACAAAGGGGCCGACCCCCTAAGGGGCAGGCCCTTGGAGGGGCCGGCCCAGCCCCACCTGGCTGGCACCCGGTCCAATATATATATATATATATATATAATGTATTATTTGAAAATATCAGTGGGCAATGTCCAAGACCATGCTCTGATACCAAATAATTTGTCACACCTCACCCCATCGATCTTGAGCGAGGTGCAACAGATTAGGGGGGTCGAGTGCTCACTCCACTCGATTAGAGTCGCTCATATATATATATATATATATATATATATATATATATATTTATATATATTTATATATAATGTATTATTTGAAAATATCAGTGGGCAATGTCCAAGACCATGCTCTGATACCAAATAATTTGTCACACCTCACCCCATCGATCTTGAGCGAGGTGCAACAGATTAGGGGGGTCGAGTGCTCACTCCACTCGATTAGAGTCGCTCATACAGAAGCATAGTGGCCCACATTAACAATAATACAATACAATTTATTAAGGAAAATACGGTTATATTGAACATATAAAGTTGTTAATTATTACATTTCATAAAGCATAAAGACTACCAAAAGATAATAAGGGCGAACCCCTACAAAAGTAACAAAATAACAAAAAGAGTGGTCAAAAGAGGCATCTAGAAGCCTGGAACCATCGCCACCATCATCAGACCGATCTAATGGGACCTAGGGAGAATACATACACAAAAGTCCCTACATAGGTCTGGTTTGGCTAAAACCCCCGAAATAAGTCCATTCGAACCCATCTTAGTTCCCTGGAAAGATTATCAACAGAGTGAGCTCAACAGCTCAGTGAGATCAAGCAGGGTAAACAAATCTTACATGCATAATAAGGAATATAGAACAACAGTCATCAAACAATTTTGCCACAACAATACAATCAAGTAATCATATGAATGAACCTTTGTCACATGGCATCACAGGGCAGACACCATGCACTCGAAACCTCTGATCCAAAGCACCAGTAGAATATCCAACAACTGAGAGGTCTCATGTGTTCCAGCGCTAATTCGGGGCCAGCGTAACAACATAACACCCAATAATATATATCTAGTGACAATGCCACTATACCGAGCCAGTATTGCACCCAATAATACTTTTTTTAGCAGATAGCCTCATGCATGAAGCAAAGCATGGTAATAGATATGATGCATGATGCTATGTAATTCAACATTAAACAAGTAAGAAATTCATACTTATCATTCATTCACCACCTTACGTACTTGTAGTGGCGTAACGCTTTTTTCTAACTTCTTGAAGTGTGCAGGGACGCAAGATATCGCAAAAAGTCAAATGAGTGCAAGAAGAGCTCGGGAGTTCAACAGATTGAACTGTGGAGGGCCACCCCTATTTATAGGGCGGCCCCTTGGGGTTGGCCTCCCATGGGGGCAACCCTTTCCTTGGGACCGCCTCGCTATGAGGGTCTACATCTTTTTTTTGGGAGGGGCTTTTACCACTTATTAAAATTACACATGGAGGGTTTTCAATCGGTTGCATTAGTTTCTACAGTTGAAAAAATGAGGGGTGTTACAACGCTCATGGACCATAAGCCTCCTGCTGAACTAAGAAGTGAGGGGGCTAGAAGAATGTAAGAGTGATGACTTACTTAACGATTAAAGATGACTAAAGCTGTGAGGGTGCTACTAGAAGATAAGTGTTCTGTCTTGTTTTAAAAACATTTAGAAACATAAGGGCGCTACTTGCAACGTAAGTGTTCTATATTTAAAGTATGAAAAACATAAGGGTGCTAATAAAGGTATGAGCTTCCTGATGGTTTTAAAATATATTTATATCGATCGAAAATATAAGGGAGCTATTGAAATGTAAGCGTCCTGATTCATAAGATGATCAACGAGCTGATATTGAATCAGCGTCTTGATAAGTTCATTGGTTGACTCAATGAGGCCACTACTGATCAAGTAAGCGTCCTGATAGATACGAACTTATTCAACCTTAAACTTCATCAGCATCCTAATGTTTCATTAGCGTCCTGACATGTAGGAGTAGGAGGGCACTACTGAGACATTAACGTTCTGATCGAAAACTTAAAAACTGAATAAAAAAGTGTTTTATGACTTTCAAAACTTAGTTAAATCAGTTAAAGATTCGATTAAATCAAACACATAAAAAGATTAAGAATTTAAATCATTTGAAAAACCTTTCAAGCGTGCAATTGAGTAGATCTTGCCGAGAGTAACTTGATCGATAGATTTACATTCTAAGTACTGAAAACATGAGGCTTGATCTTGACATTTAATAGACTTGAAAGCTCTATTATTTGATCTTGATTCTTTATAAATCTGAAACACTAAACAAGATCATTAGATACACGCACTTGAGTAGTTTAGAATCATCAAAACATCCATTCTCATTATGGGGGTCCTTGAGATAACAAATAGTGCAACTGGTCTTCTTCCATTGCTTCATGTACTCTTCCAACATGCCTAAAGTATTATTTACGTCCTTAAGAGATTTCACTCTTATATCATTATGAGATGGAGGCTTCAATCCAATACCATACTCTCCCACCACCTTAAGCATCTTAATAAACTCTAGATTTTTCACACAATGGAAAAGTATTGCACTTGTATAAAAAAAAACTTGGCCATTTGAAGACATACTTTCTTGCGCTCATCTTTCTTAATTATATGATTCACCATCACTTGATTCTTAGATTTTGTAACAAAACTAACCATTAAGCTCTTCTTTTTTTATACTTCATCTCCACATGATTCATATTACATTAATCTTTCCTCTTTGTTTTCTGATTGCTCAAATTGAGACATCAAAATCTCTATAAACTTCTTCCTAACATCTTCGAGAACCTTACTACATGGTTCCTCATTTTTAAATGTTTTAGCCAAATGATGCTTAAATCGGTATATTCCACCAGTTCTAACTTCTCCATAATACTTACATTTGACTTTTTTAAAATTTTATCAATTTCTATTTCATGCTCTCATTCAAGATCTATCCTATTTCCTGGGGCATTTATTCTTTTATTTTTTCCACTTCCACTACTCCCAACTCCACTACCACCACAATTAGCTACAATCACATAGAGCAATCAACAATAGGTTGTACAACCTAAGAAGGAAACAAGTCAAAACAACTAACTTAAAGTTATAGTTCTCTTACAAATGCAATAATATAATGTCACAAGAAAAAATTTACAACCATTCAACAACCAAATTTATTAAAAAGAAATAACATAAAGACTTTTTTCAAATCTACATACATTTTTTATAAAAAATAATGCATGCAGGGCATCTACAATCGCAAAACTCAAGTGGATTTGGCATTGTAGAACCCAACTTGGTTCTGTGATCATAGAACCAAGTTCTTGGAATCACAAAACCCACCTAGGTTTTGCGATGTCGAACAATTACTGAACGAAAAAAAAAGAATAGAAGAAGGGAAAAAAGAGAAGGAAGAAGAAGAAGAAGAAGAGTTACCCGTACTCCAATCCGACGACTATGAAGAAGAAGAAGAACGACAACAAGTGTTGGATTTTTTTCCTTTCGTCTTTTACTGTCGAACAAGCTTTCCAAATTTGGTTTATGTGTTGGGTATTTAAATGTCTTAAAGAACCCGTCGATCGAAGAAAAAAAATCAAACCATAGGATCGAAGTTGGATCGCGATCCAACATCAATCCACCCAAATCTCGACCCAACCAAAAGATCCAAATTAGCCCATAGTGTAGAATCGTAGGATCATATGATCCTATCGATCCGGATTATACGATCCTAATGATCCGGATCCAAATCTTGAAAACATTGTATTGGATTAATAGATCTTTCTTTCTTTTTTTCAACATCTTATGAATTGCTCAAACTAATATTCGAATGATAATGTTAATGGTTGTTTGAAGACTTGAAGATATAAATTACTTACTTATCTAATAAGTAAACTAGTTAACCAATCAGTTGACCCTTTGGTTGATCAATACCTCAATTAGTCTAAGTACTTATTAGTAATTGACCAATACACCAATTAATTGAATGACTGATCAATTTTGTAATAAACTCACCAAGAAATTGATTAATTATATGGGTTATAAATGACCAATCGATTAATTAACCAACTGATCGATCAATTAATAACCTATTAGTTAACCAATTAATTTACTAGTTAATCTAATGGTTAAGTAACTATAACTTTGTGACGAAAAAAATAATCAAGTAACCTAAAATTCAAATGGCCATATTTTTTTTACTCGGATTTAATTTGAGCGACTCAAAAGGTCTTGGCTTCTTTGGACTTGCAAAACAGTGGTGCAACATAAGACTTTTTTTTATCAATGGTGATTGTAAATTTCAAAGTTTTGCTCCATAACTAACTTGAAATCTCTTTTTGATTGTTGAAGACAAATTCAATCACTTTTCCAAATTGTTTTCTCATTCTTGGGTTGTTTCATACTTAGCTTTAATACCAAATGATACAAACTCATTTTTTATAAACTAAAAATCTAAAAATATAATAAGACAAATGAGAAAGATATAAATTGGTTCATCGAAGGGAACCAAATTCTCCCAATAGATTCTTTTAGGGAACAAAACCTCCCAGTAGATCAAAATAATGACCTTATGAAGAATTTTTTGCCCAATGATCAAAACAAAGTTGCCGAGGTAAAAACTAATCATTACTTTCCCTTACTAAATAAACAAATTTATTAAAAGTAAAAGATGTAATCATAACATAATATTTCACTTTATGTTTTAAATGAGCTTAAGTTCTCAATTAAGTAGCGATCATTTCCCTTAGTCATTAAAAAATGCAAATAAGTATTTTATCGAGGGCAAATTATAATTATGAAAATTTAAGTTCATTGTAAGTTTTTTAAGTATATATGTTTAACTGTGAATGTTAAAAATAATGGAGAAATAAGATTTGACAAGCTATAATAACTTTAAAAGTTATTAGAAAAAAGACCATTAAAATGGAAGAGAAATAAAAAATCTGTAAGCTACAATAGCTATTGGATGCATTAGAATGGAAAACCATGCATCTTTCTAAATATGCACAGGGAGACCAAACTACAATAGAAGTTGCACGTGAGTTTCTAAGAAAGAACACAACTAGGAGAAAACAACGCAACTTTTTAAGTAAGCACATGAAGATCGAATAACGAGTGAAATTTATGTGTGAGCTTGTAAGGGATAACACATATGAAAAAGACCATGAGACCTTTTATGTAAGCATGTGGAAATCAAACAACCAGCAAAACCTGTGTAGAACCTTCTAAAGAAGAATGTGTAGGACAAAGATCATGTGGCATCTATATGAATATAAGGAAATTGAACAACAAGAAGAATCTGTGTTTGAGCTTTTGAGGAACAACACATGGGATGTAGACCTTCTAATTAAGTAAGCACCTGGATCGCAATGAGAAAACTAACACGTGAGCTTTTAAGAAAGGACACATAAAAGAAAATCTCCCGACATGCAGAGCAAGTGTGATAAGTGACATGGTGCATGGGTATACTTTTGATAAAGATGCTCAACCAACTTAGCGGCCATGTCTTGGAACAAATATTGAAAGAATAAATTTAGAGATTATACATTTGGCCATTGCACTGATGCTTGGAACTTGCAGAATTCTTTTGTCTTCCAAGGTTTAGCCCTTTAGCAATCTCAATGGAGAAGAATATACAAGCATAGTAGGGCAGGCTCAGGGACTCTTATTTTATAGACTGTAACAATCTCATACCATCAATGAGATGAGGAAACCCTAATCTCGTAGATTAGGAAACTTTATTGGGTTGGAAACTTATTCCTTAATTAAATTGGAAACTAATCTTTTTATACCTTATGAGATAGATTTATGAGCCAATATAGATGTTGCTAATTAATTGTGAGCCATAAATAGAAATATTACTAACAATCTCCCACTTGGCTCAAAACAACAATATGGCCATATTCTAAAATCCAACCAATATGTACTCAAATAGAAAATTATAACTTGAATCATGGCGGTTGAGTTCTTTAATCAAACATTTCCTTCCATGTATCGCAAGTATAAAGTGTCTAAATACGTACTCACTTTATTATTTATGAATGAACTTCCTATAAGTCATTCAGAGTCCAACTTTATTAATCCCAATGGATTTTACAAAATAAATTGTATGTGCACAACAAATATTTATTTCACCAACAAAAATAATTGTTCGCTAAGACCAGTAGTCAAGAGAACTATTTCATTGAGCAAGTATATCTCGTGTTATCCATATGATCCTTGTATGACTTAGCCGACAAACTTTTAGTCATGAGATCAATTAATAGGAGATTATTCCTTATATGCTAAAAAACTATATGCACGTGCCTTGATGTGTTCTCTTACAACTAAGTGTTTTATGTCGACAATAATATTTATTAGTCTTTCTATCATATCGACAATCCTTAGATTTGAGACAAAATTTCTCAACCAGATGCATGTGTTTTAGCTTCATAGCATACATGCAATTCTGCTGTCGTAGTAGATGAAGCAACTATTATTTGTTTAGTGCTTTTCCAAGACATTGAACCACTAACGAGTATGAAGATATAACCTGAAGTAAACTTCCTAGTATCGGTGCATCCAGCAAAATAAAAAATTGAATATCTAACCAACTCCAAATGGTCAGAACGTATGTATGTTAGCATGGAATCCTTTGTTCCTTGATGATACTGCATCGCCTTATTAGCTTCTTTCCAATGCGCCATGCCTGGATTGCTTTGAATTTGCCTCATAACCATACTGCAAAAGCAATATCAGGTCTAATGCAAACTTGGGCATACATGAGGTTCCCAACAACTGATGCATAAGGTATGTTTTTCATTTTTTCTCGTTTCAACTCACTTTGTGGGCATTGATTTTGACTTACTTTGTCCTCTATTAATAGGTGCTATTGATGATGAACATTGTTCCATTCCAAATCTCTTCAAAACTTTTGCAATGTAAGCCTTTTGAGACAGTCCTAATGTCCTATTGGACTTGTCTATATAAATCTATGCCAATGACATAAGAAGCTTCACCCATATATCCTTCATATCAAAGTTCTGACTTAGAATTTTTAAGTCTCAAATAGCAACTACAAATCACTACTGGAAAGTAGAATATCATCCACATAAAAGACTAAGAAAATATATTTTCTCCCATTGACCTTGAGGTATATGCATTGATCAACAATGTTTTCCTCAAAACCATAGGAGGAAATGACATTGTGAAACTTTAAATACCATTGCCGAGAGGCTTGTTTTATTCCATATATAGATTTCTTTAATCTACAAACTAAGTGACTATCTTGAGTATCATTGAAGCCTTTAGGTTGTTTCATATATACCTCCTCTTGCAATTCTCCATTGAAGAATATGTAGTTTTCACATCCATTTGATATAACTCTAAATTAAAATGAGCTACAAAAGCCATGATTATTCTAAATGAATCTTTCTTAGAAATTGAAGAAAATGTTTCATGGTAGTCAATGCCTTCCTTTTGAGTGAAACATTTTGCTACAAGTCTGGCCTCATATCGTTCAATGTTACCATATGAATTTTTTTTTGGTCTTATAGACCCATTTACAGCCAATGGTCATTTTACCATATGGTAAATCAACGAGATCTCAAACTTTATTTGAACCCATAGATGTCATTTCTTCCTCCATGGCTTTGTACCACAACTCAAAATTTTCTCCATTCATAGCTTGTGAAAACGACTGTGGATCATTGTCAAGTTCAACATCAATGCCAGACTCCTGGAGGTATACTATATAGTCACTAGAAATTGTTGGCCTTCTAACCCTTGCGAATCTCCTTATAACTTCTGGCTCATTATTATTTTGCAAATTCAAAGCAGGAAGTTCTGTATGTTTAGTTGGTAGTCCAGGTTCTTGAATTGGTTCTTCCTCAACTGTATTGAATGGATTCCTATGAAGAGGAATCAATTCACTTGAATGAGGGGATGAACCAATGGGATCCTGTATTTCCTAAAACTCAAGGTTCCAAGGAAATTCACTCCCACTGACTTCAAGATCCTCTAGAAATTTAGCATTTCTAGCTTCAACAACTTTTGTTATATGTGAGGGACAATAAAACCTGTAGCCTTTGGAGTTTACTGGATAGCTTATAAAATAACCACTAATTGTTCTAGGGTTCAATTTCTTTATTTGAGGATTATAAACCTTTACCTCAACTTAGCAGCCCCAGACATGTAAATGTCGTAAACTAGGTTTCCATCCATTCCACAACTCAAAAGGACTTGTAGGAACGACTTTAAATGGAATCCTATTTAAGACATACATAGCGGTTTTTAAAGCTTCACTGCAAAGGGATAGAAGGAGACTTGAATTGCTAATCATGCTTCTAACCAAGTCCATACGCGTTCTGTTTCTCCTTTCTGCTACATCATTTTGTTGTGGTGTGCCTGGCATGGTATATTAAGCAATAATGCCTTCCTTTTGGAGAAACATAGCAAATGGACTAAGCATTTGTCCCTTTTCTGTGTACCTGCCATAATATTCACCACCCCTGTCAGATCGTACAATTTTGATCTTTTTTTCTTTTTGTTTCTCTACCTCTACCTTATAAATCTTAAAGGCATATAATGCTTCATCCTTATGATTAAGTAGGTAAAGATACATATATCTGATATGGTCATCAATGAATGGGATAAAATATCTCTGACCATTCATACAGGGAGTGGAAAATGGTCCACAGATATCAATATGTATAATCTCAAGGATGTCAAAACTCCTTTTGGCACATTTTATGGACTTGTTTGTCTGCTTTCCGTTTATGCAGTCAATGCAAGTCCCAAAGTTAGTGAAGTCAAGATTTTGTAGAACTCTCTCTTTCACCAATCTTTTAAGCCTGCCAATGGAGATATGTCATAATCTCCTGTGCCATAACACAAATGAGTTCTCATTAATAATACGAAGCTTTATGCTAATGGTGTCATTTTGAAGGGTCATTAAACTGGATTCATGATTTGAATCTAAAAGCAATTTATACAAACCATCATTCAAGATTCCATTACCAACTAGGACATCATTTTTAAATAACTGAAAAGTAGCATTTTCAAAAACAAATTTATATGCAAGTGGTAACAATCTTGAAACATAAATTAAATTTCTACTGAAAGATGGAACATAAAAAGTGTTTTCCAAATCTAACTGAAAATCAGATCCTAAAATAAGCCTAAAGGTTCCAATAGCCTCGACCTTCGAACACATCTTATTTCCTGAATAGATGTTTCGTTCATTTGGCTTCGGAGACCTTAGGTTTAGGAAACCTTGCATCACATTGGCAACATGGATTGTAGTTCCAGAATCAATCCACTATGTATTATTTGAAACATCAATTAAGTGAGATTGAAAACACACAAAGGATGATGAAATATCCCTTATTTTTCGTGATGTGTGCCCTCACACCCTTAGAGCTGTTGTGTTTCATTTCAGACAGTTTGTTTATTAAGGTGCTAGCTAAGGCTTTATCACTGCCCAACATAGGAACACGAGAGTAGATTCATATGGTTGAACATGAGGAAGTACTGCATACAAATTCTTTATTAATGCCATGAAATAAAATTATATACTGAATTAACCATGTCAAATTCAGTGGATAAATATAAATTCCAACCTGCCTGTGGGTAGAGGTCGTAATCATACATGAATTTATATTAACTTTATTAATAAGACTAGCAAAATAAATACACCAAAAATAAAATAACTTTTTTCGTGGGTATAAGAAAATTCTTAATTTTGATGTTTATCTACTATCTTATTCCAATTAAATCATCAAAAACAATCATTTTCCTAGGGCCAAATAATTGCTTTAATGAAACAATCACACAATTTGATGATGTCATGGTATTTAAACAAGAAAATGTATACTTTATCACATATCATTAGATCACAAGATGCTTTGGCTCCTCTTAAGATATAACTATGTGGCTCCTCTTAAGATATAACTATGTGAAATATTGTACATGACATTATTCAACCCATATAATAATTCAATCATGCATTTACATAGACATATAAAAAAATATATATGCATCTATATATGAAAAATGCAATCAATAAATCATATATGTCTATTTTTAACTCATATGCATAATCAGTCTGTACGGATGAAAAGATCATCAAAAATCACTAGAAGCTACTGTTCATCAATTTTGCAAATGCTAACTTTAAGCCTTTGATCATAATAGAGACAAAGCGGATGACTAAGATTGCATATAATAGAACTGCATGAATATTGATGTACAAGACACTTTTCTTTAAATTTAACCATACGGATTGAAAATTTATGTCAAATTAAGAGGAGTTATGTTCAAAACTTTTGCAAATTATCCCTTTATGGACTTCATCTATGTGATTGACTTTTGAATGGTCCAGATTAAAATTTAATAAAATCTGATTTAATTTAAATTGAATTAACCTGCCAAGTTGACTCGATAAACTAAATGAGTTAACCCGTTGAGTCGAATCATTTTAAACCTAATAAATCAACGAGTTGACTCACCTACCCAACTCAACAATTAATAATCATAAAAATTATTATTGTTATTATTGTTATTATTATTATTTTATTTATTTATTTTTTAAGATCATCTTCTTCCTCCCGTTTCTTCGACTGTAGAAATGTGGGGAGTTGGTGAGACGGAACCAACATCCCACATTGGCTGCTACTGGATAGGATCGCCAGCGACTGATGAGACAATTTTTTTTTTATTTTTAGGAAAAAAAAAATCAGACTGTCAAAATAAGAGTTATACTGGATGAAGACCTCTGAAGTCGATTACTTGATTTCTCCCATGCAATTATGATTACTGCAACTGGTTAAGTTAAGTACAACCTATATTTGACACTTAGCAAGGCTGTGTCAAACTTGAGATTCAAATTGATAGGTTGGACAAATTGATAGATTTTCCGGACCTCATTTTATATATACGGGAGAAAAATTGATAGATTTTCCGGATCTCATTTTATATATACGGGAATGAAAGTTTTTTTTTTTTGTGTAAAAAAGAATTATTTCATTAGTCCTTTTTTCTTATTATTTGGGGCTAGCGACCAACAACAAAAATAAGTAATAATTTTCAATGACAAAGGGTTTTTTTTTTCTAATATACAAAGGTAACTTTTTTTTCCTTTTTTTTGTTTTTTTTTTTGGTTCAATACGGAAGCAAACTTTTATTGATATACAAAACTATCAATAAAAAATATTATATAGATATGTAAATCAGTTAAAAAAGAAAATAAAAATAGGAATAATTAAATAATTTTTGATTAAAAGAATATACTAAACATACAAATCAGTTAAAAAAGAAAGTAAAAAATAGGAATAATTAAATAATATGTGAATAAAAGAAATTAAAATATCGGTTCAAAAGTTTTCACTAGAAAAAGTAAATAAACTATCTTACTCAACCTGAAAACTAAAAATAAAATAAAAAATGAAGTTTTAATTAATGAGACGTTGAAATAACTACTTCACAGTGAATTATCATTATTATATGCAATAATTATTTTTAAGCTTTAGGGATGAAAGAAATAAAACAAAAAAAAAGAAGTAAAACCGAAAAAAAAAAGAACTTCGGGCAACCCGCCTGAAGGGCGGGCGTTCCTTTTCCTATATAAGGAGCCCCCCCTTTGTTATTTTCACACCAAATCACTCTATTATCTCTCGCTCTCTTTGTGATTTCTCTATTCTTTTTTTGAGACTCTCTCTAAGAGACTCTCTTCACGATGCAACGTGATTCAGCTCGGGAGAAAGCGCCAGTTCAAGAAAGAGTTTTTATCTGAAGGTAGGGAACGAAACATAGGTTTGTGTGTCTTATAACTTTTATTAAAGTTTACATTCATTTATCATTTACACTGCATTATTGCGTATAATATTCATACCTGTCACACTTATGCTTGTATATTTGGAGTTCATGTATTATATTGTCACTATGTCGGATTAGTGGTCAATTAGACTCAACCAGACATTGTCTTGTCCTCAGTAACTTTAAATAGTGAACGGGAGGCAGCGTGCTGCTCTTGATGATTGGTATTTAAGTGGACCTCGTGTCCCATCTCTCAACTGGAGACTGATTGGTTGGTCTTATTTGAAAGCTATCAGCTTGTACAAGTGATACTGAACACCCTAACTTTACACGTGGTGATACAGACCTGATAAGAATCACCAGACGCTGCCAAATCCTGTCTAATGTTAGTAAATACCAGACCTGCTCAAGGATTAGCATTATACGTAAGCACCACCTAGGTACGTAAGTGGTTCATGATCCACAAAATAGTTAGAAGCAATGCTCACTATTCTTGATATTTCCCTGGAGTGGGTTGTACAATGAGAACCCAGGTTTACTTGGGGATGGACATCTATACGTGAATCCAGGGCGACGACCTTGGGGAGGGGACGTACAATAAGAACCCAGGTTTACTTGGGGATGGACATCTGTACGTGAACTTAGGGCGCCGTACAATCATGGAACCATTACGAGACGGTGTCATGCATACATACATGTTGTACTGTTTATGATGCTTGTTGTGTTTACGTGATATTGATTATGAAGTTTCCTTTATTAATTGTTATATTCACAAACTATTTTACCCACTGGCAATAGCTCACCCCGTTGTTATCCAAATTTTCTCAAGAGTATAGGGTGGACTGGGTGGAAGTTTTTGTGCCCACATTTTGTGACCCTTGTTAATTAAAGGGAGATTTTGGGAGGATGTTACCTCAATCCTATTCTGTAAAAAAATACATTCTGAAATTAATATAATTAGATTTGTACTCAATTGTGTTCCTGCACACTCAGTTATTGTTATAATGCATTTGCGCCCCGATTGTGAGTGTTTCGCCGATTTAGGAGCGTCCGGGGTGGGTGTAACATTTAATGGTATCAGAGCAGGTTTTTAGAGGGCAAATTCAACGCATGATCAAGGGTTCTCATGATGTGAGGGTAGCGAAGCAACGACTCTTATCCTGACATGTCCACATTGGCTTTCCACCAGTGTGATTGGTGCAGTCGAGAGGCTGGCCGTAAAAAAAATTTTAAGGTACGCTCACGTGCCACATGACTTTGTAGGTCATGGTCGTTGGACACACGTGAGTGTTAGTGATGACCATTAAAAATTTATGGTATCAGAGTGAAACGTCCACGGCCTGCCCAAGTCCACCAATTAGAAGAAGAAAATTTATATTAGATATATATATATCTTTAGAACTATATATATATGAATTATATATAGTTAAGCTTTATATTAAATATATATATCTAGATAACTATATAGTTTTTATATAGTTTAGATTTATATATATATATATATATATATATATATTTATAGTTAAGATTTATGATATAGATATATATATATAACTTGTTGCTAATGGAAAATTTGAATTCAATGATGACATAAACATCAAGAGGAAAATATAAAATATTGTTCAGCAGACAAGGCATAAATCTTAAAAATGTTAGGAATATATTTTGTGTATTTCACAAGTTTTATCTTCCTTTCAGCAAGATAATGGCCTCAAGTGAAGGAACGACTTCCAGTAGTTAGGAACCGATTTTCACAAGACTTACAGAACTTTCCAAATGGGAAGTTATGACTATGAGGAGTATCGACAATAGAGATCTCTGCCTCCGTCCTATACTTCACGACAAACTCTCAAAGCTGGGATGGCTGAATATAACAAAAGTTGAGGGTTACGTCTTCTTCAACTTGGTGAAGTCATTTTACGAATAGCGTGGGACTTCAAGAAGATGAGATCACTCCTGTCTTGGAGACAATGATCAAGGGAGTAAAGATTTTCATCAACGTCGAAACTATTTCACGACTTATGAAAATCGCAATAGGAGAAAAGATCATTGATCCACACGAACCCCAGACGGTTGCAGAGATTTCGAAATCCAAGGAACAATTGTTCAATTTCCTCGCCGACAAGTCGTACACCCAATTGACATACTCTCACCTCCCAAATAATCTCCTTAAACCACCTCTTGCCGTCCTTGGGAAGATCGCATTTGGCAACATCTTGCAGGAAATGGTGACTAGAGGATTTATGACAATAGCTCAACTTCTTGTGTTATACAACTTAGAAAAAAGAATCTTTGTCTCCCTACCTCACATTATCATCCAGCAAATGTTACGGGTGATTCAAAACCCTACAAAGAAGGAACTCCTTGGCTACAAAGTCTTGATCATGAGGATGTTTTGGGAGTCAAACATCAATACTTTTGATGAATCTTCGAAACAGACCACTAATGCTATTACAGTATCCACCATCTCAAAGTCTTTCGTCTCAAGGGGAGGGGTGACTAACGAAGAAATATTTTGCGCGACTTTGGGGGAAAGTTGCGGAAGAACTAGAGATAACAATGGACGTTGTCAACGAAAAAATCAGCACAAGATTCCTATTAGGGAAGCACTAATGAACGAGCCAAACTAGAACACTACAACAAACCCAGCCCCGAATAATGGTCAACCCATTCATCTATTATCCGAGGAGGATCTTTTTGGCAACCTCAGTCAACCTCAAACAAATCAGGATAAGCGAGGAGTTCCTGCAAATCAACCATACTGGAACCTCCCAACTTATGGCAATACGGAGTACCAAAGGTTTCCAACTCTTGAGGTACCCCATCAGACAGTTCCACAATTTCTTGTGAACCAACAGCAACAGAACTGGACGACACCAAACTTTGGAAGACAGGATATCCCAATGAGTCTACTCTTTTAAAATTGTTCGACTCAGGCATATCCAACCGTCGAAGAGGTCCCAGTTAGGGAGTCCTCATATAATCAAACCAACTACCCTCCACCTATGAGTCAACCATATGGCCAACATTTTCTACAAATGCCTACAGTCTACCCTCCACCTATGGGACAGACAACCTATCAACCATCAATGGGACAACCAACTAACCCATTTGACTAGTTAAATGTGATAGTATCTAGTCCTGCTCGGAGACCCAGAATGTTTTGTTAATGCATATGCAAAACGTCGAAGAACAGCGAACAACTTCTCAACATTCTTTTCGTAGTCATTCTGTACCTAGCATGAGGTCTAGGAGGAGTAGTAGGCAGGAAAGTTAGGAAAAATTACTGGCATTGTAACTATTTCTTTTTTATGAATGAAATGTTTGTTTCAGACTATGTTTGGTGGGTCGACTTACAACTATTCTTTCTTTTGTATCACTAACTTTGGAGTGGTATGGGACACAACAAAATTGGAAGATACTAAATAAAATGTGAATGTAAGAAAACCCACGACCTTGTGTGAAAAGAAACATCTGGGGAGAGTTGAATTACTAACATTATCACTAAGTTTACACAGTATGGGACGAGTAAACTTGGAAGATACTATTAGTTGTTATCTCAATGAACCCCATGACATGAATGTTTTGATGATTCCAAATATCTCCAATTGGTCTATCTAATGATCTTGTCAAGTGTTTATGATTTATCAAGAATCAAGATCAAGGAACTGTGATCACAAGCCTATTGAACATCAAAGTAAAGTTTCGAGTCTATCAGTACTTAAAATGTAAAGTCTATCGATCATCTTACTCTCAGCAAGATTTTTATCGTTTGCTATTTTGATCGTAACATTTTAATCGTACCTTATGATTTCTAAAGTATTTGCTTTGATCAAAAGAAACAATGATGTTTTATCGAGTTTTTGATTGAGAAATCAAAAACCATTTTTATAAAGTCTTTTAGGACGCTAATGTTTTAGCAACACCCTCCTGGACTTGATGAGTCAGGACGCTGATAAAATGTTAAGACGCTCAAGGTTGAGTTGAACTGATTAATAAGGACGCTTACTTGTTAGTAGTGACCTTTCTTTTTTCAACCTTTGAGAATGTCAGGACGTTGACTTAGTTTCAGCTCGTTGAAAGATTTTCTTTTATCTTTAAGTGATTTCTATCTTTAAGGACGTTGATAAGTTATAAGTTGAATGAATTATCAAGACGCTACTTGTGTAGGAGCGCCCTCATTTTTAGAATCAACTTAAGTAACTTTCAGGACGCTCACCTTCCGTCGGTGCGCTTAAACATTGTTTTAAAACTGCTTTTAATAGTTCAGGACGCTTACTCTTTAGTGGCGCCCTCATATGTTTTGCGTTTTAAAACAAAGCAGGACGTTTACTGCGAAGTAGCGCCCTCATGCTTTAAGTCATTGAATTATCAAAGCAAGTTAGGACGCATAAGACTTTTAGTCGCGAGATTTTTTCGTAAGTAAAAGTCCAGAATTCGTAAGTAAAAGTATTGCTTACGATGTTTAGGCTTATTCTTACAAATGCAATTTCGTGAGGAAAACACCGTAAGTAAAGGTATTAGTCACGACATAGTTCCCGTGAGTAAAAGTATCATTTTTACTTACGACTCCATTTTCGTAAGTAAAAAGTTTCTTTCGCGACTAAAGGTTGCCAGAATTTGCAACAAATCTAACCTTTTACTTACAATGAAATTCGTAAGTAAATGTCATTAATTCGTTACTAAATGTTATACAAAGCTATAAAATAAAAAAAATAGCTAATAAAAACATTTTTCTGTAATATTTTTAGAATTTTAATTTTGACAAATAATAAAATTTAACTCTAGAAGGAATGAAGATTTTCATTTATCAAATCTATAATTTCTACAACCATAAAGTTCTGAAGTAGTATGTATACAAAAATTAAAATTTGCACAAGGCAAAATTTACAAAAGTAACAAAATATAGAAACATGACTGTCATGCAAGCGAAAGATAACTAAGATGTGGTCTCTGTAGAAGTAGATGATGATGGTGGCAAGATATTCTCTTTGATCTGACGAACGTCATCCTCAATATTTGTGACCCTATCTATTAGTTTTGCCACTAAACTCTCCATTTCTGTGTTGTTCTGACCACCATATGAAGATCCATGTGTTCTTGAGGAAGCTCGTGACATCTCTTTTGATAAGCCTTTTGCCTTCTTAGCCCATCCCTTTTGATAACCGGAGCGATAACTAAGAACACGTTCCATAATCTGAAAGTCTGTGATATATGACATGTTCACTTTATCTTCAGTTGGAGGCCATTGATTTTCAAATCTTATATCAACCATTTGTAACTGCATATAAATAAATAAATATAAGGTACAAACTTAAAAAATAAAATTAATCAATCTAAAAACTCATTTAAAGACTTACATAAGCACTTTCGACCTCTGTATTTAGCCAATGTTGGTTTGACAGAGTCTCCTTTGTATTTTCAGCAAAAAGGATTTTGAAAACCTGTAAAATATGTCTAATGAACATCCAACCTATAAGATATATCCTCATATCCAAATTAATTCCATTGATTTATTTTATCATGCCAAAACATAAAATACAAAAACCAATCAATCAAAATACGGAACTGATCCATAATACATAATATACTAATTCATCATTCAAAAAATTCATTTCACTTTGCAGTTTCAAATTTTGACAATGAAATCTCTTTTATCTTTAAACTAAATTATCCCTATGCTATACCTTGAAAAGTGTGTGCATTTTGCAAAAAGTGTCAGGAAAAGAGACCAAAAGGGAGGGATGGTCCCTGCATACAAGACCACTTGACCCTCAGGCCAAATTGTTGATTTTCCTAACCAGCCTTGCAGATTAGATCCCATGCATGGTAAGGCCTACCCTTCAGGCCTACCCTCACAAGCCACCAACATGGTCTCCCCAAAACAAATGTTTACAACTTCAAGTCATAATAAACGCCCATCATGGGACCTATCACGCTGTGCATACCTAAAGATGCTTTTAGATCAAAGACATTGTAAGTGTCCTTGCAAAATAGTGAAATACTTGTGTTTGATACTCATAACCTGGAGGATCCATAGGAATGTCATGTCACATAAGTAGATTATGAAACTGAAACTTACAGCAAAAGGGTGAAGGGGAAAGAACCTCAAGCAAACCAAACATAATAGGCAACGGTCACATAATAGATAACAGCTAAAATTACCAAAACCACCATGTTCACATCCACCATTTCTCTAACAAAAATAAATAAATAAAATAACAAGAAGAAGGAGGAGGAGGAGGAGGAGGAGGAGGAGGAGGAGGAGGAGGAGGAGAAGGAACCATAATAAACAATCTGAATGAACAACCTAAGAACATAAGAAAGATAACCAATTCACTAAAGAATGAAGTTTCACTTTTTTTTTTTTCTTCTGTTACAGCTAAGGTGCACCATGCTACTCCTCTAATAATTTTTGAAGTAATCAAGGGTACGTTGGAATAAGCCCTTCTAAATAACAAGTTAACCTAATTTGGCCCAAAATTAATTATTAAGCTACAAACTATTATAACCAATAACGGAAGGAAAAGATCAATCATTTAATCACAATGTAAAATTGAACTTACAAATTTAAGTTTTGAAAATCGGAGTGTGACATGTTTCCACTTAGCATGAGCCAAAACATCTTTAACTCTTGTAGGTTCATGCAACATCAAATCAGCCACAAGAGCTTTAGGATTAAATATACCAGCTTTAGCTCTTGTTACCATTGCATAAGTATTTTAACACATTGATTCAGAGGGTGTAGAACTAATAGGTTCAGATTCATGCTGAGAATTGGAAGAATGGTGATTAGTAGACTCTATTGCAGTATCAAAATTATTAGTGAAAAGAATACTTGAATTAGAAACAGGGGAATTGTGAGAAACAGAAGCAGTTGTAGTATTACCAGATGTATTAGAGAATGAATTAATAGAAACAAGAGGAATACCAGGAACAACACAAGAAACAGGAGAAAAATTGAGCAATTGAGAATTAGAAGAGGAAGCTTTATCAGCAAAAGGAAAACTGAACTCATCAAACACAACATGTCTTGATATATAAATGGTTCCATCAAAGGCAAGGCACTTATACGCTTTATGCTTAGAGTTATAACCTATAAAAGTGCAAGGTAAAGATCTATATTGAAGTTTATGGGAATTGTAAGGTCCAATATGTGTGAAAAACACTTGCACCCAAAAACTTTCAAAAATGAATACTCAGGAGAAGAGTTAAACAAAACTTCCATAGGTGACTTAAGATTGATTGAAGCACTTGGTAATCTGTTAATTAAGTATAATGCACTCGAAAAAGCATCAGGCCAATAGGACAAGGGCATTGAAGCTTGAGCTAGGAGAGTCAAGCCAAGTTCGACTACATGTTTGTGTTTTCTCTCCAACATACCATTCTGAGCTGAAGTGTAAAGACATGAAAGTCTGAATTCAATACCAAAAAAAGAGAGTACACTTGAAAGAACACAAAATAATTAATCTTATTCTCAACATCGGAGAACAGTCCACTTCTTTGCATTTTGCTAGCATGTTTGCATGTAGAAACAATAAACATTTTGCAGGACCGTACTGTAGAAGAAATTCAAGCTCAACACAAATTTTACCTTAAAAAACACAAAGTAAGGAACTGCAGAAACCGAATAAGCCTCAGAAATCTCTGGTTGTTCTTCAGCCTCAACTTGCAAAAATTATTGTAAACAAAAAGCCACACTAGAATCACATAGTAGAAACACGTACCGGAAACTAAAAAAATAAAGAAAATATCAGAAAAACCAGAGGTTCTTCGATCAAATTTTGATGATTTAAAAAAGTTCTTCAGCAAATATATATCTTAAATCACGTATGTTACACATATTGATAATTATATAAAAAAAAAGTAATACATGCCCATCTCACATATTTATTAGACTTTCTACGCATCTGTATATACACTCCTATACAAGCTGTAATCCTTACTCTTGGCATGCTTGTAGAGAATTATATAATGGTATTCCAGGTGAAATTATACAACATATTCACTCACTTCAATATGTCTACCGAATACATCGGGTGTAAGTACATATCACTATACACATCAACGCACATAACACGTGTTTACAGTGTATATACATGAACATACAACAATAAACTTTACAAGCTAATTATATTTCATTGTAATCACAATTCAAAAAGAGAAAATTTCAACTTCATTCAACCTCACTCCTTCACAAATAAAAAAAGAAGCCTCCAAATCAAGACAACCAACCTATCTCTTTTCTTTTTGGGCTCAACCATCCTATCTCTCCACTTATCAATATATCCAACCATTATAGAGCAAGCAAGCCAGCGCTCAATATTTGTTGAAAAATCAAAAACTCCCTCGAAAATTGAATATGGGTTTTTTTCCAACACTATGAATCAAGCATATAAACAACAATGCATCATCAAAGAAAGCACATACCAAATCTTAAAGCCCTAAACCCCTCAATCAAGTGATTATCCAGACCATATATAGCAATGAAAATAGAATAAAATAAAATAAAATAAATTGAAAAATGTTCAAGTTTTGCAACTTACACATCCAAAAAATAAAAATTATATAGTCCCACCAAATTTTCAGACAATTAAATCAACTGTCATATAAGTAGGAAAATGTAAGAAATAATCAAACAAAGCACGCTCCATTCCCAGCTTAATATCTAGACTAAAAACCAGATAATGCATGCCGTTCTTTAACAAATACACTAAAATTAGAGCAAGGCAGGCATCGATCTCAGCAGGAAAATGCCTACATGAAGAAAACCACATGAAATTATACGCTCAAACAAACAATTCAACCAGATTCCTGCAGGCAAACTGAAGTCTTTAAATAATCATTTGGAATTTATAAACCTTTTATAATCTATAAGATATAATGAAGACTATATCAATACACCATAAAGCAAATGTATCTCCATTTGCAGGCTACTCTTATCGTTTTCCAAATGTATCATTCTTTTAATTCTATGATTTTTATCTTAAAATTTACATTTCCATTACACTTGATTAATCTATTAACCTATTGCTATCTTGAAACTCCAAGACTGCATCTCCTCCTCTTTGTCCTATAATAGATCTTTATAACTTGTACCTCGAACTAGATGTTTAGAAAGTTGAGTTGAAGAAACACACAAAAAAAAGCCAAAATCACAAAATCGAGTTGCTAGCACTAGGGGAAAATAAACAAGATTAAGGATACTATTTGATTGCTCACCAACAACAAACCAAAAAAAGATATGAAAAATGTATCGAGTTGCAAAAACACAAGATGAAGCTTAAAAATGCGACAATTTCAAGGAAAAAAGCTTCAATTGAGCAACAGATTATTTTTAAAAAAAGAAAGCTTAGAACCTGAAGAGAGAGTTGCACAGTGGTCGGCGACAACTAACGAATCTTCAAAGATGACGGAGAAACTTCAAATTCCTCAAAATCTCTCGTAAATCAATCATTGATTTGAGATTTCACGAGCGCAAAAGAAATAACAAATTCACAAACAATCAAATCAAAAATACCTTAGCGAATCCACAACCGTTCCCAATCGCTTCAACTATCAAGTTGAGAAATGGCAAGTTTCTTCCCAATATCTCTTCTTCGCATCTTCTTCACAAACGGCGCACCGACGAGTGGGTGCAGAGATGAAACCCACTCGTCTTCTTTAGAAACCCACTCGTCTTCAACGAGAGAGAATATTGAGAAGGAAAGAAGACAAAACCTGCTCGTCTTCTTCGCAAGAGAAAACCTGCTCGTGCTCATCTTCTTCGCAAGGGAAAACCTGCTCGTGCTCGTCTTCTGCGCAAGAGTTAATCGTTAACGGCGCCTCAACCAGAGAGAATGAGAGGGAAAGAAGCGAGAGGATGAAACAGGGGAAAGAAGAGTTTTCGTGCGCCTCAACCAGAGAGAATGAGTTAGCGCCTCAACCAGAGAGAATGAGAGGGAAAAAAGCGAAAGAGATGAAACAGGGGAAAGAAGAGCTTTCGCTAACGGTGCCTCAACCAGAGAGGGAAAGTGATAAAATGTTAAGTGATAAAAAGTGTTTTATGCAATTACTTTTACTTACGAAATAGTCGCTACTAAAACTTTTCACATTCGTAAGTGATAAAAAGTTAAGCGCCATATGCACCTAAAAAAGGCGGGATGAAATTTAATATTTTTACTTACGATAAATATAGTTTTACTTACGACATCAAATGCGTAAGTAAATATTAACTTTTAACAACGACTTTTGTTTACGATTTTGAAAAATCGTGAGTAAAACATGGTTTTACTTACGAAAATTAAAGTCGCTACTAAAGGTCTCGTGACCAAAAGTTTTTTTTCTTGTAGTGTAGTAGCACCTTCACTTCATTGTTCTGTAGGACTCTGATGTTTTATGAGCGCTTTCAAAGGAACAAAACGACAGAAATTATTTTTTTACTATTCTGACATGTACGTATTTTTCGCCACCTTTTCAGAATAACTTTTCGTACAAAATCAATTTTCTGTATTTGTAAGAGATATTCTCTGAATCACGAACCACATCGTCTAAAACTTTCCTTATTCGTGTATTTGGAGAAAAACAGAATATTCATGAATTGTGTAGTTGCCATTTTCGTGGTATATTCTAGCTGTTGTGAGTAAACGTTCATATTTGAAATTCAAATTCAAATGAACAACAACTTTATCTCTACAAGTCTATAAATACAGACACTTAACAATTTATTAAGCATCGAAAATTCTCTGAGCTAAAACACTTTTTGAAAGTTAGTCGAATTTTCATCTGGTCAAAGAAAACGTTTAAGTCGACCTGTTTTCACAATAGTTTTTTTGAGACATTACGTATTCAAAAGATTTTCATACTGAGCTAACTTTCTATCTTTATCTGAAAATCTATTTGAAGTTTTGAATTATTTTCACTCAAATCGTTCAACACTGTTTTAACTTATATCATTCTTGCTAAAAGAGTAATTTGAGAGATAGTTCATAGGATACAGTTGTATTCAATATCATATCCTATATACTGTATTAAGGTTGTAACAGTAGTTAGATAAACTACTGAGTTGATATTTTATATTTAACAAAGTCAGGTCGTCTCACACCCGTAAGTTGGGATAGGTTGGTCTCACGCCTATAAGCTGAGTAGTGTAACAGTTGTTCTCACACCAGCAAGTTGAGAAAAGGTGTAACGGTTTGATTCTCACCCATAAGAGAATCCCTTAGTGATAAAGTTTAAAGTCCTAACTGAGGAGGTTAGGTAGTGGACGTAGGTAAGTAGTCGAACCATTATAAATGGACTGTGCATATTTGTTTAATTTCTGCACTTTATTTCTACCATTGTTATTATTTTTAAATTGTCTAAGTGTCCAATTCACCCTCCTCTTGGTCATATCTGGGCCAACATTAGTGAACTCTTCTCTTGTCAATGTTTTATAGAGACTGTGTTCATACAACTTAACTTGGTTGAACCTTTTATTTCCAAATTCTTGTGGTATGGGACACACAAACTTGGATAATAGTCGAAGAGACTTAGAAAAAGAGTTTGAATACATAAGAATGCAATAGAACGTTAGATTAGGATATTTACCGAGGCAAATCTTAGAACCTTTATGACTCGTATGGATTTTCAAAAATATATGTATGTTCACAAAAACATGAACCAAAATATTCGAAATACTTGCAAAGTTTTATAGTTATTATATAAATAACCTTATTTTACACCATGGCCAAACATACGAGGCACATAAGATTTTTTGATTTCTCAACAAAAAACCTTACACCATACCTAGAAAAATAGGTGGTTTTATATTGAACTCTCAAACTTTTTGCTGAGAATATTATAACACTATACTTGGCTACGGTTCCTAAAACATGGTTTTATTTTTCTCCTTGCTAGTGAGAAAATGCAAATCAGGAAGAAAGGAAGGCCACGCACTGTTCGTCCAACAGAGGAGACACCTCCTGAGATTCAGAATCAGGAACGGCCGCCTTTGACGATAGAGCAGGCCACACCCGACACTGTCACTACTTCTGGGCAGGCAGTGCCACAACCCACACCCTTTGTTATGCCTCCAGGCGTGAAACACTTCATTGTCGAATTCGTCGAGGCGATGAAGGTGACAGTTCAGATGGATGTCCATGAGATCGCGGCCAACCAAGTGGTCATAGTGCAGGCACCTGTTAAATCTGGGTCGGAGACTCAAACCGACCAGATTATGAAGTACAAGAGGCTATAACCCCTTACCTTTGTGGGCACCATTGATGCGGATGAAGCGCAGAAATGGCTCGATGAGTCGAAGAAAGCTCTCTTGGCTATGAGAGTCGACGAGGCTCGAAAGATTCCACTAGCTTCCTACCAACTTGTTGGTGGAGCTAATACATGGTGGATAACGGTGAAGGAAGACCTAAGGGCTAATACCACCGACATGACTTGGCAAGAGTTTGAGTCATCGTTCTTCGCCGAGTACTTCCCTGGCGCAGTAAAGAGGCAGAGGTGCCAGGAGTTCGCGAAGATGTACTAGGACATCATGATAGTGTGAGAATATGCTGTTAGGTTCAAGGAACTATCGTTCTATTATCTCTTCACCATCTCAACGGAGCAAGAAATGGCCGAGAAATTCTATAATGGCCTTCGTCCAGACATTCGAAAAGCCTTGTCGATCTTGGATCTCAAGAATTACAAGGAGCTTATGGACAAGGCCATGAGCTTTGAGAAGGAGAAAACTGAGCAGGAGCAGAGAGTGAACAGGGGAAAACAACTAGCAACATTTTCCCAACATGGCACTCAACAGGGCAACAAGAAGAAGCCCTACTTTAATAGAAAGCCAGCCCTCCTAGCCCCGAAACAAAAACATGAGGCAGTGGCACCTGCGGCAGAAACTTCTAACCCTGGCCAGCAAGGATTTTGGAATCGTAATAGAGGTTGCCGCAACGGTAGGGGTGGTCGTCGTAATGGCAATGGCAGGGATGGTGGTTAGCAGCACCACAATTAGCATGGCCAACAGAACCATCAGCAGGAGTCTCCACAGCAGAGGCTGGCATGCTTCAATTGTGGCCAGCAGGGCCATGTAAGAAATGCATGTCCCCACCCTCAACAACCGCGATAGCCTGTTCTTGCAGTTCCAGTCCAACAAGCCCAACCTGCTACTAGCGCCCAACCCAAGGAGAACCAGGGGCAACGGCAACAGGGTAGAGCGTTTGCCATCGCTCAACAACCCCTCCTGGATAACAATGTAGTCGAAGGTACATTTTCCTTGTTCAATACAATGGTGCATGTCTTGCTTGATTCGGGTGCTACACACTCCTTTATATCTTCTGCATTGGTAAGGCATTTAGGGTTGCATCCTGAACCCACGAACATCACAATTTATGTCTCATCACCATTAGGATCTAGTACTGACATGAAATTGAAGTGTTCTTGATGTGAACTTAGAATGTCAGAATAGATAATTTATGCAGATCTTTTTGTGATGGACATTGAAGACTTTGACATTATCCTTGGTATGGACTGGCTCGCACCTCTGAATGCAAAGATCGGTTGTTTGAAGAAGCAAGTTTAGTTATCCTTGCCTACTGGGGAGTTTTTCAAGATTCAGGGAACGAGAAAATGGATACACAACTCAATTGTTGCACTTCTCAAAGCACAGCTTCGGGCCTTATCCCTTGGTGATGACAATGAATCATCATCATTGTACCCTCTCGAAGTACACGATATCTCGGTTATATTGGAATTCTCAACGTTTTTTCTGAATGACTTTCCTGGTCGACCTCTAGTTCGGGAATTCGATTTTGAGATCAACCTCATACCTAGGACTGGTCCCATCGCAATTCCTCCATACAGAATGTCCAATGTCGAGCTAATTGAGTTGGACAAATACCTGAAGGAGTTGGAGAGTAATGGCTTCATCAGGAAAAGTTCATCAGCCTGGGGCGCTGCAGTTGTATTTGTTCGCAAGAAGGATGGTTCGTTACGACTTTACATCGACTATCGCAAGTTGAATAACGCCACCATCAAGAACAGATACCCATTACCCAAGATTGATGACTTGTTCGACCAACTTAGATATGCCAAATACTTCTCTAAGAGACTTTTAGAACTCGGTACGGTCATTACAAATTCTTGGTCATGCTGTTCGGTCTAACAAATGCACCTCATATTCAGGTTATACTTAGATCGATTTGTGCTGGTCTTTGTGGATGATATCTTGATATATTCTTCAACTAAGGAAGACCACAAGATACATTTGAGGATTGTTCTCCAGACCTTGAGAAGCCATCAGTTGTATGCAAATTTGAGTAAGTGCGAATTTTGGGCGAAGTGAGTTCAATTGCTAGGTCACGTGGTTTCAGGCAATGGCATTGAGGTGGATCTTTCAAAGGTTGAAGCAGTTTTAAATTGAAAGCAGCCCACCACAGTTACTCAAATCCGGAGTTTTCTTAGTTTAGTTGGCTACTACAGACGCTTCATCAAGGAATTCTCAAAGATCGTTGAACCTATGACCAAGCTCACTTTGTAAAAGACGTACGATTCATTTGAAATCCTGCCTGTGAATCGTCATTTCAGGAATTAAAAAAGTGCTTCACGACGGCACCAGTACTAATCACTCCAAGAAATGGAGTTGGATTTTTACTATACACCGACACCTCTTTCCAAGGCTTAGGTGCAGTACTAAAGCAAGAAGGCCAAGTAGTTGCATATGCTTCGAGGCAACTGAAGGTTCATGAGGGTAATTACCCAACGCATGACTTGGAACTTGCAACTGTCGTATTTGCACTAAATTTATGGCATCACTACCTATACGGTGAACGATTTAAGGTATTCTCGCATCACAAGAGTCTCAAGTACATCTACACTCAGAGAGACCTAAACCTCCGCCAAAGGTGATGGTTGGAATTCTTGAAAGATTATGACTTTCAACTTCAATACCATCCGGGTAAGGCTAATGTTGTGGCTGATGCCCTGAGTAGAAAATCTTATGTTGCTGCTTGCACTCTTAAATTCGAGATGGGGAAGTTGGCTACAAAGTTGAAGAATTTTAACCTACAGCTTATCAAGGAGGGAAGAAGATCACGACACTCTCAATTGTCAGCGACCCTAGGTTAATGGAGAGATGAGAACTTCTACTCAGCAGACAGAACCTTCCTCTCTGGTCGGTCTCTGATGACGCTGTTTTCTACAAAAAACGCCTCTGTCTACCGAATGATCTTCAAGTTTGGAAAGAAGTTCTCATTGAAATGCACTGTTCGAGGTTCGTTATGCATCCTGGGGGAGACAAGATGTACAAGGATGTCAAGCGACAATTCTGGTTTTCTAGAATGAAGAAGGCTATTGTAGACTTCGTTGCTCAATGTTTCGTTTGCTAGAAAGTAAAGGCAGAACGCAGACTTCCCTTTGGACTTCTCCAGCCTTTACCTATTGGAGAATGGAAGTGGGAGAACATCGCAATGGATTTTGTTACGGCCTTGCCTCGAAATAATAAAGGGCAGGATTCTATCTGGGTTATCATTGACAGACTTACTAAGTCTGCACACTTTTTGCCAATAAAGTTCACAGATAACCCTGCCAAGCTTGCCAAATTGTATGAAAGAGAGATTGTACGCCTCCATAGAATACCACTCACGATCATCACTGATTGAGACCCTCGATTCACATCCAAATTTTGGCAGAGCTTCCAGAGTAGAATGGGCTCCAAGATCACCATAAGGACGACTTTTCACCCACAGACTAACGGGCAGTCAGAACGGTTGAACCAGATATTAGAGGATATGTTACGATGCTGCATTCTAGACTTTCATGACAGATGGAAAAAATACTTACATTTGGTGGATTTTGCATACAACAACAACTACCAAACCAATATCGGCATTACACCATATGAGGCTCTCTATGGTAGCCCTTGCAGATCTCCGGTATGCTGGTTGGATATGACAGATCGACCGCAGTTTGGGCCTGAACTAGTTCAAGAGACTTTTGAGAAGATCACATTAGTAAAGGAGTGACTTCGTGTAGCATAAAGTCGATAGAAGAGCTATGCCGAAAAACAAAGACAGCCTCTAGAATTTGATAAGGGGGACTTGGTTTTTCTAAAAGTTTAGCCTACAAGAGGTGTCAAATGCTTTGGGATCAAAGGAAAGCTCTCCCCACAGTATATTGGTCCATTTTAGATCATTGAACGTATTGGCCAACTAGCCTATCATCTATCCCTTCCACCGTCCATGTCTAAGGTTCATGACGATTTTCACGTATCCATGCTTCGAAAGTATCGTCCTGATCCTTTCCATATCATCTTTTTGCTCGAGGTTCGAATTGAAGAAGGAAAAAAAGTATCAGGAGAGATCGATACAGATTCTAGATAGAAAAACTCAAGAACTAAGGCGATGTAGCATACCACTTGTGAAGGTGCTCTGGGATCACCACGGAGTAGAAGAAGCAACTTGGAAACTAGAAGAAACAATTAAACTGAAATACCTAAATTGTTTTCTAGTAATAGTTGATGATGTGATGCATTGTACCTTTTGACTAATCAATGAAATTGTGGAACTTTCTTTACAATATCTTAATTTATTTAATTAACTATGCAGATGTCTGAAAATAAAACAAATAGGAGTAATGATTCATGTACTCCATGGCCTACTTGGCAACCAGTGGAGACTCATTCAGACTCTGATGCAAACCACAACTTCTTTGCATCACCAACTCCCTCGCCTCAGAGGCAGCGATCCTTATCGCCAGAGCGCGTATGGCTTTATCGTAGCAATATGGTCCGAAAGAAACCTGTGCCCTCATCCTGGCAAGATCTCTTACAAAAATTGCCAGGGGGGCGAATTATGGCAACTGCACGAGAAAACATTTCGTCGCTCAACCTACCTCCCCTAAAAAGCTGCAACTTGCAGTACCCTACGCCACCATCTGTGAGGCAAATGCCAGAACCTTCTGAGGACAAATTCGACTCCATTGTTTGATGATATTGAGGATTCCACCGGCCATAGTGCTATTCAGGGGCCTTACAGGTACTACCCTGATCTTGCGATCGATGGCGACGGCGGTGAATCCCACGCAGATAGCAATCATCACTACACGGACTGAATTTCGGGGGCGAAATTCCTTTAAGGGGGGTAGAGTGTAATACCCCAGGTTTGCACACAAAAAAAAAGAACTTCGGGCACCTGCCGAAACGTTCACGCATTCTTTTTCCTATATAAGGAGCCCCCCTTGTTATTTTCACACCAAATCACTCTCTTCTCTCTTGCTCTGTGATTTCTCTTTTCTCTTTTTGAGACTCTCTTAGCGGTGCAACGCGGTTCTGCTCGAGAGAAAGCGCCAGTTCAAGAAGGAGTTTTTATCTAAAGGTGGGGAATGAAACATAGGTTTGCGTGTCTTATAATGTTTATTAAAGTTTACATTCATTTATCATATATCTACTATTCATTTACACTGCATTATTGCGTATAATGTTCATACTTGTCATATTTATGCTTGTATATTTGGAGTTCATGTAGTACACTGTTACTATGCCAGATTAGTTGTCAATCTGACTCAACCAGGCATTGACTTGTCCTCGGTAACTTTAAATAGTGAACGGGAGGCAGCGTGCTGCTCTAAACGATTGGTATTTTTGTGAACCTCGTGTCCCACCTCTCAAATGGAGACTGATTGGTTGGTTTTATTTGAAAGCTATCAGCTTGTACAAGTGACACTAAACATCCTAACTTTACACGTGGTGATACCGACCTGAAAAGAATCACCAGACGCTGCCAAATCCTGTCTAATGTTAGTAAAGACGAGACCTGCTCATGGATTAGCATCATACATAAGCACCACCTACGTATGTAAGTGGTTCATGATCCACAAAATAGTTAGAAGCAATGCTCACTATTCTTGATATTTCCCTGGAGAGGGATGTACAATGAGAATGTGGGTTTACCTGGTGATGGACATCTGTACGTGAATCCAGGGCGACAATCTTGGGGAGGGACGTACATTGAAAACCCGAGTTTACCTGGGGATGGACATCTGTACGTGAACTCAGGGCGTCGTACAATCATGGAACCATTACAGGATGGTGTCATGCATACATACATGTTGTACTTTTTATGATGCTTGTTGTGTTTATGTGATATTTGATTATGAAGTTTCCTTTATTAATTGTTATATTCACGAACAATTTTACCCACTGGGCAATAGCTCACCCCGTTGTTATCCAATTTTTCTTAGGATTTTAGGGTGGACTGGGTGGAGGTTTTTGGGCCCACATTTTGTAACCCTTGTTAATTAAAGGGTGATTTTGGGAGGATGTTCCCTCAATCATATTCTGTAAAAAAAATACATTCTGAAATTAATATAATCAGATTTGTACTCAATTGTATTCCTGCGCATTCGGTTATTGTTGTAATGCATTTGCGCCCCGCCTGTGAGTGTTCCGCCGATTTAGGCTCGTCCGGGCGGGGTGTGACACAGGATGCAAGTTTAAAATGTACACTATGAATTTTAAATAAAAAAAAATTACACTATGAATTTTTCAATAAAAGAGATTTAAGTTACTTACATAAAGAATACTACAAATTGCTCCATCTCAAACCCAGTCTTCCTTAATTCCCTTAAACAACCATGACTCACATTTCCTTCTTGATTATCTAAAATCTTAATTAATATGAACCAAATGGAACACTATTTCTAACAAAGCGAAGAACACGTACATATCAGAGATTCCACGTAATTATGTAAGAAAAATCTGCAGAGGTGATCCTAACTAAGAACTCGAACATCTTGTCTCTCTTGACTACTGATGATATTGAACCAAAAGTGCAGAACCTTACAAGTTGGATTAGAATCTTGAATTTCCTGAAAAATAAAAAGCAACTTGGATTAAAAGTTTGAAGCGTTCGTAGTAGATTCATAATTTGAAGCTAATTTTACCTTGAACTTATTTTACAACATTATTTTCCTTTTCCGTGATTGTTTTACTTTTGTTGTGTACAAATCCTCTTTGCTTGATCCCCTAACCGAAGATTCTCCTATTCTTCATGGAAAATCGGTTATTGGTGCATTTCAACAAATCTCAAGATCTACCCCAAAAACAAAGATTTAAAATACAAAATCCACATCATTCATCTAAAGTTCAATACTTTAATGCAAAATCAAACACACCTAGCAATAAATAAGTAAAGAAAAGTGAAGAAATTAAGGAAAACACACTTTGCGAATGTTGAGAGATGCAAATTAATGGTGGTTTGTGCCATGTGCATACCTTGAAGAGTAGGAGAAGATGATAACATTCACGCAACAGATAAGAATTAAAAAAATGTCAAAGATTAATAAAAAAAGTCACTTCTTACTCATTGCTTGTTCGCTCCCAAGAACTCGATCCCATGGCATGTGGAGGTCGTTATGAACAATTTTAGCAAAAAAACCTGATTGAATAACACATTGGTTGAGGAAGAAGAAATTGAGAGAGTGCGACATTTTGGAATGAAACTCACATTCTTCTTTTGGAATTATCAAATTTAGGTTGATTTGCATTACTGTTTACCCATGATTCCTTAAAATGCCAGTAAAAAAAAAATTGCATCAAAAAGAGAATCGCACAAATCAAATTGAAAAAGAAAACATTATTCTTCACATTAAAATAAACAACACCGACCTTTAAAGGAAGCAAGTTTAAAAAGAAAGAATAGATTTGAAGTGCTTGATAACAAAATCATAATATAAACCACAAAATAGAGATCCAAAATTTTATGTAATTGAAATGAGTTATTAGAAAATAGTGATAGCCTGAAATCATCGCATTCACCTCCAAGAACTTCTATCAAAGATCGAATCCACGATGCAATTGAAAATATATAACCATCATTCTTCCACCATTTACTTTCTTTTTTCATTGATGCACTTGTCAGAGTTCCCAGGTTTGCGTTTTGTGAAAAGGAGACCATTTTAGTAGTATTTTAACAGTTGAAAACTGTAAAAAGAAACATAATAAGAAGAGAAACGATTTAAGAAAGTGGGCGTAGTTTTTGGAAGCAGTTATGGTAGTTTAAAGCTTCATTTTCAAGCTTATCAAAAACCGATATAAATAAGGAGAGAAGTTTTCCCACGTTAGAGAAAAATAAGGGGAGAAGTTGTAGACGTTGGGAGAGAATTGAGGTATTTTAAGATTATTCAAATACATAATATTTTAGTTTTTGTATTGAATTACTTATGTACCCTTCAAAAGAAAAAATTGGAATTTTAAGAAAACGTTGAAGAAGGAGAAAAACTAGGGGAAACATAGGGATTATTGGTAAATTGATCACCCCGTGAGTTCTCACAGGTATTTTCATTATAAGTAGTATAGATATTTGACGTCGTGTACAGATTTTACAGACAAGAATGTAAATTTAATTTTCAAAACTCAAAATAAGATGAAAACCCATATCATCTCATGCCATAGGATAAGAGTAAAACCGTCTAAATCCACCGATCAATATATAAAATAATAATAAAACCAACCAAAGAGACATTGTTCGTAAAAAAAAATGGATTGGTGTGAGAACACTTACGGCGTTTTCCTCCACCTTTCATTATTATTATTTTATAACCATAGATCAACAACAAATTTTAAGTTCATAACGACATGCTAGAAATAGCTTGAAGCATTAAATAAATTTATCTCCCAAAATCGTAACGACTGCTCTGATACCAATTGAAAGAATAAATTTAAAGATTATACCATTACACTGATGTTTGGAACAGAACTTGCGCAATCTTTGTCTTCCAAGCCTTAACCCTTTAGCAATTTCGATGGAGAAGAATATACAAGCATAGTTGGGCAGGCTCAGAGACTCTTATTTTATAGACTGTAACCATCTCATACCATCAATAAGATGAGGAAACCCTAATCTCATAGATTAGGAAACTTTATTGGGTTGGAAACTTATTCCTTAATTAAATTATAAACTAATCACTTTATACCTTATGAGATAGATTTATGAGCCAATATAGATGTTGCTAATTAATTGTGAGCCATAAATAGAAATATTACTAACAAATATGTCTGTAGCCCTTTATAATATAGGCCTTTACAATTAAGGATAACCAAACCATGAGAGAGCACCTACCAAATGATAGGAGGCGACATAACAATCCGTTATGGTCACTAAAAGATAGGTGCCAAGAGACACCAATGGTTGTCTCTAATGCTCGATGTCTATAAAACCATTTAGCTTTATCTTCTCTAAGATATAATAACATTTTTCGATCATTAATTTGTAAAGCACCACAACAGTGTCCTTAATCTAGATGTTTTTCTTTGTGAAGTTGAAGGATGGATAAAGGAGAACATATCTTTGGGAGTCAGAGTAAGCTTGACTTCTGAACAAGATTTCTACTTCAATAATTTAGATATTTTTGAAATATAATGAGTTTGATGAAGTTTTAAGGACAATGAATTAATCAATGGGTGGAGAATATACATGTATCATTTCGTAGTTTTAAAAATCAAATCTCATAACTTATGCCTACTGTTACACCCAAAATTGAACCCAACTGCAAATCATGAACAACGTTGTCCCTGAAAGGAGACAACACCTCGGCCAAGGTCGAGGGCCTAAGGACTTCAGCCATGGCCGAGAGCTCAATGTCTCAGCCACGGCTGAGGGAACCTCCTCAGCTGTGTTTGAAGGCACACCCTTAGACACAACTACGGGCTTCATCCATTCTCAAACTTAATCCATGAAGACCGTAACCCAATCAAACCATGCACGGATCTCGATACACCAAAACCACTATCCAAATATTGATAAGGAAAGGATGCCAATCACTACCATAACGGAGAACAACATTAAATGCACAAACCATCCCCCCACAATTATAAAAAGGGGTTCATTCTACAAAAACAGATATGCTCTGAAACCCGAAATTCTCTACATACTTCTATTCTCCAATTTCATTGTCTAACTTAGGCATCAGAGTGTTTTCAGTGACCAATCGTCACCACCCTTGCAGGTCTGAAGCGGAGCGGTCACTTGTAGAATTTTAGCGGATCAAACAATTTTCACATTCAGTTAACTGGCATCAGTTTGCGGTCTAACGTGGGAGATTTTTGATTGAAACATTTTGCATCGTCTGTGGGAAACAAAATTCAAAGTCTGTTGCCCTAATACCATGAGCGATAACAACATCCAACCCCCTCAGGAGGAAGCTGCAAACCAAGAACCGATTTTCCAACTCTGTCGCGGGAGACCACACCTTCATCCCTAAGTCACCTCAGGGTATCAAGCCACACAGGTTCGACTTGGGAGCAAGGAGCAAGGAGTGAGAACGATGGTTGAGAATGCTAATCGAGTGGCAGGGATCCAAGAGCGGATCAAACAAGTTCATTGTGTTGTGCCTACGAGAGGTAAATCCTGGGTGATTGGAAACAAGCGTTGAGACGAAAGTGTCTCAGAGCTCTCCTGAAACCCGACAAAACAAGGCCAACAGAGTCATCCATGCTCTGTGATGATGGAATAACAGTCTGCCTCCCTCACCCAAGAGTAAAGTGTTTGGAAGTTTCCTCCCAATGACATCGAAGATCAGTTGCGATACATGCAGGAGCAGATCTCGACCTTGGTCGACGTGTAGAGGGGTTTGCTTAACGCAGGGATGCAAATGACGCCTGTCGAGTAGAAAAGATCAAGAGCTATGTTATTTGTTGACGTAATCTTGGGAGAAACGGAACTGCCTTTCGTTAACAAAATCCAGAACGCTACCCTACCTCTCAGGATCCAGATTCTCCAAAAAGACTTATATGACGGGAAAAAGGACTCGGTCAATCATCTGACCAAGTATAAGTCTTGGATGAAGTTGTACAAAGAAGTTGATTAGACCCCCTATATGTCTTTCCATCACACGTTGACCGGCGTAGCCTTGAGTTGATTTCAAGGGCTATAGCCCACATCGATCTATTCCTTCGACCAACTCGAACAATAAATCGTTATATAGTTTGTGGGGCTTTGAGAGACAAGGAAACCCTCTACACACCTCCTGGCGGTCAAACAAGGGAAATAAGAGCCCCTTAAGGATTACGTAACACACTTTGCACATGAAGCATCCTAGCTGGAGTAATACTTACTCGACGTGGCACTTACCGCTATAATGATAAGACTCTCAACAAACAGATTTGGGTGATCTTTAGCAAAAAAGCTACAAGGAGTTGCTCATTTGAGCGAAAGAGTATACAAAAGAAGAATAAATAAAGACAATGAGGGATGTCCAAACATAAGACGAGGTGCTCTCAAAGAAGAGAAGAAAGAAAAGGCGTCGGAAAACACCAGGCGCCTATAGCATGAACTCTGATCCCAACAGACCAAGTTGACATACACCCCGCTCATTGTCCTAATCGAGCAGGTCCTGATAGAAGCGAACCTCCAAAACCTTATATAGCCTCCACACCCCATGAGAGTGGGGACGGAATGAAGAACAAATCTTAGGAGGTCGTCGCAAGCTTTTTTCCAATTAAGTTTATCGCGTGACAGATGAAAAATCTTGAGAAGTCATCGCGCCGCTTCTTCAAACTTGTTGATCGTGCAACAGAGAACAAATCTTGAGAGGTCGATATGCCCCCTTTTCAAAGAAGCTACTTGTGAAACTGATGACAAGTCTTAAGTGGATGTGGAACAAATCCAACCATGTACGACATCGTAAGCAAGGCGTTTCCTTGCGACTGGTTTTATCAAAGTTCAACGAAGTTGTCCAGAAAGATAAGTGTTTTATTTCAAAAGGCAAAGTATTAAACTCTAAATCAACACTTTGTGTCTTACCAAACACAACAATAAGTATTTGTGGTAATTTGCAGAACAACATTTGCTAAATCCATGAGAAATGACAACTCCAACAAGCTAAAGTGATCTCCTAATACGGAGAGACAAGGAAGCAACTCCGCTATTCTTGGTCAAACGTGAGCTATACACGTATCAAATAGCAAAGGCGATAGGCCCAATGTGAGTTGAACATGTATCAAAACAGCGAAGGCCACCGACCTAACGTGAGCCATACACGCATCAAATAATAAAGGCCACAGGCCCAATGTGAGCTGAACACGTATCAAAATAGCAAAGGCCACAGACCCAATGTGACTTGAACCCATATCACGTATCAAAATAGCAAAGGCCACAGGCCCAATGTGACTTGAACCCATATCAAAATAGTGAAGGCTATCGGCCCAATGTGAGCTATACACATATCAAATAGCAAAGGCCACAAGCCCAACGTAAGCTATACAGGTATCAAGCAGCGAAGGCCACATGCTAAACGTGAGCTATACACATATCAAATAGTGAAGACCACAAGGCCAATGTGAGCTATACATGTATAAAATAGCAGAGGCCACGAGCCAAATGTGAGCTATACACTCCAAATAGCAAAGGCCACAGACCAGGTGTGAGCCGTGAACCCCAAATAACAAAGGTTATGGCCAAGTGGAAGCTGCACACTCCAAATGGCAAATGCTACGCCCAACTGTGAACTGTTCACTCCAAATAGCAATGGTCACGACCAACTATGTGCACTACAAACCTAAAGAGGTAGAGGCTACGATTGGTCATGTGTTACGCACCATAGAGTAGCAAAATATTATGACCACCCATGAACAAGAAGTCGTGGTCGATCTCCTTCTCAAGGTAGCAAACACTTACAGATGAAGGGTATGGCTGATCATCAACAAAAAACTACAACCACTTCTAAACGAATAGCTATAACTGATCATCCTTAATAGGCGATGACCAATTATCAAATTTGCAACGGGCCGCGAAGGCTACGCACACTAAAACAACAAAGGGTTACAAACCACAAGGCGCCGCATGCTTGGAACACCGGAAATTCATGCCCACAACCAATGATTTGTCCAAAACAAGTCAATGCCGACATAATGCCAGATAAGAGAACACCTTATGACGAACATACACATACTTGTAGTGAGTAAGAGAACTAAACAACAGGTTCTGAACCAAACAATGTACATAAGGCTTTTTGTCCCTATGTTCTTGAAAACCCCCTCTCGTATGTTGAGTCACCACAATACTCCAAAAAAGGGTAAGGAAAAACAATGATTACCCTTGGGCAATCTAAAAATTAAAACCCTCGTACAATGACAAGATTGGGGCCTTGCAAAATGAACCCACGTGTTTGGAGTACAAGTCATATACGTTGTCGAAGCCTGTAGAAAATAAACTCGAGGACTATTCCCCTCACTTACAACCCTAGAGTGAAGGCAAGATTTTCATCAAAACTAGACAACTTCAAAACGTAGTTTTTCTTTAACATGTCCTACTCCGATTATCAAGAGGTTGCAGAGTGCGCCAAGTCTTATTTCCCAAGATAGTGCAACATGAAAGCGTTGGCATCAAACACCTCTTTTAACATGTTGTCTGCCAAAGTCCAAAGCATCAAACTCACATGAGGGTGTCGAAAATTGACAAACCAAGTTATTTGGATAGCAAAAAAAAAGTTCTCTTACCTTTCACAAAAATACAAACCACTAGCATAAAACAATGTTTATAAGAAAAGAAAAAAGATAGTTGTGAATAGTCGCAAGCATAACGTTACGCGATCATTGGTCAAGCATTGAAAATAATCGATTATAGGATGTTAAAGAAACAACATCCAAGATGAAAGGGGTTAAGTGTTCAAGTAAACAGCACGACAAAAAGTTTGCAAACATGCTAGACTAAAGCAAAATGTTATTACAAAACAAGTAAGCCACTAAACACAGGAACTTCCCCAAAGCTCATTCTAGGATCATTTCTACCTTGTGAATACTTGTTGAAAGTTAACAACACACTTATTTGTTTCTCGCATAAAACCAACAAGGCTATACCAATAACCTAGGAAAGTAGCATTCTTAGAACGAATAACTTCACACCAATAAGAACAAAAAAACTTGGTAAATAGTTAAGTAGATCGACAATCAAATGATGAGCCCCTCGAACTTTCACTTCGACACACTCATCAGGGGCTTACTGTTACACCCAAAACTTAACCAAACTCCAAATCACGAGAAACGTTGTCCCAGAATGGAGACAACAGCTCGACCAAGGTCGAGAGCCCGAGGACTTTGGCCATGGCCATGTGAACAATATCCTCGGACAAGGTCGAGGGGCCGATGGCCCAACGCCCTCAACCAAGGCTAAAGGCACAACGCCCTCGGCCATGGCCAAGGGCTCAATGCCTCGGTCAAAGCCTAGGGCGCCACGCTCTTGACCATGGCTGAAGGAATCTCCTCAACAACGTCCGAAGGCACACCCTCAGATACGACCAGGGGCTTTATCAATTCCCAAACTTAATCCATGAAGACCGTAACCCGATCAAACCATTAACGAATCCTGATACACCAAAACCACTGTCCAAACCTAATAAGGAAAGGGCGCAAATCACTACCATGATGGAGAAAAACATTAAATGCACAAACCATTCCCCTACAACTATAAAAAAAGGGTTCATTCTACAAAAACATCTATGCTCAACGACCCATAATTTTCTACATACTTCTATTCTCCTATTTCAATGTCTAACTTAGGCATCAGAGTGTTTTTGGTGACCAAGCGTCACCACCCTTGTAGGTCCAAAACACAACGGTCTCTTTGAGAATTTCAGAGGATCAAGCAATTTTCACAATCAGTCAACCGACATCGGTTCGCGGTCCAATGCAAGAGATTTTCGGTTGAAACACCTACATTAGTCATAATGGTGTGTTTATGTATGTATGTGTATATGTATTTGTGGCGTAATTGTATGCATATGAGAGCTGTTTATCATATTTAGTTATGTTTTTAATGAGTGTAATGTATTTTACATGAGTTTTGAGGTATAATACATGTATATGTGGTGTACATTGAGTAGTATGGCCAATGGGGTGAAAAAAATGAGAAAAAGGGCAAAAAGTCATTGGATGGGCCAAATTTTGTTTTTTTTTTTTTTCATAATTTTTGATTGGTGAGCCTGTGGCTCTTGTTTATGATTCGAAATAACTCGATTTTCAACAATTTCTTTATCTTTTGAAGGTAGAATGAAGGGAGAATAGAGGGAGAAGAAGTTTACGGTTACCTATTCCAAGTCAAAGGTAAGCTATTTTTTAGTGTTCTATCATGAATATTAGCATGGGATTGGTGAATTGATAGTAAAAACATGGTCTTAATGGTTGATTTTAAATTTCAAGATCAGTAATTAAGAGGATTGGTGGTTATTTGCTCAGAACAAGACCAAATTGTTGGTTTGATGATCCTCACCCTCTTTGATTTTGATGATTCCAAACGATATCTCATGTGATTTAACATATTTGTTGAGTCTGTTTTCGTATAATACTGTATGATTGATCTTGAGAATAGAGACAAAGACAATACTTACCAAGTGTAGATCAAGACTGAAGTTCGGGTAAAGAACAGAAAATACAAATCAAGAGAACTCAGCCAATACATGTGGAACACAATACAAGAAATCAAGTCATCTAATGTCAAGCTAGAAGTCAACCTAAGTCAACCGAATATCAAGGCATAAGAGCTCAAGAATATACATCAGGTGTAATTCTTTCGATCTCTTAGGTTGTAGGTCTTTACTTGATTGATCAACCACTTGATTTCTCATTCATGTTTCATCGTATTGCATCATATCATATCATTTTTTATTCCTTCGAGATATTATTGTTTTGATTCCTACTTTTACGAAATCAAGATTTGAATGCTTTTATTATCATATTTAGAACAAAACAAATTTTCTTTTATAGAGAAACTCACTCCATGACATCTTCTTTAAAAAACTAAAGTTTCTGATTGTATTTTGAGTTTCAAAATCTTGTTGCAAGTGTGATTTTAATGCTTTATTGATTATGAAACTTAGACATGTTCAAGAATTGTATTCTTGACATGTACACGTTTTCCAAGAACTCGTGAAATGCATTCCTCCCTGTAGGAATGCACTCCAGCAATCAAAACACACCTATTTTGCCTCGGACATGCTGGAACGCACTCCAACAGGGAAAAATGAGTTTTAGGCAAGCGCAAAATAGTCATGTGTTCTCGAGTCTTTCGGAACGCGTTTCAACAGTTTGAAATGCGTTCCAGCTGGTGAACTTAAAAATATGGTTTTTCATGGAACGCATTCTAGCAGATGAAACACACTCCACTGAAAGATTTCTATTTTTGAGAAAGTTTGAATTTTAATCTTGAGTATTCATTGTGGGCCGTTGATTTATGTTAATACATGAATAAATATTTTAATCTTGGCCATCCTTGATGGGATTAGGGTTTTAGAGCATGATTTTCTATTTAAATAATTATTAAACCCTATTTTGAAAGATAAGAACTTTTATTATCTTCTCTCCAACCATTTTATCTGCAACTGAACTTAAAGAAGACAACCGTCATTGATGAGCTAAAATTTTCATGTTGAGACACAGATTTTAATCATTCATCTTTAGCAAAGTTTTTTCACGATCTTGAGCTTTATTACATATCTAATTCATAGATCGTTTTTGTCACGCCCCGGCCGCCGCCGCGAGCGCGGGTGCACCACCACGACCTCAGCCGTGTGGCGAACGCCAGCCATGAGGAAGAGGTTGCGAAATCTAACCTTATGAGGAAGAGGTTGCCAGTTCGGACTTGGGGGAGGCCCCTGGACTGTGCAGTGTTCTGCATAGGGAAAGGACAAAGGTCGTTGGGTGCGTACAGTGTTCTGTGGACCCCAATGAAGACAATACTGTGGATATATAATGGCTAGGCGTTCTCCACTGCGGTGGTGCGCCCGCACCTGGGTAGGGGGCACGCTGTGCAACCCAGGGTGTGACAGTTTTGGGGTAATATCTTTTCGATATTTTTATTTCTTGTCGTGCATGTGTTTTAAAATCGTTTGTGGCTGAGAAATCATGAAAAATCATTTACAGGTTGTAATTTTTGTTTTTGGAATGTGTTCCCATGTTGAGGAAATTTCTTTTCAATTATTGAATGCTAGGGTTGTGCTAGTTGGGAAGATTCTCTAATTAGGAATCAGTGTTTGTAACCAGTTTGATCCTCACCCGTGAAGTAGGATCGGTATAGTGAAGCGTTAGGAAATCCTGATCGGGGAGATCGGGTAGTGGAGGTAGGATTGTTGGGAAGCCGAACCACTCTAAATTTGTGTGCGTTGTCTCATTTGCTACTTTTATTATATTCCCGCATATTTTACAGTTATTGTTCACTAGCTGTTTAAAGAAAGGTCCAAAAAATCCGTGACACCCAATTCGCCCCCCCTTGGGTGTCTATCAAGTGGTATCAGAGCGAGTTTTTTAGTCAAAAGTTTCTAACAATCCTTTTGAGATCATGGTAGGAAATGAATTGTTAGAAGTGTCTTCAAGGAAGGATCATCCACCCACTGACCGCCCTTATTTGAAGAGATAATTATCTCTGTTGGAAAACTCGGATACACTACTATATTAGAGCGCATGATGTGGAAATGTGGGACATCATAATAAATGGGTATCAACCACCTACCAAGAACAAACATAGTGTAACCATGACGAAGGAAAGACAAGAATGGTTGCCTTATGAAAAGAAAAAAGGAGCAACTAAATGACCAAGCAATAAACATCCTATTTTGTAGCTTGTCAATCAACGAATTCAATCGAGTAAGTGCAAGCACTACAACCAAAGAAATTAGGGACAAGCTAGAGATTACTCATGAGGGTGCCAAGCAAGTGAAAAAATCAAAATTACGTATGCTTGAAGAGGTATACAAAACTTTCAAAGTAATGGAAGGCAAAAAGATCTTTGAAGCAATCACAAGAGTTACAAATATCATAAATGAAATCAAGAACCTTGTGTTGAACCAATTATCTTCACGTCCCTTACGAAGAATATGTCCCTGATGTGAAAGATATTTTGATGATTACAAACTACATTGTGTTTATGATATTACTGCACATATGGCATATGTAATCTTACTTGAAGGTTTCAAAGATTAAATGATGCATGACGAATGTATTAAAAGATCTTCTTGAAGACCACGATCGTTTGAAAATGTTTAATTGTATGATTAGATTATGATAGGTTGTAGGACCTTTTATGTCATGTGATTCCTCAATATGCATGCCTGCATGTTTTAATTGATCGGTTGCATATTCGATTTAATCCGGTTACATTATGTTTTATCGAGCTTTAATCGAGAAATCAAAAATCACTTTTATAAAAGTATTTTAGGACGCTAATGTTTTAGCAGCGCCCTCCTCGACTTGATTAGTCAGGACACTGATAAAATATTAGTAAGCTCAAGGTTGAATTGAACTGATTAATAAGGACGCTTACTTGTTAGTGATGACCTTTCTTTTATCAACCTTTTAGAATGTCAGGACACTGACTTAGTTTCAGCTCGCTGAAAGTTCTTTTTTGTGTTTTAAGCGATTTCTATCTTTAAGGACGTTGATAAGTTATAAGTTGAACAAATTATCAGGACGCTACTTGTGTAGGAGCACCCTCATCTTTTGAATCAACTTAAATAACTTTCAGGACGCTTACTGTCCTTTAGCGCACTTAACATTGTTTTTAAAATTGATTTTAAATATCAGGACACTTACTCTTGAGTAGCGCCCTCGTGTGTTTAATGTTTTAAAACAAAGGAAGACGCTAACTATGAAGTAGCGCCCTCAAGTTTTAAGTCGATTAATTGTCAAAGTAAGTCAGGACGCTTACTATTTAGTAGCGCCCACACTTCATTGTTCAGTAGGATGCTGATGTTCTATGAGCGTCCTCAAAGGAACAAAACGACAGAAAATATATTTTTGCCATTCTAACATTACTGCTATTTATGTTAACGTTTTAAGAAACATACGAATACTTTTCCGAACTTTTCAGAATCGTACAACTTTTTTAGAATTTTTTAAACGTTCTACAACTTTGTCAGAACATTCCTCTTTCATGAAAGGATCAGATGATTCAGGTGCTATCATCGTAATATGCATTAAGCTGAATCGATCCATTTCGAGAAAGAATGTTAAGGTTATATTTGAAATAACCTAGAGCGCCAAAAATCATCAAGTCCATTGTGCCTCTGTTATTCCTATATATATGTGCTGCCGTAGAGCAGAAAAACCAACTAATGATATACGAAACTGATATTCATTCAAAACGTATTAACAATTTTCATTTGTACTAAAACACTTTTTGAAAGTTAGTCTTCTTTTACTTGTGGTTGATCTTACGATCTTTTGAAAGAAAAACTTCAAGTTTTCTAGGTTGATTGATCTTCATCTTCATTATTTCGAAAACCCATAGAAGAAGACAAAATCTACTTGAACCTGTGTTCAACATAAACTTCATCATACATATTTTGCTAAATCTGTGATGGCAGGAGGTTCAATCCAAAGATTTGTAAGTATCACTTTGAATTTAAGTAAAGGGAATCATACTTCATCTTGTATTTAATCTGCAGTGACTGGTTAGTCACTGGGCAAGAGCAAGTGTTGCTCATAGTTGTAAACGGATGTCTCACGCCTGTAAGTTGAGAAAATGTTCTCTCTCACCTGTAAGTAGAGAATAGGTCTTCTCATACCCGCAAGTTGAGAAATGGTCCTTTCACACCCATAAGTTGAGAAACGATAGTTCTCACACCCGTAAGTTGAGAAAGTGTACTGGTTTGATTTTCACCCATAAGAAGGTCCATAGTGGAGTTTGAACAAATCCTAACTGAGGAGGTTAGGTAGTGGATGTAGGCGTGGCCGAACTACTATAAATCTTGCTTGCATTGTCCTTTTACATTTTTTGCATTTAAATTGCTATACTATGTTTAATCTACTTTCATTATTCCGCACAACTTTAATAAAGGTAAAAATCTACTAAGTGTCCAATTCACCCCCCTCTTGGACATATCTCGGCCAACAATTAGTATCAGAGTGGGTTAACATTCAAAGTATCTAACCATCTTTGATTTAGTATGACAGGACAAAATGAAAGAAGCACTTATCTCTCAGGTGAATGAAACTCCACCAACCGACCACCACTGTTCAAGGAAGAAAACTATTCACATTGGAAGACTAAGATTAGGTACTACCTTAAAGCCGAAGATCTAGAGATGTGGGATGTGGTGACATACTGTTGTCCAACACCTACTAAAATAGTTGACGGTGCTACTGTCCCAAAGGAAACAGACGAATGGAATACCAAGGAAAAGAAAAGGGAACTATTGAATAACCATGTTGTAAACATTTTGTTTTGCACAGTTTATCAGTCAAAGAGTTCAATAGAGTTGGTGTGTGTGAAACCGCTAAGGAAATTTGGAACAAGTTAGAGGTCACCCACGAAGGAACTTTGCAAGTTAAAAAGGCAAAGCTTCAACTATTAGTTGAAAAATATGGGACCTATAGGATGAAGGAAACTAACTCGATAGCTGTGGCTATTGCTCGGTTTTCAACAAACATCAATGAGATGAAGAACCTAGGAAAACTCTATGACCAAGAAGAAACTGTTGGAAAGTTTCTAAGAGGCCTACCCACGGCATGGGAACCCAAGGCCATAGCCATTGAAGAAGCCAAGAATCTGGCTGAATATACTTTTGATGAACTATGCGGTTCATTGATGGTTCATGAAATGAAGTTAAAAGATAAGATGGGCTTGGTCAAAGTTGAGGAAAAAGAAAAAAAATCTATTGCCTTTAATGTTGAAACTGATTCTGAAAATGATTCAGACTCAGAAGATGACATGGCTATGTTGTCTAGAAAGTTTAACAAGTTGCTTAGGAGAAAGAGCAAGAATAGCTCTTACTCAAGGTTCCACAAAGGAAAGAAACCCGAGTCTAAACCTGTAGAGTTAATTTGTTACGGTTGTAACAAACCAGGTCATGTAAAGAGAGAATGTCCCACTAAATATAAAAAAAACTCAAGCTCATATAGAAAGGACAAGAAAGTTCTCAAAGCTACATGAGATGATTCTAGTTCAAGCGAAGATGAAGCGGATTCAGATCACACTGTTGCACTGTGCTTAATGACAAGCACCGAGGTAAAATCTGAACCCATTGAAAAACTTAATGAGCTCTTTGCTCATAATCAGGAATTTAAGGAAAAACTTAGTAAAGAGACCAAGAAAAATAAAAAGCTTAAGCATAGTCTTGAGGAAGCTCTTGAGAAAATAGAATTCCAACAAGAAGAGCTAGATGGAATGTCTCTAGATAATGAACAACTTAAGAAAGTTGTTGGGAAATTGAAATTTGAAAATGAAACTCTTAGAAAGGAAAAGGAAGACCTGAACTACACTATGACTAAATTCACAAATGGTCAAAAGTTTTTCGACATGATGCTAGGATCACAATGATGTGCATTAGACAAAACTGGCTGAGGCTATACTCATGGGTTGAAACAAAAGGAATACAATACCTTACTGACCAAACTACCAACATGCCAAAAATTTCATAAGGAAGGTCATGCCATTCTTAGATGTAATGTCTTAAGTAGAAAGAAGAAGAAATATGCATGGATTGAAAAATCTGTTCTTGCTGAATCTAACATGCATGGACCAAAACTTGCATGGGTACCAAAGTCAAAAGTATTTTATATTGTGTACATATGCAAAAATGAAGATATATGGTATCTAGACAGCGGCTGCTCAAGGCATATGACTGGAGATAAATCTAAATTTCTGAGCCTTGAAAAGCAAAAAGGAAGAAAAGTTACTTTCGGAGATGACAACAAAGGTGACATTGAAGGCATCAGAACTATTGGTAACAATTTTTTATCCATATCTGATGTACTTTATGTTAAAAGGCTGAAGCATAATCTCTGGAGCATTTGTCAATTATGTGACAAGGGTTATGACATTTCATTTGAAACAAATAGGTGCACAATCAAGCATGTTGATAAAACTGTTGCATTCATGGCATCTAGAATTAAGAATGTGTATTGCACAAACTTTAATGACATGAAGAAACAAAATGTAACATGTTTAAATGCTATCTCTTGTAATGATGTATGGCTATGGCATAGGAGATTAGCTCATGTTAATACGGATAATATATCTAGAATTGTCAAACATGATCTTGCGAAGGGTATTTCGAAAGGAACTTACTCAAATGACAAGGTATGTGAACCATGTCAACTTGATAAGCATACCCGATTATCATTTAAGAGCAAGAGGCATCAATCAACCTCTAGAGCTCTGGAACTGATTCACATGGATCTTTTCGGACCAACCAAAACTCAAAGCTTAGGTGGTAAATCATATGTGTTTGTGATTGTTGATGACTTTACTCGATTCACATGGGTATTTCTATTAGCTCATAAATTTGATCATGTGAAACATTTATAAAATTCTGTAAGAGAGTCAAAAATTAAAAGGGTTACAAAATCAACATAATTAGGAGTGATAGAGGTGGTGAATTTGTCAATAAAAATCTCAAAGAAATTTGTAACAATCAAGGTTACACTCACCATTTATCAGCCCCTAGGACACCACAGCAAAATGGTGTAGTTGAGGGAAAGAATAGAACTCTGCAGGAGACGTGTAGAATCATGCTTAAATAGTATAACACTGCAAATCATTTTTGGGGTGAAGCTATAAACAATGCCTGCTATGTGATGAACCATGTTCTGATCAGAAAAGATTTGAATAAAACTTCATATGAACTATGGAAGGGTAGAGCACCCAACATCAGTTACATCCCAGTATTCAGACGTAAATATTTTATTCTTAATGATAAAGACAAATTAGATAAGTTTGAACCTAAATCAGATATAGGAATATTCTTAGGATATTCTTCTCACAGTAAAGCCTACAGAGTCTTCAACAAATCTAATCAAACAGTAGAAGAATCAATTCATGTAAATTTTGATGAAAGTGTTAATAAGAAAAGTCTTGAGGATGAATTTAAGTAAGCAATTAAATTTTGATGACGATGAACCCAAGACAACCAAGGTTATAGATCTTGAACCTGAACCATCTTTAGAATCTTCTAAAAATTCTTGACTGCTTCAAGGTTTTTCACAAGATCAAATTTTAGAAGATCCACGAAAGGGTGTATCAACTAGAGCTTCAATACAAAAATATTAGGAGCTTGTTACTTTTGTATCACAATTTGAACCAATTAAAGTGGAAGAGGCACTGAAAGATGAAAACTGGATTCTTGCTATGCAAGAAGAACTAGGACACTTTGTGTGAAACAAAGTATGGGAATTAGTTCCTAGACCTTTTCATCAATCTGTTATAGGAACCAAATGGATCTTTAGAAACAAAAAGAATGAACAAGGTATCATTGCCCGCAATAAGGCTAGATTGGTTACACAAGGGTACAACCAAGAAGAAGGCATAGACTTCGAAGAAGCCTTTGCCCCAGTAGCAAGATTAGAGGCAATAAGACTGTTACTTGCCTATGTTTGTTACAAGGATTTTCCCTTATACCAAATGGATGTAAAGAGTGCTTTTCTAAATTGATACATCAATGATGAGGTGTATGTGGAACAACATCCAGGGTTTGAGGATGCTGAAGACCCGAAATATGTGTTCAAACTCCACAAAGCCTTATATGGATTAAGATAAGCTCCAAGATCTTGGTATGATCGACTGAGTTCATTTCTTTTAGATCATAAGTTTCAAAAAGGAAAACTTGATCCAACTTTGTTTATCAAACATCACAATGACAATATGCTTATTATTCAAATTTATGTGGATGATATCATTTTTGGTGCATCGAACAAAGAACTATGTGATGAGTTTTCTAAATTAATGCAGAAGGAATTTGAAATAAGTATGTTGGGAGAACTTACATACTTTCTCGGCTTACAAATTAAGCAAATGCTGAAAGGCACCTTCATAAGCCAATCAAAGTATGCTAAGAAAATGGTTAAGAAGTTTCAAATGCACAATTTGAAATCGATTGATACTCCCTGTACCTCTGCAATCAATTTAGATAAGGATGAAAAAGGTAAATCAATTGATTCAAAACATTATAGAAGCATGATTGGAAGTCATTTGTACTTAACAACATGTCGACCTGACATCCCGTTCAGTGTCTGTCTTTGTGCAAGATTTCAATCTGAACCTAAAGAATCTCATTTAAAGTGTGTCAAACGAATATTCATATATATAAATGGCACAACACACTTAGGCACATGGTATTCCAAAGGTACTTCCTTTGATTTGCAAAGTTTTGTAGACTTCGACTATGTCGGTAGTCTAACTGATAGGAAAAGTACCTTCGGATTTTGTCACTTTCTTGGAAATTCTTTGATTTCTTGGTTTTGCAAGAAACAACATTTTGTGGCATTATCCACAGCTAAAGCAGAATATGTTGCAGCTGGAAGTTTTTGTTCTCAGGTTCTTTACATTAAACAACAACTTTAGGATTATCAAATATTTATTCAATGTGTTGAAATTCTGTGTGATAATACTAGTGCTATTAACATATCTAAAAATCTTGTATTGCACTCCCGAACTAAGCATATTCAAATAAGACATCACTTTTTATCGGATCATGTGCAAAATGTAGAAGTCATATTATCTAATATTGGAACCAAAAAACAACTAGTGGACATATTTACTAAAGCATTAACAAAATACCAGTTTGTTCACATTCACAGAGAGCTTGGGATGTTCTTTAAGACCGATCTGTGATATTTTGATGCTTACCACTCTATGGGGGAAATATATTTCATGCTACTTTACCCTTTTTGATATTTCAAAAGGGGAAGAAAGTACTATCATTGAAGCATCATAAACTCAGGGGGAGTTTAACACTAAGGGGGATTCTTAGTGATATTTTATGTACATTCCTTGGTAATACACTCATATCATATGAAACAAGGAACATTATTACTGCATCTCATGCATACACACATCATTTTATTAGCTTGTTTCAAAGCCTATAGTAATGTGTTTGAAATCATAAAAAAGGGGGAGATTGTTGAACCAATTATCTTCACGTCCCTTACGAAGAATATGTCCCTGATATGAAAGACATTTTAATGATTACAAGGTACATTCTGTTGATGATATTATTGCACATATGACGTATCTAATCTTCCTTGAAGGTTTCAAAGATTAAATGATGCATGACGAACGTATTAAAAGATCTTCTTGAAGGCCATGATTGATTGAAGATGTTTAGTTGTATGATTAGATTATGATAGCTTGTAGGACCTTCTATGTCATGTGATTTAGTAATATGCATGCCTGCATGTTTTAATCGATCGGATGCATATTCGATTTAATCCGGTTACATTATGTTCTATCGAGCTTTATTCGAGAAATCAAAAACCGCTTTTATAAAAGTCTTTCAGGACACTAATGTTTTAGCAGCGCCCTCCTGGACTTGATTAATCAGGACGCTGATAAAATATTAGGAAGCTCAAGTTTGAATTGAACTGATTGATGAGGACGCTTACTTGTTAGTAGTGGCCTTTCTTTTATCAACATTTGAGAATGTCAGGACGCTGACTTAGTTTTAGCTCGCTGAAAGTTCTTTTTGCGTTTTAAGTGATTTTTATCTTTAAGGACGCTGATAAGTTATAAGTGGAATATATTTTCAGGACACTACTTGTGTAGGAGCGCCCTCATCTTTAGAATCAACTTAAATAACTTTCAGGACATTTACTATCCTTCAGCGTACTTAAAATTGTTTTTAAAACTACTTTTAAATATATGGACGCTTACTCTTGAGTAGCGCCCTCGTGTGTTTAATGTTTTAATACAAAGCAGGATGCTAACTATGAAGTTGCGCCCTCACTTCATTGTTCAGTACGACGCTGATGTTTTATGAGCACCCTCAAAGGAACAAAACGACTGAAAGGATATTTTTGCTGTTCTGACATTACTACTATTTCTGTTAAGGTTTTCAGAAACATACGAATACTTTTCAAAATCGTACAACAATTTTTTTAGAATTTTTTAAACGTTCAACAACTTCGTCAGAACATTCCTCACTCATGAAAGGATCAGATGATTCAGGTGCTATTGTCGTAATATGCATTAAGCTGAGTCGATCCATTTCGAGAAAGAATGTTAAGGTTATATTTGAAATAACCTAGAGTGCCAAAAATCATCAAGTCCATTACGCCTCTGTTATTCCTATATATACGTGCTGCCTTAGAGCAGAAAAAACCAACTAATGATATTCAAAACTGATATTCATTCAAAACATATTAATAGTTTTCGTTTGTGCTAAAACACTTTTTGAAAGTTAGTCTTTTTTCACTTGTGCTTGATCTTATGATCTTTCGAAAAAAAAAACTTTAAGTCTTCTGGATTGATTGATCTTCATCTTCATTATTTCAAAAACCCATAGAAGAAGACAAAAGATATTTGAACCTGTGTTCAACATAAACTTCATCATACATATTTTGTTGAATCTGTGATCACAGAAGGTTCAATCCAAAGCTTTGTAAGTATCACTTTGATTCTAAGTAAAGGGAATCATATTTCATATTGTATTTAATCTACAATGACTGGTTAGTCACTGGGCAAGACCAAGTGTTGCTCATAGTTGTAAATGGTTGTCTCACGCCCGTATGTTGAGAAAATGTTCTCTCTCACCTGTAAGTAGAGAATAGGTCATCTCATATCCGCAAGTTGAGAAACGGTCCTCTCACACCCATAAGTTCAGAAATGGTAGTTCTCACACCCATAAGTTGAGAAAGTGTACCGGTTTGATGTTAACCCCTAAGAACATCCATGGTGGAGTTTGAACAAATCCTAACTGAAGAGGTTAGGTAGTGGATGTAGGCACGACCGAACCACTATAAATGTTGCTTGCATTGTCCCATTTACATTTGGTGCATTTAAATTGTTATACTTTGTTTAATCTACTTTCATTATTCTGCACAACTTTAAGAAAGGTTAAAATTTGCTAAGTCTCCAATTCACCCCCTTCTTGGACTTATCTGGGCCAACACCTTGGTGAAAGCTATCCTCAGGGTAAGACACTGGGGAAATTCCTATGGGGACTACCCAAAGAATGGGATCCAAAGGTGACAACCATAGAGGAGGCAAAGAATCTTAGAGAGTACACCTTCGACGAGCTATGTGGATCACTAATAGTGCATCAAATGAAACTGAAAGAAAGAGTGAAAACAACGTAAAAAAAAATGAGCAAAACAAAGAAAGATCTTGCTCTCAATGCTACACAAGTGCCTACAGAATCATGCTCTGAAAATGATATTGATGACGAAGTGGCTATGCTATCTAAGAAACTCAGTCAGATCATGAGGAAAAGTTGAAAGAACGGACAAAGCTCAAAATTTCACAAGAATAAAAGGTTTGGTGCAAAACCAAATGAACTGATATGTTTCGGATGTAACAAGTCGAGACATGTGAAGAGCGAATCTCCAAACAAAAAAAAAGAGTACCTTTAACAGTAAGAGAAGAAAAAAAAAGTTCACAAAGCAACGTGGGATGATACATCCTCTAGTGAGAATGAGTCAGAATTTAGTGATGAAAAAGTTGTACTGTGTTTGATGGCAAACACGAAGGTAAAACTTTCTGACCTTGAAAAATTTGATTACTTTGATGATTATGTTGATGCTAATGATTTTGATATTGTTAAATGTCAATTAGATAGGGAAATCAAGAAATAAAAAGTTGAAAAAGACATTAATCACAGCCCTAGAAGAGATATAATCACATCTTGAGAGCAGTGGTGCTCTACAAGTGGACCTAGAAAAGGTTAGTGAGGAGAGAGACACCCTTAGAAATAATGTGGAAGACTTGACCTCCATAGTAACTAAGTTCACTAATGTACAAAAAATGTTTGGCATGATGTTGGGTACCCAAAGATGTGCATTCAACAGAGCTGGCCTAGGACATAGTGTAGTGTATAAACAGAGGACTTATGATCATGTGTTGACCAAGAGACCTATTTGCCATCATTGCAATAGGCAAGGCCATACCGTAGTGAGATGTCCTATAAAAAATTTGAAAAATGGAAAATTAGCATCGATTGAGAAATCTGGTTTAAATGATGCTAACCCTCAAGGACCAAAAAGAGTTTGGGTACCAAAATCAGAGATATTTTATGTGGTGTAGGATGACTCCAAACATATCTCATGTGTTGGCCCAGTATAACCGTCCAAGAGGGGGGTAAATTGCACTTGGCGGATTTTTTCGTTACCTTTTGGTTGATTAAATAAACAAAATATAATGCGCAGTAGGTAACAACAAAAACAAAAAAAATAAGGATAAGTGCAGAAAGCAAATATGAACACAGAGATTTAGAGCGGTTTAACTCCCTTCGAATCTAGGTCTACTACCCAACCGCACTGGTTTGGATTTCCCAATCCACTATTGGCTAATCACTTACGGGCGGATTAGAAGCCGTTTACATTAAGCCTACACCAAGGCTTGGGTCAAGCCTTTATACTAACCGACACCAGGGCTCGGTTAGGAAGCCACTCACACTCTAACCTACACTAGGGATTGGTTAGAAAGCCACAGTCTAGCCTACACCGGGGCTTGGCTAGAAAGCCATACTTGTAACCAACTTACTGGCGTGGTTACATGACTTACAATCAATGGTCAAATAATCCCAAAGTTGACACACACCAACAATACATCAAGATTAGAAAATATATAGTGATGTGATCAAAATCACTCTCAACAATGAAAGCTTACAATCTTGAATGAATCAACAAATACTATTCCAACCACTTATGATTCTAAATGATGCAAAGTGTTGAAATAGTTTCTTTACTCAAATGCACTCAATTCAAATATATGTAATGTGAAACAGTGAATCGATTATGCACAATCAATCAATATATTGATTCTAAACAAATACAAGTTTAATGCACAAGAATCAATATACTACGATAATCAAAACTTGATGATTCTAAATGAATATATGTTTAAAAACACGAATCATACAAATCAAGTATCGATTAAAACTTCGATTCAAATAGGATATGATATTAGCACATGAATCGATACCACAAACTATCTATGAAACCACTAAACAATGTATTTTGATATGATGAACAAGATAGGGTTTCACATATAACTCAATACAAAATCAGTTTAAATATAACAATATAAGCACAAAACTGATTTGCATTCACCAAAATCACAAGAATCAAGTTTAAAGAAATGTATACCCCACAAGGTAAGATTGAAGCACGAGATTCTTCTTGTGTGAAGTTGGTTGCTCAAAAGACGATCAAGATTCAAATAAAGATGTAGACATCACCAAAATCGTCTTGAATACTTGCACAAGAGAAACTTCAAAGTTTCTCAAAGTTTAGAAAAGATATGGAGAAATTTTTCGGACGCTTGGATCAAATGATCAAATGTGGTTGAACTTGAAAGATGTTTGAAATAGACTTAGGAACTTGTTTTGGACGAGTATAAACACTGTAGAAAAATCGCACAAGTTATCTTGAGTTTTGCAAAAGTTGTTCTTCAAATGAGCAAGTGTGGTATTTATAAACAAACACTACACGGAGGTACATGAATGCATTCGTCAAAGGAGGAGTACGCTTGTGGTTTGAAATCTTAGAAATTCCAAATTTTCCTCCAATTAAGAAGCACGTTCCTTACTTAAAGAGCACTTTCCTCAAAGTGTCCGTTGGGCATAGGAACGGGTTCCTTTAATAAGAACCACTGACTCTTAAAAATTTTCTATTTTGCCCTTGGCAGCAGGAGCGTTTTCCTCCTAATAGGAGCGCGCTCCTTCTCTCTGATTAGAAAAAATTATGAGTCTTGAGAAATGCCACAAGAGCGCGTTCCTATTACAAGGAGCGCGTTCCTTAAACCCTAATGACAAAATTCTGAGTTTCGGGAAAAACATACAGGAGCGAGTTCCTTCAACCAGAAATGCATTCCTTCACTATGAAGTGATAGAAACTCGATTTTTGATGAAATTAGGTTTAGGACATTGTCGAAAACATAGTTTAACATCTTAAAAACATTTTGACATAATTGAGATACAATACTCAAGGTTTAACATGAATAATTTGATCGATTAAACCAACGATTAAAAAGAGTGATAACATTTTACATACCACTGTAAAACCACGCAAAGTTGGTGAAAATAATGTGTCACGACCCACTGTACGTGACGTCATGATCGGCACGGAACCCCCGGGTATACCCTCCGGCGATACACCCGGCGTCCAGTCAGCTTAACTTAAACACAAATCCCAAATACAAATGATCCTATATAACATCCATCCAAACATGATCAACAACAACAAATATTCCATCTCCAAAAATACCAAGTATAAAATTCTAAAAGTTCAAATAATATAAAACCATACACATCCCATCTATTTGTTAATTATACATTTGCTAGTTGTTATCATGTACATAATATCAAAATACAAAAGTGTACAACACCTATATCAACAAAATACCGAAAGGAATGCTCCGCAGTCAAGCTTTCCCTTTCCCTTTCCTATCAGAACTTGAAAGGATAAGGATGAGGTGTGCGCTACAACAAGCTCAGTGAATTTCTTCTACAAGTGGCTACATATATGTGCATTTATGTAAAACATGTCAAGATCATTAAAAGTGCTTGAAATAACATGAGATAACATGGTGATGAAACAAGATTACATACATGTTAATATAATCCATCATGTCACAACAAGACAATGCATACCATTTATATAACACGCAATGCAATCCTAACACCTCATAGGTAAGAATCAATTCGAGAATACAAGTGCGCGAAACCCATGCCCGAACAGCCTCTTACCCATATTCTAATAGGAATTCAAAGAGCACGTCACCGATTTACAATTCTTTCCACACCCTATTTCAGGTCAAGGTGAACCACGGTTGCGCCTACCCTTAAAACCCTATGCCTGGTCCACAATTGGGGATTTCTCTAGACTTAGAAGACTTCCCTAAAAAAATCAAAACTAGAAGACCCAACCAAATTGCTAACCCAATGGAATACGCTCAAATTCATTTCATGAATCAATTAAAACATGCATATGGCATATCCATATATATATATATATATATATATATATATATATCAATTTGAAACAAGTCATATAATACAATGCCACGTATATGAAAACCGATAAGTAAAGAAAACACTCACACTCGATTGGCTAAGTCTAGCCAGTCCAATTTCCAATCCGCAAGTGAGTACTAGTAAGATCACAAATCACCTCACGTACCTCGACTTCCAACTAGCCCACTTGGGTTACTCAAATCAATAAGAATTCCTACATAATACACATGGTTCATACAATACTAAAATCAGCCAACGTAGGCTAATAACCATGTTTAAACCCAATATCAAAGTCAACTAATGATTCTAGAATGGTTAACCTATGAGCCAAATCTCTATTGTCCAATTTAACCCACTAACATCAAATTAAACTATACATAACCCAAATTAAATGCCATAGGTTGATCCCCTTGATCTCAAACACTACAATACAAAGCGTTCAATCATTTTAGAGGGTAATTCGACTATTCATCAAGTCAATTTCACCAATTGACTAAGTCTTGGTCAAAATCCCCAATTTGGGCAATACATAACCTAAGGTCTAATTAAACTACGTCTTTCAATTTTAACACAAGTCCAAACATTCTAAACCCATAATTCTATCCAATTTGTGTTCATTTAAACAATCCCCAAGTCAATTTTATCAATTGACTTTATTTGGGTCAAAAGCCCCAATTTAGTGGAAATCCCCAAATCACATGAAAATTGTCAATTTACATGGCCTAAGCCAAAATTACTCTACAATAGGGTTTCCTCAACTCAAGATCAGTAAATTAGAGTGTCATAGATCCATATTTATTTATCAATTTCATCTAAATCACAAGAAATTTGAAAAGGAAACCATAGGTCAAAATTCTAGTTTAGGTCAAGTCTATGAAACCCCTTCAATTTCTTGCTTAAAATTGGGGGTTTCACCATTTTTAGACTCCCAATGCCTTCTACATTAACATATCATAATCTCAAAACCTAAGTCCATCATTGGATTTCTTACCTGTCCCTTAAATTTTGGGATCTAAGAGTGGAAAACACTAATTATATGTTGGTTGAGGTTAGGGAAGGTCCTTAGTATGAAAAACAAGCATAAATCAACCCATACATGAAAACCCTAGACCAATAAACCTAGAATTTTGGAATTCATAGAAACCCTAGGTTGAAAAATTAGTTTTCATGCATGTGGAAAAGTGATGGAAGGAATAAAATGAGAAAGAAATGGGGAAGAATGGTTACCTTGGGTGATTCTTGAGCACAAATCACCAAAACCCTTCCTTTTTCCTCCCTTTTCTCCTCTCCTCCTTCAAACTCTCTAAGACTCTTTGAAAGTGAAGAAAATGAACAAGTGAGTCCAAAAATCGTAGTAGTTGCTTTTATAGAAAAAATTTAGGCCCACACTTAAAAATACACTTAATAAATAGAAGGAACAGTTTCCTGCTGAAATTACTTTCACTTAGATACTCAATTTTTTTTGCAAATGACTCATTAATTTAAGGTCAATCCAATGGTGGACTTTTGAGAACCAACCATTTGATCAAAACTGCGCAAGAATATCTATAAATCTGTGAAACTGTGTTTGGAGACTTATAAATCACACTAGATAACTGCGATCAATATCTTCACCGATCATAATGAATACCTATCAAAGAAGAATAAGCTGACAAAATTTCAGCTCAATCGGACCACGGGTCTAGGATATCAATACATTGATGTAGTCGGTGATAGAAATTTCTTCCTCCATAAAGCGAGCTCCACTGATCCAAAACACTGTTTTTGACACGTTTCGATGTCAAACGGGTCTCCGATCATTTCTAAACTTCATGCAAAGACACTCGAATCAACTCGCGTCGAGCATCATATATGTATACGTACACGTATACGGGTACTCTAAGGGTCAAAATGACGTCATCCTAAGGTACGGGCATTGCAATTCTCCCCAACTTAAGGGATTTTGTCCTCAAAATAAAAAGAAGAGAATTAACCTCAGTCAGTAAAAAGATCGGGAAATTGCTTTCTCATTTTGTGCTCGCGCTCCCAGGTATGCTCTTCATTATTGTGGAATTGTCATTTGACTCGCAAAAACGAGATCTCTTTATTCCTTAGTTTCTGAACCCGACAAGCCACAATCAGAATAGGCAACTCTGCATAAATCGTATTCTCCCCAACTTGCAGATGACTCACATCAAGCACATGAGCTGGATCGGGATAAGACTCCTTCGATGGATCCTCATTAAACTTCCTCAGCATCGATACATGGAACACATCATGAACATCCTTCAGCTGAGAAGGTAGAGCCAACTTGTACGCTGCCGGTCCAATCTTCTCAATGATCTGGAACGACCCAATGAACCTAGGGGCAAGCTTCCCTCTGACACCGATCCTCATCTGACCCTTCCGTGGCTAGACCTTAAGCAAAACTAGATCTCCCACTATAAACTCCAATGGCCTATGCCGGTTATCATAATAACTCTGCTACCTATCCTGAGCTAACTTCAGCCTCTGCCGAATCAGCTTGAATTTCTCGGTCTGCTTTACAGCTGCATCAGGGCTTCATAATTGTGTATCTCCCACCTCGTACCAACAAGCTGGTGATCTACAGGGTCTTCCATACAAAGCCTCATACGGTGCCATATCAATGCTCGCCTGATAACTGTTGTTGTAAGCAAACTCACACAAGGGCAAATGCTCACCCCAACCACCACTGAACTCTAAAATGCAAGACCTGAGCATATCCTCCAGCATCTGAATCACTCTCTCGGACTGACCATCCGTCTGAGGGGTGAAATGATGTACTGAGTCGGAGACGAGTTCCAAATCGGGTCTACAAAGCTTGCCAAAACCTGGATGTAAATCGTGGATCACGATCCAACACGATAGACAATGGCACTCCATGAAGTCTCACGATCTCTTTCACATATAATCGACTCAATCTATCCATAGAGTCTCTGGCGCTCATAGGAAGGAAGTGTGCACTCTTGGTCCATCTATCGACCACAACCCAAATGGCATCAAATCTGCCCTGAGACCTCGGTAATCCCATGATGAAATCCATCGTGATGTGCTCCCATTTCCACTCAGGTATGGGTAACGGCTGCATCTGACCTCCAGGCTTTCGGTGTTCAGCCTTAACCTGCTGGCACACCTCACATCTCTGCACGTACTCAGCGATACTCTTTTCATCCCATGCCACCATACAGATCTCTTCATGTCATGGTACATCTTGGTAGCCCTTGGATGAATAGTATACAGAGACCTGCGCGCTTCTCGAAGTATCTCAGTACGCAACACAACATCATATGAGATCCACAGTCTACTTCAATACCGTAAAACATCATCTGACCCTCTCTGCCAATCGGCTCGGTCAGCACTGTCTGCGACTCTACAATACATGTCATAATTCGGATAATACTCCTACATATCTCTAACCCTCTGTATATGGGCATCGACAAGCTGTACGTGCATCTGAGCACATATCTCATTACGTGGTAGATCCGAGAGTTTACTTATCATCGTCACTCTCTCAAGAAACTGCCATTGTTGGGCCATCTGAAAAGTAACCACCTGAGTCTCTGCTCGCCTACGGCTCAAAGCGTCGGCCACAACATTGGCTTTTCCAGGATGATACTCCAAAGAGAAATCATAATCCTTAAGTAACTCGAGCCATCTCCTCTGTCGCATATTCAACTCCTTCTGATCAAAGAGATATCTCAAACTCTTATGATTAGAAAATAAAGTGAACCTCTCACCATAAAGGTAATGCCTCCATAGCTTCAGTGCAAACACAATGGCTGCTAGCTCCAAATCATGCACTGGGTAGTTGCACTCGGGCACCTTAAGCTGTCTACATGCATATGCAACCACTCGACCTTCCTGCATCACTACACATCCTAGACCCAAGAGCGATGCATCCGTATAAATCACCAACTCTTTCCTAGGCGATAGAAGAATCAACACTGGAGCTGTAGTCAATCTCTGTTTCAACTCACTAAAGGCTCTCTCACAGGCATCCGACCACGTGAAGGTCACATTCTTCTGAGTCAGCTTAGTCAATGGTGCATCTATAGTGGAAAAGTCTCTCACGAACTTCCTGTAATACCCATCCAAACCCAAAAAACTACGAATCTCTGTCACTGTGGTAGGTCTCGGCCAAAGGATAATCGCCTCAACCTTAGCAGAATCAACTGGAATACCCTCTGCACTAACCACATGACCCAGAAATTTCACCTTAGTTATCCAGAAGTCACACTTGCTCAGCTTGGCATACAACCTATACTCCAATAATGTCTGCAAAGTAATTATGAGATGACGCTCATGATCCTCCTTAGTCTTAGAATAGATTAGGATAACATCAATGAAGATTATAATAAATTGGTCAAGGTACAGTCTGAACACTCTCTACATCAGATCCATGAACATAGTTGGTGCATTAGTCAACCTGAAAGGCATCACCACAAACTCATAATGTCCATAACCCAATTGCATTTTGCCCAAACTCTATGTGTTGCCTTGATATGTTTGGTGTTTGTTTGATGGTTGTTTAATGTTTGTATATTTGATGCTTGATAATGTATATAAATATGTGCATTATAAACTGTATATGGGTCATGTTAAATTAAAGTATAATGCATGTGTTATTATTTATGCATGGGCCCATTAAACCATGAATTGATATTGGTTATGATTGATTAAATAAAAGGATAAATGAGAATAAAAAAATTTGGTGTATTAGATGGATTGGACATTTAAAATACATGGAAGCATGATATTGGTTAAAGTACATGTGGTTGGTATGGGTAGTATGAGACCAACACATGTCAAGTTGGTGCATGAGAATGGACAAGTGTCCCATGCCCCATTTATCTTCTCCAATACATGTCAAGTTGGTGCATGAAAATGGACAAGTGTCCCATGCCACATTTCTCTTCTCCAACATATGTCAAGTTGGTGCATGAGAATGGACAAGTGTCCCATGCCCCATTTCTCTTCTCCAATACATGTGAAGTTGGTGCATGAAAATGGACAAGTGTCCCATGCCCCATTTCTCCTCTCCAACACATGTCAAGGTTTGTGCATAAGAGTGGACCAATGTCCCATGCCCTACTTCTCTTCCCCAAGGAAGTCCTAGACGGTGAGATGAGTAGAGAGAGGAAAAAAAGAAGAGAAACGAAAGAAGAAGAGAAAGAAAGAGGGAGTTGCTTTGAGGAAAATATCAGCAACGTTTTCATCAAAGAGCTAGATCGTAGGGATATATGGTCAGATTGCGTTCAAACTTTGTCAGAAAGGTTTTAGCTTATGGTTATTCATTCGGTCGTTGGAGATCTTGATTGGAGTTTTCGTCTAAGAGATACAACTTCTCAAACAAAGCTGGTCGGAAAGTCTGGATTTCTCGCGCAATTTCACACTAATAGATCTCCTACATCTACCGTTGGATGGATATGATATTAGGGAATGTGGTTTACAATGGATCTTTCTGTATTATGAACGGTGGAGATGTTTATGGGTTAAGTATGTTGTGTGATATAGTCATCTGAGGTCGAGAATTTGCAGCAGGAAAGGAGAAATAGTCTGATTAGAGACTTGTTCATCAAAGAGACTTATCTTTTTCGTCCACCGTTGGACTGAGCTGATGTTTGGACAGAAGATTTGTTTCTTAACATACTTCAATCGGTAAGGTTGATTTTGTGATTAAATATTTTTGTTGGTATATTGATACATCTAAACAGAATATCAAATGAAGAATTGGTAGGGTTGGTTGTATTAGACCTAAATTTAGAATATGAACTTAGACCTTTCCAAATAGCTTGCATGTCAACTATGTTGACCTAGTTGCCATTGTTGATGAACCCATGATGCAAAATCAGTGATATACATGGCTGAACATGGTGACCAAGTGTAAATCGGCAATATGGCCTAAGCATGAAAATTTTCATATTTCAGGGCTTTTGATGCTTTTGGCCTAGAATCATTGAATTGATGCAACTTATGTTTAATTAAGCATGATTAGGGTTGATTATGCTACTGATTTGGTGGTTGTAACCATATCATGGGTTATGACTACTTGTGATCAAATGACCAAATTTGAGCATGTTTATGCTTAAAAAAATGAAAATCAGTATTTTTGATTAATATAATGGTTTATGAATGAGAACTACGCATTAAAGGCCTAAGTCATGTGATTTGAATTGAATGATGGGAATAGATAAGATTTAGGCCTATTGTCTATATGTGGGCTGATTTAGGGTTGATGTGAAATGTCTATGTGATTGAGCATAGAAATTGATGTATGTTAGGATATTGATGAATGTTTCAGGATCTTGATTGGGTTGATTCGGTTCGGTGGCCGTGTGTGGTTAGATACTCTAGCGAGGCTTGGTTGTGAGTAGACTTCATTTATGATTATATCTTTTATGTCATCATATCACTTATATATATATATATATATTGTATGTTGAAAGCATGAATGTGTCCTAATGTTTTGAATGATGCATTGATTTGAGAAAACCTTATGACTTTGGTTGGGCCCATCTATCTGGCTAATAAGGGGACTTAACCTTGTCATAGGAGGGCTTTAAAAAGGAAATATTGGGGATGAGAACGGTACGGTGAAATAGACGTGCACTAGTAACCCCAAATCAACATGATTGGGGATGAGAACGATATGGTGAAATAGACGTGCACTAGTAACCCCAATGCATGTGGAATGTGGATCCAAATTGATAAGCTTTTACTTGCATCGAATTTATTATAAATGCTTGATATCTATATGTTATGAGCTTTTAATCATGTTACACATTGACATGCATACATGATATTTATTGATGAGTATTGATAGCATATTTGAATTCTCTTCACTAGGCATCGTTGGCTCATCCTCATTTTCCTCTTTCAGGTCCTTCTGTCCTGAATAAGGGAAAAGAAGTAGTCATATCTTGAGGGCCTTACCGACGAGAGAATCCAAGGCCTCGATGTGAGTTGAGAGGCATTATGATTGAACTGTGTTTTAAATTATGATGCATTATATTTTGGACTATGTATTTATAACACTTACCACATTGTAGTATGGGTGAGTTGGGACTTGTTAGATAGATCATGTGGACATATGACGGTTTTTTGTACCCTTAGTTTTGTACTTTATGTGTATGTCAATCTTGATGGACTGTAGGGATTATGGTATGATTTTATTTATGGTTCATTTTTATGGAGTATCTCTTGTCTTGGATGATTAATACGGTTGGTAGTTTTGTTTAGTACCTATTTATATTATGTCTTTGTTTGTGATAAGGCTCGTAGGGTCTCAACCCTCTTACGAGGGTTGAGGACTGTTTGAGATGCCAACGCCGGGCGTCCTGCCCCGACATTTCGCACGCCATTCCTAGCGGGGTTGGTGGTCCGGGGTGCGGGTCGCCATAGCTGGTATCAGAGCCCGATTTTACTAGGTTTGGTCTATGTATTGGACTTAGATGACTTTGACCTAGGAATTGGGTGAGATTTTTAGGTGGTTAAAAAGCTTAAAAGAACTAACTTAAAAGCCTTACTATCATATTTTCTGTTTGTATTATATGATATGGGTAGTTATGAGGCTTTGCTAATGTTTTAAATTCTCTAATGTGTGATGGTTGCTCGTATTTCTACTTCTTATTATCATGAGGAGGAGCGAGAGATTAAGACAACCTCACACTGGGCCATCCGATGATGACCGGATGGGGAGGATGAAGGAGATCATTCAGGCACAGGGCCGCTTGATGGAAGCCCAAACTGCACAGATACAGGCGTTGGTGCAGTAAGTTGAAGCTGTTGCTCGAAAGTCGCCTCTGAAAATACCTCAGGAAGTGGGCACTAGTGGGGCCGAGGCGGCCAGGGCTAGTGAAACCGCAGGGGCGGCAGGACCTCAGATGGATGTACCTCAGCATATGCCTACACCTGTTCCTACTATTGTGGAGAGCCCCACTGATTGGCGGATTAGACTGCTAGAGAAGTTCATGAAGCTGAAGCCTAAGGAATTCACTAGTGGGGTTGACATGAAGAAGGCCGAAGATTAGCTGAAGAATGTCGAGAAGATCAGTCGTTCCTTAAAGCTTGATGAGGAGTCTCCAGTCCTATGTGATGCTCACACACTGAAGAGTGATACAGAGGACCGATGGCTTTCAGTGTTGGATACACAGGGGGCAGTGAAGAGTTGGGACACCTTCAAACGGTTGTTCTTGCAGACTCTGAGAGAGCATAGGCTATATGCAAAGTTGAGAAAGTGCGAGTTTTGGATCACCGAAGTGAAGTTCTTAGGTCATGTGGTAAGTTCTGAGGGGATTTCAGTTGATCCATCTAAGGTTGAAGCCATTATCAGTTGGCATAGACCTACCACAGTGACCGAGATCAGAAGCTTTCTTGGGTTAGCTGGTTACTATAGGAGATTCGTTCAGGGATTCTCCAAGATAGCTACGCCTATGACTAGGCTCACCCAGAAAGATGTGTCTTTTGTATGGACTGGGGAGTGTGAGAATGCCTTTTTAGAGCTGAAGAAAAAATTGACATCTACGCCAATGTTGATTTTTTCAGAACCTGATCAGGAGTTGGTTATCTACACTGATGCCTCTCATATCGGCTTGGGTGGCGTGTTGATGCAGAAGGATAGGGTCATTGCTTATGCAACAAGGCAGTTGAAGGTGCATGAAAAGAACTATGCTATTCATGACTTAGAACTGGCCGCAGTGGTTTTTGTTTTGAAGATTTGGAGGCATTATCTCTATGGTGAGAGATTCACTTTGTATTCTGACCATAAGAGCCTCAAGTACTTGTTCTCTCAGAAGGAATTGAACATGAGGCAGAGAAGGTGGTTAGAGCTCCTCAAAGACTATGATTTTACATTGGAATACCACCCAGGTAAAGCCAATGTAGTGGCTGATGCGTTGAGCAGGAAGCGGGTAGAGACAGTTATGGTAACACGCCAGATGTCTCATGATTGGAGACTACTTGAGGCGACTACGGTTATGAGTACATGTGCTACCCCTTCAGATCAGGTTGTGATATGTGCTCAGATGAGAGCTCAGCCTACACAGGTCCAGGAGGTGATTGACCAACAGAGACTTGACGTTGATTATGTGATGTACAAGTCTTGGGCTGAGAGCAGTGATTTTATTGATTGGCACTTGTCATCTAATGGTACCTTAAGATTTAGGGGACGTTTATGGGTTCTAATAGATCCACGACTCAGACAGAGTGTGCTCCAAGAAGCTCACAGATCTCATTATGCTATTCATCCTGGTGGAACCAAGATGTATCATGATATGAAACGAATGTATTGGTGGTCCGACATGAAGAGAAAAATAGCTCAGTTCATTCAGAGTTGTGAGATCTGTCGGAGAGTCAAAGCTGAGCATCAGAGGCCTGGAGGGCAGATGCAACCGCTTGCCATTCCTGAGTTGAAGTGGGAGCATGTTACTATGGACTTTGTTGTGGGATTACCCAACACCCCGAGGAGACATAATATTGTTTGGGTTATTATTGATCGCTTGACTAAGTCCGCTCACTTTCTACCGGTGAACACTAGGGATTCTATGGACAAGCTGAGCATACTCTATATGCGGGAGATAGTCAGATTACATGGAGTGCCAGTTTCGATTGTGTCAGATAGGGATCTGAGGTTTACATCGGTATTCTGGCAGGGGTTGCAGAGGCAGCTTGGCGCTAGACTAGATCTCAGTACCGCTTTTCACCCTCAGACGGATGGCCAGTCTAAGAGGTTGATATCGATTTTGGGGGATATGCTTCGAGCTTGTGTCCTTGAGTCCAGTGGTAACTGGGAGGAGTACATACATCTGTGTGAGTTCGTGTACAACAATAGCTATCAGTCCAGTATTGGCATGGCTCCTTTTGAAGCATTGTATGGTCGACCCTATAGATCTCCGGTCTGTTGGACGGAGGTAGGGGATATTGCAGTGATGGGACCAGAGTTTGTACAATAACACACAGAGAAGATTAAGATGATCAAGCATAATATAAAGGTAGCCCAAGACAGACAGAAGAGTTACGCTGATGCCAAGCGGGAGACCGTAGAGTTCGAGTTGGGTGACCAAGTTTTATTGAAGGTCTCACCTCAGAAGGGCCAGACGAGATTTGGGATAAAAGGGAAGCTCGCTCCGAGATTTATTGGGCCGTTCGAGGTTTTAGAACGAATTGGCCCCGTCGCTTACCGATTAGCTCTGCCACCTCAGTTAGCAGCAGTTCACAATGTCTTTCATGTGTCGATGTTGAGAGTGTACAAGAGTGATTTTGATCACGTCTTGGACTGGAGGAACATTGAGTTGAGGCAGGATGGGACTTATGATGAGGAACCTATTCAGATACTTGACCGGAAGGTCCAGAGGTTACGTAACCGCGAGATTCCAATGGTTAAGGTGAGATGGCAGCTCCATGGCGAGGAGCAGGTTACTTGGGAGCGTGAGGACTACATGATTGAGCACTTTGCCGAGTTCATGGGCTTAGCTAATTTCTTAACCTTAAAACTTCGAGGACGAAGTTCATTCTAAGGTGGGTGTGATGTGACGCCCCGAAAATTATTTCATCTAGCTCATAACCCAATTGCATTTTGCCCAAACTCTATGTGTTGCCTTGATATGTTTGGTGTTTGTTTGATGGTTGTTTAATGTTGGTATATTTGATGCTTGATAATGTATATAAATATGTGCATTATAAACTGTATATGGGTCATGTTAAATTAAAGTATAATGCACGTGTTATTATTTATGCATGGGCCCATTAAACCATGAATTGATATTGGTTATGATTGATTGAATAAAAGGATAAATGAGAATAAAAAAATTTGGTGTATTAGATGGATTGGACATTTAAAATACATGGAAGCATGAGATTGGTTAAAATACATGTGGTTGGTATGGGTAGAATGAGACCAACACATGTCAAGTTGGTGCATGAGAATTGACAAGTGTCCCATGCCCCATTTCTTTTCTCCAACACATGTCAAGTTGGTGCATGAGAATGGACAAGTGTCCCCATGCCCCATTTCTCTTCTCCAATACATGTCAAGTCGGTGCATGAACATGGACAAATGTCCCATGCCCCATTTCTCTTCTCCTACACATGTCAAGTTGGTGCATGAGAATGGACAACTGTCCCATGCGCCATTTCTCTTCTCCAATACATGTCAAGTTGGTGTATGAAAATGAACAAGTGTCCCATGCCCCATTTCTCCTCTCCAACACATGTCAAGGTTGGTGAATAAGAGTGGACAAGTGTCCCATGCCCTACTTCTCTTCCCCAAGGAAGTCCTAGAGGGTGAGATGAGTAGAGAGAAAGGAAAAAAACAAGAGAAAGGAAAGAAGAAGAGAAAGAAAGAGGGAGTTGCTTTGAGGAAAATCTTGATTGGAGTTTTCGTCTAAGAGATACAACCTCTCAAACAAAGCTGGTCGGAATGTCTGGATTTCTCGCGCAGTTTAGATCAAACTAATAGATCTCCTACATCTACTGTTGGATGGATATGATATTTGGAAATGTGGTTTACAAAGGATCTTTCTGCATTATGAACGGTGGAGATGTTTTTGAGGTAAGTATGTTGTGTGATATAGTCATCTGAGGTTGAGTATTTGCAGCGGGAAAGGAGAAATTATCTGATTAGAGACTTGTTCATCAAGGAGGCATATCATTTTGGTCCACCGTTGATTGAGCTGATTTCAGGACAGAAGGTTTGTTTCTTAACATACTTCAATCTGTACGGTTGATTTTGTGATTAAATATTTCTGTTGGTAGATTGATACATCTGAACAGAATATCAAATGAAGAATTGGTAGGGTTGGTTGTATTAGACCTAAATTTAGAATATGAACTTAGACCTTTCCAAATAGCTTGCATGTCAACTATGTTGACCTAGTTGCCATTGTTGATGAACCCATGATGCGAAATCAGTGATATACATGACTGAACATGGTGACCTAGTGTAAATCGGCAATATGGCCTGAGTATGAACAATTTCATATTTTAGGGCTTTTGATGCTTTTAGCCTAGAATCATTGAATTGATGCAACTTATGTTTAATTAAGCAAGATTAGGGTTGATTATGCTACTGATTTGGTGGTTGTGACCATATCATGGGTTATGCCTACTTGTGATCAAATGACCAAATTTGAGCATGTTTATGCCTAAAAAATTGAAAATCAGTATTTTTGATTAATAGAATGGTTTATGAATGAGAACTATGCATTAAAGGCCCAAGTCTTGTGATTTGAGTTGAATGATGAGATTAGATGGTATTTAGGCCTATTGTCTATATGTGGGCTGATTTAGGGTTGATGTGTAATGTCTATGTGATTGAGCATAGAAATTGATGTACGGTAAGATATTGATGAATGTTTCAGGATCTTGATTGGGTTGATTCGGTTTGGTGGCTGTGTGTGGTTAGATACTCTCGCGAGGCTTGGTTGTGAGTAGACTTCATTTATGATTATATCTTTTATGTCATCATATCACTTATATATATATATATATTGTATGTTGAAAGCATGAATGTGTCCTAATGTTTTGAATGATGCATTGATTTGAGAAAACCTTATGACTTTGGTTGGGCCCATCTATCTGGCTAATTGGGGGACTTAACCTTATCATAGGAGGGTTTTAAAAGGAAATATTGGGGATGAGAACGGTACGGTGAAATAGACGTGCACTAGTAACCCCCAATCAACATGATTGGGGATGAGAACGATACGGTGACATAGACGTGCACTAGTAACCCCAATGAATGTGGAATGTGGATCCAAATTGATAAGCTTTTACTTCCATCGAACTTATTATAAATGCTTGATATCTATATGTTATGAGCTTTTAATCATGTTACACATTGACATGCATACATGATATTTATTGATGAGTATTGATAGCATATTTGAATTCTATTCACTAGGCATCGTTGGCTCATCCTCATTTTCCTCTTTCAGGTCCTTCTGTCCTGAATAAGGGAAAAGAAGTAGTCATATCTTGAGGGCCTTGCCGGCGAGAGAATCCAAGACCTCGATGTGAGTTGAGAGGCATTTTGATTGAACTGTGTTTTAAATTATGATGTATTATATTTTGGACTATGTAATTATAACACCTACCACATTGTAGTATGGGTGAGTTGGGACTTGTTAGATAGATCATGTGGACATATGACGGTTTTTTGTACCCTTAATTTTGGACTTTATGTGTATGTCAATCTTGATGGACTGTAGGGATTATGGTATGATTTTATTTATGGTTCATTTTTATGGAGTATCTCTTGTCTTGGATGATTAACACGGTTGGTAGTTTTGTTTAGTACCTTTTTATATTATGTCATTGTTTGGGATAAGGTTCGTAGGTTCTCAACCCACTCACGAGGGTTGAGGACTAGTTGAGTTGCCTACGCCGGGCGTCCTGCCTCGGCATTTCGCACGCCATTCCTAGCGAGGTTGGTGGTCCGGGGTGTGGGGTCGCCACAGGCTGGGCTCTGAGTTCATTCAACTCTTTTGGTGCCATACGATACGGTGGAATGGAAATAGGTTTTGTCTCGGGCATCAGCTCAATGATAAAGTGTACCTCTCACTTAGGCGGCAAGCTAGGTAACTCATCAGGAAAAACCTCTAGGTACTTGTAGACTACAGGAATGTCTGCTAACTGTACACCTTGTCCCACATCATCCACTGACATCAAACTCGCCATCATAGCAACCTCATCATCTGTGGCTAATCTACCTTGGGTAGGTGGTCTCGATGCAATCCTGCCTTGAAAAATGAAGACTAGCCGTCCGAGTATCTGGAAGACAACCCTCTTGCCAAAGCAATCAATGTGAGCGTGATACACTGCCAACCAATCCATACCCAAAATGGCATCGAACTCGAGGAACTCTAAGACTCTAAGGTCAACAGACATCTCATGGTCCTCGAATCTCACTATACATACCACACATACAATATTAGGATAAATTCTCTCACCGGCCGCAGTACTCAAAATCAACAGCGTACTAGTCCTAACAGGCGATAATCTCATTCTATATACCAGCATCAATTAAAACATACATCATAAAATCACAAATGCTAATTGTACCTTCAATTAACTGCTTGCTGGCCTTAGGATTTGCCTGTGTAATGACTCTGGCCTGCTATCTGGTAGGTACTGGCGTAGGACTAAACTGGCCAAAAGATGCCCTCTGCGGACACTGATTCCTCTTTTGCCCCAGAGCTCCACAACCATAGAAAACTATCGGCCTTGGCGCTCTGGGTGTTGTAGATGCGGCCTAAGATTCTGCCCCGACTATCGACTGCCCACCATATTTGGTAGAACTCTGCTGCTGGGCCCTGCTTGGAGTCTGAACACTCAGACCAACTACTGGTGGTGTTACTGGGACTGGAGCGGAGGCTACATATGCCTCATATCCACTGCCGCCGTACCTCGGCCTCTTATTACGTCAACCTCTCCTGTCCCCAAAATACTGACTCTTTGACCCTGCCCGTTGAGTATGAACTGTAGGTGCTGCAGGTGTTTGGACTGTAGCAAATAACCTCATCCGAGAATTGGCCTCTGAGGCCTCAAAATCTACAGCCTGCCTCATAGCCTATGTATAGGTTTGCACACTAGTCAATGCCAAACCCTAACGAATACGATCTCAAAAGCCATCTCGTATCTTCTGCATCCTCAGCTCATCTGTAGATACCATCTCTGGAGCAAAGAGTGCCAACCTATTGAACTCTTGCTCGTACTCTCTCACAGACATGCTGCCATGGGTCAGATGTAGGAACTGGATCCGACACTGATCCCTCTCGGCCCACGGATAAAACTCCTCAAAGAATAACTCCATAAATCTGGCCCAAGTCTGGATCTCGCTCTCGAGACGCTCCATTCGTTCCCACCACTTATTAGCCTTGTCAATCAGCTTAAATCTGGCAAGCTTGATCTTATCGTGCTCAAGAGCCCTCATATCGCTGAAAATGGTCTCCATTCGAGTCAACCACCCCTCAGCAAGCTTTAAGTGAAGACGACCAGGAGACTCAACCGGATTCCGATATTTGAAAGCTTTCATAACCTTCTTATAACGGTCTTTCTCAGCCTTCTCAGTCTTAGTCTCCCCAACTACAACATGCTGGACCCCAGCTGTTCCTGCCTGAACTTCCCGATCTGCCTGACCCCCTACTGCTGCTACACTACTGTGCTCTACAGCTGCTGCTACATCACCCTGCGGTTATGGCCTATCACCCTGCGTAGGCCTACCAACTCGAGGATCTAGGTCTGCTGCTGCTAAGTAGCCTCTAAGATTGCCTCAATACGCCCAAGGCGTTCCTCTGGGTCTATGGCTGATCCTACTCTTTCCTCTCTTGTAAATATTTGAAATTCACAATAAGAAAAAGCTCAATCAGGATCACAATCCAGGAAAAGTTACCCCTAAGATAACTACCCATAATCATACCCATAAAGGCAATCATAATATCATATAAGTCTTTTGTTCCTTTTAAGGATTTTAAACCTAAAACACTGACTCTGATACCATAACTATCACGGTCCACTATTCGTGACGTCATGACCGACACGGAACCCCCAGGTATACCCTCCAACGATACATCCGGCGATACACCCGGCGTCCCGTCAGCTTAACTTAAACACAAATCCCAAATACAAATGATTCTATATAACATCCATCCAAACATGATCAACAACAATAAATATTACATCTCCAAAAATACCAAGTATAAAATTCTAAAAGTTCAAATAATATAAAACCATACACATCTCATCTATTTGTTAATTATACATATGCTAGTTGTTATCATGTACATAATATCAAAATACAAAAGTGTACAACACCTATATCAACAAAATACCGAAAGGAATGCTTCGCAGTCAAGCCTTCCCTTTCCCCTTCCTATCAGAACCTAAAAGGATAAGGATGAGGTGTGAGCTACAACAAGCTCAGTGAATGTCTTCTACAAGTGGCTACATATATGTGCATTTATGTAAAACATGTCAAGATCATTAAAAGTGTTTTAAATAACATGAGATAACATGGTGATGAAACAAGATTACATACATGTTAATATAATGCATCATGTCACAACAAGACAATGCACACCATTTAAATAACATGCAATGCAATCCTAACGCCTCCTAGGTAAGAATCAATTCGTGAACACGAGTGCGCGAAACCCATGCCCGAACGACCTCTTACCCATATTCTAATAGGAATTTCAAGGGCACGTCACTGATTTACAATTCTTCCAAAACCCTATTTTTGGTTTAGGTGAACCACGGTTGCGCCTACCCTTAAAACCCTCTGCCTAGTCCACAACTGGTGACTTCTTTAGACTTACAAGACTTCCCTAAGAAAACCAAAACTAGAAGACCCAACCAAATTGCTAACCCAATGGAATATGCTCAAATTCATTTCATGAATCAATTAAAACATGCATATGCCATATCCATATATATATATATATATATATATATATATATATCAATTTGAAACAAGTTATATAATACGATGCCATGTATATGAAAACCGACAAGTAAAGAGAACACTCACACTCGATTGGCTAAGTTTAGCCAATCCAATTTCTAATCCGCAAGCGAGTACTAGTAAGATCACAAATCACCTCACGTACCTCGACTTCCAACTAGCCCACTTGGGTTACTCAAATCAATTAGAATTCCTACATAATAGACATGGTTCATACAATACTAAAATCAGCCAAAGTATGCAAATAACCATGTTTAAATCCAATATCAAAGTCAACTAATGATTCTAGAATGGTTAACCCATGAGCCAAATCTCTATTGTCCAATTTAACCCATTAACATCAAATTAAACTATACATAACCCAAATTGAATGCCATAGGTTGATCCCCTTGATCTCAAACACTAAAATACAAAGCGTTCAATCATTTTAGAGGTTAGTTTGACTATTCATCAAGTCAATTTCACCAATTGACTAAGTCTTGGTCAAAATCCCCAATTTAGGCAATACTTAGCCTAAGGTCAAATTAAACTAAGTCTTTCATTTTTAACACAAGTCCAAACATTCTAAACCCATAATTCTATCAAATTTGGGTTCAATTAAACAATCCCCAAGTCAATTTTATCAATTGACTTGATTTGGGTCAAAAGCCCCAATTTGATGGAAATCCCCAAATCACATGAAAATTGTCAATTTACATGGCCTAAGCCAAAATTACTCTACTATAGGGTTTTCTCTACTCAAGATCAGTAAATTAGTGTGTTAGAAATTTCATTTAAATCATAAGAAACTTGAATAGGGAACCCTAGGTCAAAATTCTAGTTTAGGTCAAGTCTATGAAACCCCTTCAATTTCTTGTTAGAAAATGGAGGTTTCACCATTTTTAGACTCCCAATGCCTTCTAGATTAACGTATCCTAATCTCAAAACCTAAGTCCAACATTGGATTTCTTACCTCTCCCTTAAATTTCAGGATCTAAGAGTGAAAAACACCTATTATATGTTGGTTGAGGTTAGGGAAGGTCATTAGTATGAAAATAGGCATAAATCAACCCATACATGAAAATCCTAGACCAATAACCCTAGAATTTCGGGATTCATAGAAACCTTAGGTTGAAAAATCAGTTTTCATGCATGTGGAAAAGTGATGGAAGGAAGAAAATGAGAAAGAAATGTGGAAGAATGGTTATCTTGGGTGATTCTTGAGCACAAATCACCAAAACCCCTCCTTTTTCCTCTGTTTTCTTTTCTCCTCCTTCAAACTCTCTAAGACTCTTTGAAAGTGAAAAAAATGAACAAGTGAGTCCAAAAATCGTGGTAGTTGCTCTTATAGAAAAAATTGGGCCCACACTTTAAAATACACTTAATAAATAGAAGGAACAGTTTCTGCTGAAATTACGTCCACGCTAGATACTCAATTGCTTGCAAATGACTTATCAATTTAACATCTTAACTATTAAAACGTTTTATGATTTAGTTACCAACATTCAGGTAAAATTGCAGCTCAATCCAACGGTGGGAGTTCGTGATTTAATCATTTGATCAAACTGCGCAAGAAAATCTGTAAATCTGTGAAACAGTGTTTGTAGCCTTGTAATGCACAGTAGAAAACTCCAATCAAGATCTTCACCGTTCATAATGACGATCTATAAGAGAGGAATAATCTGACAAAATCTTAGCTCGATCGGACTACGGATCTAGGAGAATTATACATTGATGTAATCGGTGACATAAATTTCTTCCTCCATGAAGCGAGCTCCACTAATCCAAAACACCGTTTTCGACACGTTTCAACGTCGAATGGGTTTCCGATCATTCTGAAACTTCATGCAAAGACACTCGAACCAATGCGTGTTGGGAATCATATACGTATACGTACACCTATACGGGTACTCTAAGGGTTAAAATGACGTCATCCTAAGGTACGGGCGTTACATAATGCATGTTGATCATAAATGAAAAAAATGCATGATGAACAATTCTAATCAAGTGATAGCATGATGATCAATCTAATACGAATGCATGCATGATTAAGCACATAAAAATGTGTACGTATGAGAATTATAATCTATATGCATGAATTTTAAAAAGATGCAGATCATGTGTGGTTGGAACATGTAAATGTTAGCACTACAACCCTAAGATTCTAATGATATACAACCATGAAGCTCTTGATTCTTCGAGTGGCGTTGTTCCTTCTACGCGCTTTGACAATGTAGTTAAGTCCAATTGATATATCTAGTTAGCACTGAAACAACTACGTCAAAGAGATTAGCTAACACAAGTATGTTGTTTGCAATCATCAAAACAAAACTGGGTGAGAGTAGTTACATCAACATCGTGGTATTTGGATAGCGGGTGCTTGAGGCACATGACCAATGACAAATCAAAATTTTTGAGTCTCACGCATAAAAATGGAGGAGTTGTCACATTTGGAGACAACAACAAAAGAAAGATTATTGGCACTGACAAAGTGGGTAATGAATTCTTAACTATATTTGATGTTCTATTTGTTGATGGCCTGAAGCATAACCTCTTAAGCATAAGCCAATCGTGTGACAAGGGGCTTGCCGTTTTGTTTGAAGCAACAAGATGTATTGTGAAACATAATAATGATAGTGCTATGTTTGTTGCTTTTAGAGATAAAAATGTGTATGTCATAAATTTTCATGATATTGGTGATTAAAATGTTTTTTGTTTGAGTGCAATTCATCACAATGATGCATGGCTGTGGCATAGGAGATTAGCTCATATAGGCATGGACAACATTTCTAGGCTTGAGAAATTTGACCTTGCTTGGGGCATTCCCAAAGGGATGTATTTGAAGGATAGAGTATGTGAGCCTTGTCAATTAGGCAAACACACAAAATCTTCCTTTAAGAGCAAAAGCAAGAACTCTATATCTAGAGCCTTGGAACTTATTCATATGGACCTGTTCAGACCCACACGTACTCATAGTCTAGGTGGAAAATAATATTGCTTTGTGATTGTGGATGACTTCACTAGATTTACGTGGGTGTATTTTCTTCTTCATAAGCATGAGGTATTTGATGTGTTTGTACAATTTTGTTCTCATGTTGAAAACGAGAAGGGCCATAAGATCATTATTATTAGAAGTGATCGGGGTGAGCAGTTTGTTAACAAAAGTCTTAAAGACTTCTGTAACAGACAAGGATACACCCATCACCTTTTAGCTCCTAGAACTCCACAATAGAACGAAGTTGTTGAAAGGAAGAATCAAACTCTTTAGGAGATGTGCATGACCATGTTGTGTGAGTACAACGTGGCAAAACACTTTTGGGCCAAAGCTATAAACACCGTGTGTTACGTGATGAATAGGACCATGATTAGGAAGAAGTTAAATAAAACATCGTATGAATTGTGCAAGGGTAAAAAACCTATCATCGATCACTTTAGAGTGTTTGGATGTAAGTGTTATATTTTAAATGACAAAAGAGGACTTAGATAAGTTTGATCCAAAATTTGATATAGGTATATTTAGGATATTCCCCTCACATCTGTTGGCCCATGTATGTCCATGAGGGAAGTGAATTGGACACTTAGACAATTTAAAAATAAATGCAATAGCAAAATTAAAGTGTGAAAAATAAATAACTATGCATGGTCGATTTATAGTGGTTCGGCTTCTTTCTTACGTCCACTACTTAACCTCCTCAGTTAGAATTTTAAACCTTATCACTAAGGGATTCTCTTACGGGTGAGAACCAAAGGGTGTGAGAACAACCGTTACACTTCTCAACTTACGGGTGTGAGAACTACCTTTTCTCAACTTATAAGTGTGAGAATATCGTTTCTCAACTTACAAGTGTGAGAAGAACAAAACTTGTTGAGTACAAGAATATCAACTCAGTAGTTTATCTAACTACTGTTACAACCTTGATACAGTTTACAAGATATGAATTGAAGTACAACTGTATCCTATGAACTATTTCTCAAACTTCTCTTTCAGCAAGAATGATGTAAGTTAAAGCAGTGCTGAAAATTTGAGTGAAAATAGTTCAATCTTTCAAATGATTTTTTAGATAAAGATATAAATTTAGCTCAGTATAAAAATCATTTGAATGAGCAAAGTTTCAAAGAAAATGCTTTGAAAACAAAATAACTTAAACTTTTAAATCAAACAAAAAACTCGACTAACTTTCAAAAGTGTTTTGGCTCAGAAAATTTTTGGTCATTTTGCAAATGATTAAGTGCTGGTATTTATAGACTTCTAGAGATGAAGTTGTTGTTCATTTGAATTTGAATTTCAAATATGAACGTTTACTCACAACAACTAGAATGTATCGCCTTCATGAACATTACGATTCTCTCCAAATTCACGAATAAGGAAATTCTAAAAGACGTGGTTCATGAATCAGAGGATATCTTTGACAAATCCAAAAAGTTGATTTTTGTACAAAAAAATTGCCATGGAGCATCAACATCCCTACCGAACGATGAAGTAAGGGCACTACTAACTCGTAAGCGTCCTGATTTGCTTTGACAATTAAACGACTTAAGTCATGAGGGCGCTACTCGATAGTTAGCGTTCAGCTTTGTTTTAAAACACTTAAACGCACGAGGGCGTTACTCAAGAATAAGCGTCCTGATATTTTTTAAAACAATTTTAAAACGATATGAAGTGCGCTAAAAGACAATAAATGTCATAAAAGTTATTAAGTTGATTCTAAGGATGAAGGCGCTCCTATCTAGGTAGCGTCCTGATAGTTTTTCAACTTATAACTATCAGCGTTTTTAAATTTAGAAATCGTTTAAAACTTAGAAAACTTTCAGCGAGCTTAAACTAAGTCAGCGTTCTGATACTTTCAAAGGTTGACTAAAGAGAGGTCGTTACTTACAAGTAAGCGTCCTAATAAATCAGTTTAATTCAACCTTGAATGTTAGCGTCCTAATATTTCATCAGCATCCTTACTCATCAAGTCAAGGAGGGCGCTCATGAAACATCAGCGTCCTAAAAGACTTTATAAAAACGGTTTTTTATTTTTCGATTAAAGCTCGATAAAACACGATTAAAAAAAATCTCTAGAATAAATAAAATACTTTGGAAATCATAAAACACCTTTAAAATATGTGACGATCAAAATACAAAAATGATTAAATCTTGCTGAGAGTAAATTTGATCGATAGTCCTTACATTCTAAGTACTGAAGGACTCAGAACTTTAATTGATGTTCAATAGGCTTGTGAGCATAGTTTCTTGATCTTGATTTTTGATAAATCTGAAACACTTGATAAGATCATTAGATAACAAAATTGGTAATATCTGGAATCATCAAAACATTCATGTCATGGGGTTCACTGAGATAACAATAGCAAGGCATATAGGGTGTTCAACAAATCATCGAAGAAAATTGAAGAATCAATCCATATAAAGTTCGATGAAGCAGATCCTATGGTGTCCTTAGATATGGAAGTAGAGAAACCTAATCCTGATGATGATAAGGATGTCATTCCATCAAGTAAACTTGAGGATCAAGAGAATTGTGAGGAAAATAACACTGAATATATAATAGAACCTCCTAAGAACTCTAGGTTACTCATAGATCATCCAACATATCAGATCTTAGGTGATCCATCCAAAGGAGGAACTACTAGAGCATCTGTGAATCGAGATCAAGGGCATGTAGCCTTTGTCTCCCAAATAGAGCCAACTAAGGTTGAGGAAGCCTTAGGTGATGAGTTTTGGATCTTGTCTATGCAAGAGGAATTAGGACACTTTGTGAGAATCAAAGTGTGGGAACTTGTTCCTAAACCTACTCATCAATCAATTATAGAAACTAAATGGGTCTCTAGGAATAAGAAAAATAAACAAGGAGATATTATGAGGAATAAGGCAAGATTCGTTACACAAGGGTACAAACAAGAGGAAGGAATAAACTATGAAGAGGCTTTTGCACCTATAACAAGACTAGAGGCAATATGGATGTTACTAGCCTATGCCTACTACAAGGATTTTCCACTACACCAGATGGATGCTAAAAGTGCCTTCTTGAATGACTTTATAAATGAAGAAGTGTATGTGGAGCAACCACCTAGTTTCGAGGATTCTCAAAAATCAAATCATGTTTATCGTCTTCACAAAGCCTTATATGGACTGAAGCAAGCTCCTAGAGCATGGTACGATAGGCTTAGCACTTTCCTATTGAATCATGACTTCAAGAAAAGAAATTTAGATTCTATACTATTCATTAAAACCAAATATGAAGATATGTTTTTATTACAAATCTATGTTAACGATATCATCTTCGGTTCCTCAAACAAATCACTCTGTGAAGAATTTTCTTCTATTATGATGAGTGAGTTTGAGATGAGCATGATGGGAGAGTTCAATTACTTCTTTGGCTTACAAATCAAACAAATGAAAAATGCAACAATTTTTAGCCAATCGAAGTATGCAAGGGACATGATAAAAAAGTTCAAGCTCGAAAACTTGAAGACAATTAATAATCCTTGAAGTTCATTCATCAAAATGGATAAGGACATCCAAAAAATCGATAGATGCTAGAATGTATAGAGGCATGATTGGTAGCTTGTTATATTTGACAACAAGTAGACCAGATATCATGTTTAGTGTATGCTTGTGTGCTCGATTTTAGTTCGATCTGAAGGAATCCCACCTTAAATATATAACATAGGATTCCTTGCAATGTTTATTGCACTGGTGTTATCACAAAAGATTTCCGCACACTCGACATGAATTTGGTAATTATAAAGTTATTGTTTCATATATTAGACTTGAGAGCAACAACTACCAGCTCCCACGTATTCTGCCTCAGCGGTAGATAAACCCACAAAATGTTGTTTCTTGTTGAACCAAGAAATCAACGAACTCCCTAAGAAGTGGCAAAAACCAGATGTACTTTTTCGATCAACTAAACTTCCAACATATTCGGAATCAACATAACTACGAAGATTGAATGAAGTATTCTTGTTATACTAAATTCCCATGTCAATGGTCCCACTTATATATCTAAAAATTCTCTTACAAGAACCAACCACATTGAGATTCGACATCATATCCTAAGTGATCACGTGCAAAAAAGGGAATGTCAAGCTCATACTGGCCGATATATTCACGAAGTCTTTACCTAAAGATCAATTTGCATTTATTAGGCGTGAATTAGGCATGTTTAGTGAATCAGATTTATAAACGCATAAGTTTTTATACTTGATGCATGAGGTATTGATTTCGCATAATTCAAATGAAAATGATATGATCATGGGAGTTTCAATAATTTAATAATAAATGATGATGATCATAATCGTCGCAAGTGTTACGGGAATGTGTGTACTACCCAATTTCTTTCAATTAATTAAAACATAAATCAAAAATTAAAAAATGAAGAAAACCCGGGTAAAATGCCTTCCGACCTGGTGGAATGCAGTCCACCCAGACCGAGAGCACCTCCGTGTATAGAGTGGTGCTGGAACACATTCCAGGGAGGTGAAACGCGTTCCAGCTGGGCGTGATGGGTATAATGAACCTTATGCAAGATTTCACTTCTCATTTGCTCCATTTCACTTACTAGTGTGTTTCTCTAGTGCATCTCGATCCATACTTGCGCTTCCTCGTTCTTTCGGCTTCCGAAGTTCATTTTATTCGTGAGAATAGGCGTTGGAAAGCTTGCGGGACCCTATATGATCCCTTTGCCATCATTTTCTTCCATTTATTTCACTTCTTAGTTGCAAATCCTTTGCAAAACCATTAGTAGTGCGCCAAGTGTTCGAAGAAATGCCTAGGATAAATCCTTCAAGAAATGCTAGGTGTGTAGTTATTTCTGATCGAAATTGTCCTTCTGATCAATCATCCGAATAGGAAGAACGATTGAAGAAAAGAGAGGATAGGCCTTCACGGCCTAGACGTGGTGCTCCACCTCCACCACCACCTATGCATGAACCCATTTCTCCAAGAGCGCTCCGACGCAAACTTTCTCCGGGCGTCTATGTGAACTTCGTATTCTTTGACCGGGCATACAATCCTATCCGACCTTTGTTTAATGAGGTTGGTTGGACATCATTTTGTCGGTTTACTGCTCCTTGGTATGAACAATTAGTTCAAGCTTTCTATACGAAGTTAACTCAAGATGCGGATGATAGGAATCATCGAACTTATTGGTATCACTCTCCTCCTACAGGGCGATTCAGATCGCTGCTTGATCTGATAGTTTTCCAGGACGACATATTTAGAGAGGTTGAGTGTGAGGCTGGTCCTTCTGATCCGCCCCTAGAGTGATACTTTTTAATGATTCAAAAGAGGGAGAATTTTGTAGATCCGAGTCTAATGATGTGCATTGACTCAAAGGGAGTTAGAAGAGTATGTAGGACTAAGGGGGAGATTTTGGCAAACATTTTGAACATCACTTTTAGATGACTACAATATGATATTTTGACTTGCATATTATTGTTGTCGTATGAATTATGATGACAAGTCTTTTAATGTTTATCTTTTGAAATTCTAATGTTATATGTGTTGATATTCTACATGATTATGTGACATGTGTGTCTATTTATTCATCAGGTTTTCAGTTGTCTCAATCAGGCCTATAGTAAGATGTTTGAAATCATCAAAAAGGGGAAGATTGTTGGTTTGATGACCGTCGCCGTCTTTGATTTTGATGATTCGAAACGATATCTCATGTGATCTAACATATTTGTTGAGTATGTATCAATATAATACTGTATGATTGATCTTGAGAATAGAAACAAAGACAATACTCACCAAGTGTAGATCAAGACTGAAGTTCGGATAAAAAACACAAAAGTACAAATCAAGAAAACTCAGCCAGTACATATGGAACACAAGACAAGAAATCAAGTCAACTGATGTCAAGCTAGAAGTCAACCTAAGTCAACCAAAGATCAAGGCATAAGAGCTCAAGGATATACATCCGGTGTAATTGTTTAGATCTCTTAGGTTGTAGGTCTTTCCTGATTAATCAACCACTTGATTTCTCATTCATGTTTTTATTGTATTGCATCATATCATATCATTTTTTATTCCTTCGAGATATTATTGTTTTGATGCATGCTTTTACGAAATCAAGATTTGAAAGCTTTTATTATCACATTTAGAACAAAACATATTTTCTTTTATAGAGAAACTCACTCCATGACATCTTCCTTCAAAAACTTAAGTTTCTGATTGTATTTTGAGTTTCAAGATCTTGTTCCAGGTGTGATTTTAATGTTTTATTAATTATGGAACTTAGACATGTTCAAGAATTATATTCTTGACATGCACACATTTTCCAAGAACCCGTGGAATGCATTCCTCCCTATAGGAACACACTCAAACAGTCAAAACACACCTATTTTGCCTCCGACATGCTAGAAAGCACTCCAACAGAGAGAAAAGTGTTTCAGGCAAGCACAAAATAGTCATGTGTTCTGGGATCTTGTGGAACACGTTTCATCAGTGTGAAACGCGTTCCAACAATTCAGACCCAAAACACTGTGTTTTGGTCTCGGGTCATGTGGAACACCCTTCAGCAGTGTGAAATGTGTTCCAACTGGTGAACTTAAAAATTTTGTTTTTTGTGGAATGAACTCCAGCAGTTGGAACACACTCCACTGACAGATTTTTGTTTTTGCAAAAAATTAAATTTTAATCTTGAGCATTCATTGTGGGTCGTTGATTTATGTTAATACATGATTAAATCTTTTAATCTTCGTCGTCCATGATGGGATTAGGGTTTTCGAACATGGTTTTCTATTTTTACAATCATTAAACCCTATTTTGAAAGACAAGAACTTTTATTATTTTCTCTCCAACCATTTTCTCTGCAACTGAACTTAAAGAAGACAACCGTCATTGGAAAGATGGGATTTTCATGGTGATACATTGAGATTTTAATCATTCATCTTTAGCAAAGTTTGTTCACGATCTCGAGCTTTATTACATATCTAATTCTTAGATCGTTCTGAGGTAATATCTTTTCGATATTTTTATTTCTTGTTGTTCATGTGTTCTAAAATATTTGTGGCTGAGAAATCTTGAAAAGATCATTTACAGGATGTAATTTTTCTTTTGGGAATTTGTTCCCACATTGAGCAAATTTCCTTCCAATTATTGATATATTATTGAATGTTAGCGGTTGGGCTAGTTGGGAAGATTTTTTAATAAGAAATCGGTGTTTGTAACCGGTTTGATGCTCACTCGTGAAGTTGGATCGGTATAGTGAAGTGTTAGGAAATCCTGATCGGGGAGATCGGGTAGTGGAGGTAGGCTTGTTGGGAAGCCGAACCATTCTAAATTTGTGTGCATTGCCTCATCTACTGCTTTTATTCTATTCCTGCATATTTTACTGTTATTGTTCACTAACTGTTTAAAGAAAGGTCCAAAAAATCTGTGACACCCAATTCACCCCCCTCCTTGGGTGTCTATCACAAAGAATCATAGTCGAATGAAATTAGAGACTTAAGTGTCTCTAACCTTGTTGAATTTACAATTGCTTAGGGTGGATTTGTGTGGTTGGGCATGTCCATTACCTTTCTCACATAACATAAGGCTTTACCTTACTATAATCATCTGACAATGATTCCTAATTGATGAATTCTTAAGGTTTTGAGATACAATTGCATATAATTGATATTCAATTAGTAATTGAATCCTCCAAAAGATATATGGATGATCAATTGGGTATATGTAAACATACTACGATAGTGTCTAGTCATTTGATTTAGTGGAATGCCATGTTCTATCATAGGAAATGGATTGATATATTAGAAAAAACTCATCTCCAACTTTATGATCTAATTAGGAGACCTTGAATCAACTACTTGGCCTAGTTGATAAGGAATGTAATAGAAATCTATAAATTTGATGATAGGGCCTAATGTATTAATGCAGATATTATGATATTTTAAACAAGTTAAAGGGACTTAATTTGACTAGTTATATTGAGTAGTAGGTATATAGTTGGTGGCACTTGTGAGTATTTCTTACTTTTAGACATCACCTATGGCATTATATTTCTACGTACATGGTTGTGAAATCATAAGCCTGTTTAATTATATATGTGCATGAGTTTTAAATTATAAAAAAGGAATTTCAAACAGGAGAAGTCTTTGTCATTACAAGAGTAATGTCTATGGGCTAAAATCAACTGTTATTGGCCATTTTTACCTTCTAGGGAAGAGTCTCACTAGAGTATTTGGGCTATATTTCGAATGTTTGCATTCTCTAAGAAAAAAATGATTTAATGTAGCGGTTTAGGAATAGTGCTATAGAACTCCATTTTTATGGTAAGGACTAGGAATTATAATTCAAGCTCTAATATCCTATTTGGACAAGAAGTTGCTGAATTACGGGTAACTTGGATAGTTTTGTGAACCTTGTTGGGAAAAAGTTTGGTTTAAACCCAAATTACCGTAAGGGTGAGTCTTGCCAGATTACCATAGAAGGAGGGAGAAACTGGTGTTAAATGTTTTGAAAAATACACTTGTGCATCGTTTCCAAATGATCATATTTTTGTGCATACATGTATGCTTATGTTGTCAATGCTCATTGGTTTACTTAACTGTTTTTATGCCGTGTTTTATTAAATGCATATATGATGCTATTTGTGAGTTATATCCACTAAGCTTGTATAAGCTCACTCTTTCTTTTATTTTTCAGATTCAAATAGAAAAGGGAAGGGCAAGGCAGAGTAGTCAATTGTAAAGTTTCAGGCATTGATTCGCGTAAAATTGTTAGGACTATGAACTCTTTGTTTTCGTAATATATGTATATACCACCAATACACAAATAATATAATTATCATAGTAGATGGTTCAGTTGATGTAGGATTTTTCATTATGTATAATATTATGGTCTAACTAGATGAAGAGGGGGCCAACATATGTCTTTAGGAAGAATAACATTCCACCTGAAATAAAGGTTCCATTGTCACCTTATAAATTGATCCCAGTCTCTGAACATTACTTCTCCATCATCTTCCAATTTATTTTCAACATCATGAACCACATCTTGATGGCTTTCCCATAATCTTCTTTTGTTTCTTTCCTTCCAAATGTGAATGACAACAACATTGATATCTAATTTAATCAAGGGGGAAAGAATTGTATCATTCTTAAACCTATTGAGAATCCAATGCCATTCCCTTTCCCGTGGTCTTCTTCCCCTCTTGAGCAGGGTACAAGAATGTTTGAAGAAAAGGTGTTGTATAAATTCTTTTTGCATAGAACAAAGACAACACACAGGATATAAATCATCGACTCCAAACCTCAATAACTTTTCTACTATCAAAAGTCTACCCAAGCAAGCTTTCAGGTAGGAAGCTATGATGAAGGATTCTCCTTTTAATACAATAAGATTTGCAAATGGAATTGAGGACTTGTAGCTTGGATCGGATACAATCTCAAGCTAAGAAGTGAAAAAATAGCCATCCGAAGCAAGAATCCACACCATTGTGCCATCCACTTAATCTAGGAAGGCTTTGAATGAATTCTATGTAATTTCTCAAGTTTACAAACATTTTAGATTAGTTCACAAGGGAGAAAAGAAGGGACACTTTATCGTCCCCTTGCAAAGCTAATTCCCCTTTTGTAGTTTTTTTTCAAAAGCCCTGACAAGAACTTTAATTAAGCTCCAAGGATCCAGCTAGAGGTTAGAAGAGTTACCATTACATATCATGACTTTTATCATCTCTTTTGAAATCCCCCTCAACTTGTTGATCCTCTTCCATAACGAGGAATTGTTAATCAAAAGGTTAGTAGTCCAAAAGGAGTCATTCCTTAGGTATCTCATCTTAACCTAGTCTACATAAAAGTTGTTCATAGCATTTGTAATTCACCACATTAATTTTAGTTGAGCTGGTTTATCCATATTCTTTATTTTTCCTAATCCTAAGCTTCCTTCCTCCAAAGGAAGGCAAATCTTGTTCCAAGTAACAACCACCAAGCTATTGGTATGGTTAAGAAACTAGGCCATCAGGTTCTCTATGAAGGTTCATCAATGTCTTAGGCAAACCAATACAATTATATTGAAAAATCCGATAAGATTGGATAATATATTTAATCTAGGTGCACCTTCTTGCATAAAGTATACAATGTGCAACCTTTTATTTACTTAGTCAACTATAGGGCCACAATCATTGAAAGACAACATATATTGTGACACCCCGCTAAAATATTATGACAATTACCAAACATAACCCTTATATGTTGAGGAAATTTGAGACTTTGAACCCATTAGAATCCTAAATTGATACTTTAGAAAAAAAAGAGAACCCTAAATTGATGGATTTGAAACCCTTGAACACAAAATTTTAATCTCGGGAATCAAGTCGAAAAGGTTGAGGACTGAAACTGGCCAAAAAGCCCAAGAAAAAGCTCACCACAAGAGGAACGCGCTCCAAGAAAGATGGAGCATGCTTCATAGTGGTGGAGAGCGTTCCATAGTTCTATAGGACCAATGTCTTTTATAGTCGGAATTCGATTGGAATTTTGATGGTTACAAACAACATTTATAACAACTTAGTTACAGTGTTCCTAGTGTTACAACTGGACTATCATGATCACATCAAGAGAAGCTATTGAAGACAATCATGATCAAGCTCAAGATATTGAAGACAAATTTCTATGTAATGTTCTCTTAGTTTGATCTTTTAGGATTGTATGATATCTCTAGGTTGTCTCAGCAAGATTTCTTTTCAAAATAGTCAAGTGTTCAAAAATTGATTTGATCTTCATGTTGCTTTTATCAAAAGAGTTTTCAAATGGTTTTGAATGTGTTTAAATGTGGTTTCAATGATTTAAAAGTGTTAGATCATAAGTCAAAACAGTTTCATGTAATTGGAGGTGTCCTTGATCTTCAAAAAGAAAATTTCTCTAAGTGTTCAAGGCCTCCAGCGCGCTAGCACGGGCTCTAGTGCCTTAGCTGTAGGGAATTTTCCATTCTCTGGAAAAGTGACCCAAAGCGCTGGAGAGCCCATCCTTCAAGTTGGGGCTCTCGGTCACTTTGGCCAGTGCACTAGCCAATGCCCAAAAGATGGTTAGGTCTCAGTTTGTGACCCAACACGCTAGCTCGATAAGGCCAGCGCGCTAGAGACCAAAGGGGAAAACATTTTTTGGTTTGCTGGGAAGCCCGCCAGCGCGTTGGAGCTCTCGCTAGTGCGCTACTCGTGAGTGTCAGAGCGTACTAACATCTCTGAGTTTCTCGAACCATTTGTGTACTTCTCCTTTCTCTTTTTGTGCTACGCCATTCTTCCATGCATTTTAATGTCTGTTTTGCATACTCTTTGATGAAAGATTTTCATCTTTGACCATCAAATTCAAATTTCAAATCTTATGCTTGCATTGGAGAATGAAACCCTAGCTTTGAAAGTTGTGCTAGACTTTCTATATGTTCATATGCTGTGCCCATTTGAAAAAAAAAAACAACAACCACGTTTTTTCAAGTTAGTATGTGTTTTCCAAAGTGCTTCAAACTATTTCAAAGTATTCAAAAGTTCAAAAAGGAGATTTGAATTGTGTTCTCATCTTGATCAAGCCCTAAATAAATCTTACTTCAAGATCTCAAAGCTTTCAAAGAACTCCTCTTATCAATGGTGCTTCATTTTTCATCTTTTTGTTGAGAACACTAGAGGTTATCAAAAGTTTTTTGTGTAAGTTTTTGAAGAGTTCTTGGTAAGAAAACTTCTTCTCATTTTACTTAGTTATTTATCATTGAAAAGTGACGTGTGCACTAGTGAGCTGCGTGCTTAGGCATTGTAAAGGTAAGTCACACCTATGAAGGAGTGGTTGTAATCGGTTTGATCCTCACCCTTGTAGTAGGATCCTTAGTGGGTGATTTTGAAAAATCTTGATCAGGGAGATCAAGTCGTGGACGTAAGCCATAAGTACCGAACCACGTTAAATCTTGCGTTTTGTCTCTTGCCATTTACATTACCTGCACATATTTTCATTTAATTTTTGAAAAATAAAAACTTGTTACCGTCCAATTCACCCCTCTGTTGGACGTGTATTTGGGCCAACAAGTGGTATTAGAGCAAGTTAACCATCAAAGCATCTGACCATCTTTGATATCTATGGTAGGACAAATTTCTAAGGATTGTACTTTCTACAAAGGTCAATCTACTCATAAGCATCCTCTTTTCAAAGGAAATAACTATTTGCACTGGAAAACTAGGATGAGATTTTACTTAAAAGCCCAAGACATAGAAATGTGGGATGTAGTAGTCAAAGGATTTGAAACCCCCACCAAAATAGTTGATGATATTGAGGTTCCTAAAACCGTAGATGAGTAGAGCCCAAAGGAGAGGAAAAGAGAGTTGTCGAACAATCAATCTGTCAGCATTCTCTTTTGTAGTTTTTCTTGTGAAAAGTTCAATAGAGTTAGGGCGTGTGAGACAACGCAAGAACTATGGCAACGACTTGCAGTCACCCATGAAGGGACACTTCAAGTTAAAAAGGTCAAACTCCAAATGCTTGTGGAGAAATATGAAACTTATAGAATGATAGAATCTAAAACCATAGTCGTGGCCATTTGTAGGTTCACAAAGAACCAAAATGAGATTAAAACACTTGGGAAAGTGTATGACCAAGAGGAAACCGTCAGGTAATTCTTGAGAGGTTTACCTAGAGTGTGGGAACGCAAGGTTATTGTAATTGAAGAAGAAAAGAATTTAGTGAAATACACATTCTTTGAATTGTGTGGCTCCCTTATGGTCCATGGGTTAACCGATAATGAGGCAACCAATGATGAACTTTCCATGTTATCTAGGAAACTTAACCACCTTATGAAGAGGAAAAGAAAGGCTAAGTGCATAAGTTTCACAACGGAAAGAAATTTGGAGCCAAGTCTAGTGAACTTATATGTTTTGGTGCAACAAACCAAGGCATATCAAAAGTGAATGTCCCAATAAAAAAAGGGCTTCAATCCAAAAAGGAAAGACAAGAAAGTCCTCAAGGCAACATGGGATGACTCGAACTCTAGTGATAAGGATTTGGATTAGGGAGAAGAAAAAATGGTAATTTGTCTCATGGCAAAGACTAAAGTAAAAACCGAACCTCATGATGATTGTGATGATCTTTTTTATTCTAGTGATTTTCATTATGTGAAATTATGCTTTGATAGAGAAGTCAAAAAGAACACAGAGCTTAAGAAAAGCTTATTGAACGCTCTTGAAGAGATTGAATCTCAATAAGAGACCATTGAGACCATGACTCTAGAAAAGTAACAAATGAACAAAGTGCTTGAGACACTCAAGAAGAGTGTTGATGACTTGTCCGGTATTGTGAAGAAATTCACAAATGAACAAAGCTTTTTTATATGATGCATGGGTAATAGAGATGTGCCTTTGATAGAACCGGACTTGGATATACTAAAGGGCCAAAACAGAAAAATTATAATAATTTGTTGACCAAGAGATCCACATGCTACTACTGTAATAGAAAATGTCACACCATACTTAGATGCCCCCTTAAGAGGATTAAGAAGGGTAAGCTATTGGGTAGAGAAGACCAAATGATGCTAACTTTGAAGAACCCAAAGCAACTTGGGTACTATAGTCAAAGGTCTTTTATGTGTTGATGTAACTACTCTCACCCCAGTTTTGTTTTGATGATTGCAAACAACATACCTGTGTTATCTAATCTCTTTGATGTAGTTGTTTCACTGCTAACTAGATATATTTAATGGATTCAATTGCAAATGTCAAAACATGTGGAAGGAACAATACTTCAAGAAGATCCAAGAGCTTCATGGTTGTATTACTTTCTTAGAATCTTAGTGCTATAGAGTAACAATTACTTGTTCCAACCACACATGATTTGCATCTTTTTAAAATCATTCATATAGTTTATTACTATCATGCATGCACATATTTTGGTTTGATAATTATGCTAGTACTTAGTCATAATTGTTTATCATACATTTTTTATCAATGTTTAACATGCATTCATCTTGTCAACTTTGCATGGTTTTATCATTTCACTTGTATTGCACTTATTGCTTTTATCATTGTTTTAATCGATTAAATTTCTCATGTTTTAACTGTGTTAATCGTACCTTAATCATGTCAAAAATGTTTTAAAATATTAGTATATGTTTTTGACAATGTCCTAAACCTAAAATGATAAAAAATCAAGTCTTTTTCACTTGTCAATGAAGGAACACGCTCCTATAGTAAGGAACGCACTCCTGAGCTTTTTCCTAAGACTTAGTGAATTTTTTATTAGGGTTAAGGAACGCGCTTCTGTGGCTTTTCCCGAGACTCAATTTTTTTCTTATCAGGGAAAAGGAACGCGCTCCTGTTGCTAAAGGCAAAATGAGAACAAATTCAAGAGTTAATGGTTCTTGTTGAAGGAACGCATTCCTATGCCCAACAGACATATTGAGGAACGCGCTCTTTAATTGGATGAAAATCTTGAATTTTTCATATTTCAAACTAGAAGCGCGTCCCCTATGTTGAAGAGCGCGTTCCTGTGCCTCGATGTGGTGTTTGTCTATAAATATCACATTTGCTCATTTGATGAACAACTTTTGCAAAATCCAAAGAACTTGCGCGATTTTCTTTACAACATTTATACTCTCCAAAACAAGTTCTTGAGCCATTTTAATCCTTATTTCAAAGCAAAAGTTCACTACATTTCAGTTTTTGATTCAATCTTTTGAAGAGTTCTCTTAACCATTCCAAAATCTTTGAGAAACTAGAAAAGAGTTATAGAGTGTTGATCAAGGTGTTCTTCATCACATACTTGTTGATCTTGATCATACTTGGAAGAGAAATCTCTCAACCACATACACCTTGGAGAATCGACGAACTTCATCTTACCTATTTTCTTTTCTTTTTTGATTCTAGTGTTTGTGTATTGAGTAGAAATGGTTTTTATTGCTTGTTTTAATACATTATCAAAACCATTTTCTATATTGTGTGAAACCATACTTGCGCTTTAATCTTAGATTATCTCGATAGTGGTTTCATGTGGTTTGATTAACATTGATTCTTGTTTAATACATATTTTGGTTGAATCGATTGTTTTGATCTTAACTTGTGCATATTGATTCACATGCTTGAATATCGATATTTTTGAATCAATAAGTTTTGATCAATAACTTACATATTGATTCTTGTGCTTCATTAATCATATTTAGAATCAATATTTGAAAATACATGTATGCATGATACGTGCAAATCCCAAGTGTAGGGTGTCAAGTTATAATAATTTCCAATGAGAATAGGGTATCGTCCTTAGGTATTGATAAGCTTCACTAGTTATATTGTTCCTAGCCCTAATTTTATCTAGAAAACTAAATTTTAATAATCAATGAACTAAAATAATACTTAAACTAAAGCAATAATTAAAACAACAATTTATCAGAGTTTACTTGAGAAAAATCAATATTAAAAACACCTAGAGATTCAACTTCACCTAATTATCAATTATGCAATATTAGACATTGTTATTATTAAATCATTATTCTAGTTTTTAAGTCAAAATCCTCTAACTTTTAACACCTTCCGTCAAGTGCCGCATTAGAATCTATCACCAAAACATAAGTTTGATCTATCGATAAAAACCAATAATTTAGCAATGTATTAAGCCTTGTGATTTTCCTACAACTTCATAAAACATTACATATCTATCGATACTACGATAATCTCATGTTCCAACCTAAAGAACCCTCTATTGAGTGTCGCCCCCAAGTTTATGATCAATCAATCCGTGGCCAAGAGATCAAAAACATTATGCATAAAGAAATATAAATAAACTATAAATAAATCATTGATAATAAACAAACGCTAATATTATTGCATAATCTCTAATATAGGATCCAACTCATCTCTAGACTAACAAGTTAGTTCATAACTTGGAATAATAAAAACCAAAACATGTAGAGAAACATGAAATTAAACATTAAAACCCAAACTAAATGCTTAGAACTTGTAGATTTCTCCTTGTCTCCAAGTCAATTTCTTTGCTTTCCTTTGCTCCTAGTCATCGTTCTTTATTCTCTAGTCTATTCCCCTCAAAAAACCCTAAATTTTGATATATAATATGCCCCAAAGTTGCGTAGAATTGAAATAGGAAAGTGGGGAAGAACAACTCAAAACCTTGCTAAACGGCACTGCGGCGCCCAGTACACCTCTTCTTCTTCTTTCCTTTCACCACCACAGTGCCCAGAACGTTGTGTTGTGCCTTTTTCTGACTTGTATTCTTCATGTTTCCTCTTTGCATCTTCTTGTACATGTTTCCATTATCCAAATCCATGACTAACGCATCTAAACACCTACAAAACAAAGCAAATCAAATTAATAACACACAAACATAAAATGAATCAAATTATAAACTAATAAAACGAAATAACACATGAAAAGCCAAATTAATCCCAAACTAACAAATGCATCAAAACTAACGTAAACAAATCCAACTTATGCATGAAATTTCCTAAAACACACCTAAAACATGCTCTAAAACCTATCTAAATATGCAACTATCAATGCATACGATTCTTGAACTTGCATAAAAATATTTTGAATTAGTTGCATGTATTTTTGAGAAACTATTTCAACATTGCACTTCATTTAGAATCATAGTGGTTGGAATAGTGATTGTTGACTCAATCAAGATTGTAAGCTTAAATTGTTGTGTTGTTTTTCACTTCTCTATATCTTTGTAATCTTGATGTATTGTTGACTTGGTTAAGTCAATCGGGATATACCTTATTTTGTACAACACGTAACTACCCTGTAAGTTGGTTGGAAGTTGTGGCTTACTAGTCAAGCCCTAGTATAGGCTACATTGTGGCTCTCTAATTGAGCCCTTGTGTAGGTTAGCCTTGTAGTGACTTTCTAACCAGACCCTGGTATTGGTTAGTGTAAACGGCTTCTAATCCGCCCGTAAGTGATTAGCCAATAGAAGATTGGAAAATCTTGATCGGTGTGATTAGGTAGTGGACGTAGGTTCAAGGGGAGCCGAACCACTCTAAATTCTTTGTGTTCATTTATTATCCTGCATTTGATTTTTGGATTGTTACTGACTGCGCATATTATTTATTTAATTAAAATATTATAAAGGTAACGCAAAATCCGCAAAGTCTGATTCAGCCCCCCTCTTGGACAATTATACTGGGGCAACACTATGTATTGTAGGATGGATCCAATAAGCACTATTGGTATCTAGATAGTGGCTGCTCAAGGCACGTGAGTGGAAATAAATCTGTCCTCTTAAGCATTGCCCGCAAGCTTGGAGGGGACGTTACATTTGGCAACAACATATCTAGGTTTGCTAGAAATGAACTTGCAAAGGGCATTCCTAAAGGAGTGTACCTAAAAGATAAGGTTTGTGAACCTTGTCAACTTGGCAAGCATACTAAGTCTTCATTCAAGAGCAAGAAAATCATGTCAACTAATAGAGCTCTTGAATTGATCCACATGGATCTATTTGGACCAACCCGAACACAAAGTTTAGAAGGAAAGTCTTATGTGTTTGTTATTGTTGATGACTATTCTTGTTTCGCTTGGGTGTTCTTTCTTTCAAATAAGCATGACGTGTGTGATATCTCTATGAAATTTTGTCATAGAGTAGAAAATGAGAAAGGATACAAAATTTTTATAATTAGAAGTGATAGGGGTTGAGGATTTTTCAACACCAGATTTTTGTAACAAGCAAGGTTACACTCACGATTTATCAGCCCCTAGAACTCCACAACAAAATGGAGTAGTAGAAAGAAAAAATAGGACTCTTCAAGAGATGTGTAGAACAATATGATAAGTGGTTATTTAGATGAGTTTTTAGTATGCTTTAGATGAGTTTTAGGTTACTTTATTCATTTATTTGGTTGGTTTATTTTATTTTTGACTTAGTTGTTAGAATGGTTACATTTTAGTATTTGATGCTTATTTCGGTGTAATTTTATAAGTTGATAGATTTGATCTTATGAGTGTTTTAATCATTGGTTTTGATTTGTTTTGTAGGTGTTTAGATGTGGTTAAAGTCAACTTGGATGATAGAAACAAGTTACAACAAGTTGGAATGCAAGAACATAAAGAATGCAAGTCATAGGAGATAATAAAATGGCTAAGTCCACAAGAAAAGTGGTAAAAAATAGTGCACAAACTTGGAATTGGCCGGGAGTGGCCATTTTACACGACTTTTGTATTTTCACCATAACTTTCTCAATTTAACTCCGAATTGGACACGGTTTGTTTCAAATTTTTACTTACTTGAAATAATAAAAGATGAGAGGGTTTTCAGGGGGATATGGATTAGATAAAAGTAAGAAAAAACGGTGAGGAAGAAAGTGGAGAAGCGACAGAATTAGAAACTTTCTAATTTCGTTCTGAACTTTCCTAATTTGACTTGGACTTCTCTTGGAAAACTTCCTATGGACTCATGGCTTTATATTTACCATTCTTTAGGGTTTATAAGGCATCATAGAGAGGAGAAAAACAGCTAGGGTAAAAGGAAGAAGAAGATATCGAAGTTGGAGACAAGGGAGAGATCTTTATTAACCAAGGAGTTTCTAATTTGTTATTTCATGTTCTTATTCAAGTTTATAACAATGTTTCATGGTTTTATCTTCCAAGTTATGAACTAATTTAGTTTTCTAGAGGATAGATGGATGCAACACTTGATTCTATGTATTAAGTTTGATTTATGTTTATTATTGATTAAATCTTCATAGTTTATTTATATTTCTCATTGCTTAATGTTTTTAATCTCTTGATTATGAATTAAATGATATTAGACTTGAGGGGTGACACTCGAGAGAGGATTCGTTGAGTTTGAACGAGAGAATTATAACCTAAGATCATCATATAATCGAGAGATTTATGATATTTTTTGAAGTTATGGGAAGAATCACAAAACCTAATGAGTTGCTAGTTTGGTTTTTATCGAGAGATCGAAATCAAGAAAGCGAATTAGAGACTTTAGGATTCTTGACTTATAAATTAAAAATGGACATTGATAATAGACATAGCTAATCTACATAGATGATGGTTGGGTGAAGTTGAACCTCTTAAACTTTTCTCTATTGATATCTATCCATTGTTTAATTGCTTTGATATTTACTTTTCTTTAATTGTTTAGATAAAGGTAATAATTAGTGAAAATAATATTTAGTAAGTAGAATACAATCTCAAAGGATGAAAACCCGATATCACATTAGATTATTATTACTTGACACCGTATACTTGCGGTTTTGCACGTACACAATACTTTGTGAGTATAATATTGCTACACATTTTTGGGCTAAGGCTATTTTTACTGAATGCTATGTAATGAATAGAAATCTAATTAGAAAAGGCATGAAAAAGACTCCATATGAAAATATGAAAAGGTACAATGCCTAACATTTGACACTTTAAATTTTTTGGATGTAAGTGCTACATCTCAAATGATAAAGACAATCTTGATAAGTTTCATCCAAAATCATATGTTGGTATTTTCTTAAGATATTCATCCCATAGCAAGGCATATAGAGTCTTAAATAAGATATCTAGAGTTGTAGTCTATCCATGTCAATTTTGATGAATATGATCTCAGAGAGAAGATTTGCAACAATCTGGAAAATCTGGATTTGAATGATGATGATGAGACTCCTAAGAATTCCATGGACCTTGAGGATGTTGCCTTGATGGCCCTCGCCCTCCTTAATTTTGATGATTACAAACGATATTTTATGCGATCTAACACCCTTGTTGAGCATGTTTTAGTTTGGTGCCATGTGTTTGGCCTTGAAGTTTAAAGAAAAAACTAATAACCATTCAGTGAAGGTCAAAATTGAAGTTCAGGATCAAGAATGATAAAGCCAAAGAAAAGAAAACTCGATTAGTGTATATGAAGCCAATGTTGGCCCAGGTATGTCCAAGAGGGGGGTGGATTGGACACTTAGACAATTTAAAATTAATTACAATGGCAAAGTTAAAGTGCGGAATATAAATAAATATGCACAATCGACTTATAGTGGTTCGGCTACTTGCATACATCCACTACTTAACCTCCTTAGTTAGGATTTTAAACCTTATCAATAAGGGATTTTCTTACGGGTGAGAATCAAACCGTTACACCTTTTCTCAACTTGCGGGTGTGAGAACAACCATTACACTGCTCAACTTGTAGGCTTGAGACCAACCTATCCCAACTTGCGGGTGTGAGACAGACCTAAGCTTTCTTAACTTACGGGTGTGAGAACTACCATTTCTCAGGTTAGGTGTGTGAGAAGACCGTTTCTCAACTTACGAGTGTGAAAAGACCTAACCTTGTTGAATATAAGAATATCAACTCAATAGTTTATCTAACTACTATTACAACCTTGATACAATATACAAGATATGAAATTAAGTACAACTGTATCCTATGAACTATCTCCCAAATTTCTCTTCTGGCAAGAATGAAATAAGTTAAAATAGTGCTAAAAATTTGAGTAAAAACAGTTCAAGCTTTCAAATAGATTTTCAGATAAAGGTAGAAAGTTAGCTCAATATGAAAATCTTTTGAATAAGTAGAGTTTCAAAGAAAGCGCTTTGAAACCAGAAAAACTTAAGCTTTTTGATTCAGATGAAAATTCGACTAACTTTCAAAAGTGTTTTGGCTTAGAGAATTTTCAGTAGCCTTAACAGATTGTTAAGTGCTCCTATATATAGACTTGTAGAGATGAAGTTGTTGTTCATTTGAATTTAAATTTAAAATATGAACGTTTACTCACAACAGCTAGAATGTATCATGAAAATGGCAATTGCACATTTTATGAACATTCTGATTTTCTCCAGATTCACAAATAAGGAAAGTTTAAGAGATGTGTTCATGAATCTGAGAATATCTCTTACAAATACAAGAAGTTGATTTTGTGTACGAAAAGTTGTTTTGAAAAGGTGGCGGAAAAGATGTACGTGTCAGAACAATAGAAATATCATTTTTGTCATTTTGTTCCTTAGAGGGTGCTCATATAGCATCAGCGTCCTATCAAACGATGAAGTGAGGGCATTACTGAATCGTAAGCCTCCTGACTTACTATGACAATTAAATAACTTAAATTCTGAGGGCACTAATCAATAGTTAGCGTCTTGTTTTGTTTTAAAACATTAAAAGTACGAGGGCGCTACTCACAAGTGAGTGTCCTGAAATTGAAAACTATTTTAAAACAATATTAAGTGCGTTAAAGGACAGTAAGCATCCTGAAAGTTATTAAGTTGATTCCAAGAATAAGGGCGCTCCTATACAAGTAGCGTCCTAATAGTTTGTTCAATTTATAACTATCAGCGTCCTTAAAGATAGAAATCAATTAAAAACTAAGAGATCTTTCAGCGAGCTGAAAATAAGTTAGCGTCCTAACTCTCTCAAAGGTTGACAAAAGGAAGGCCGCTACTTTCAAGCAAGTGTCCTAATAAATTAGTTCAATTCAACCTTGAGCGTCCTAATATTTTATTAGCTTTCTGACTCATCAAGTCTAGGAAGGCGCTGCTAAAACATTGGCGTCCTAAAAGACTCTATAAAAGCGGTTTTTGATTTCTCGATTAAAGCTCGATAACATACAATTAAAATCATGATATTTTCTGATTAAATTAAATACTTTGGAAATCATGAAATATCTTTAAAATGTGATGATCAAAATAAGAAAACGATTAAATCTTGCTGAGAGTAAATTTGATCTTTAGTCCTTCCATTCTAAGTACCGAAGGACTTGGAACTTTAATTGATGTTCAATTGGCTTGTGAGCATAGTTCCTTGATCTTGATTCTTGATAAATCTGAAACACTTGACAAGATCATTAGATACACGAATTGGAGATATATGGAATCATCAAAACATTGATGTCATGAGGTTCATTGAGATAACAATCTCCCCCTTTCTGATGATTTCAAATACTCATGGATCATGTAGATAATTATATTCATGTACTGAAACAGATAACGAATTTAGAGTATCAAGTATGTCAAGAATATCTGCAAGCATGTCAGGTATATCTGATTTCAATATAAAAATTACAAGTTGAGTACAATCACAATATTCAAGAACCTGATAATTATACAGTCAACATATTGTACAGAAACTTAGATGAACTCCCCTTGACTTGTAGCTTCCCTCTTGAGCTAACTTAGCCTTAATATCTGCATTCTTTTTTCCCCCTTTTGAAAACATCAAAAAGTGGGTAGGCCTAGCTCGTACTCGGACCCTTCCCTTTCCTCTTTCTCTTGGCCTCTTCATCCTTTTTGGATCCAGTAAAACTAGGTTCAAATTCCTTGGGTTTTCGGGGCGCACGTGGTTTTCAGGAACCACTTGAGCCTTTTCTCACACTTTTGATAAATTTGTCAATTACAACACTCTGCCAAGATTTTTTAATGAATTTTTTGTGAGCACACTTGGAAACACCAAATTTGAATGGATCAAGAGGTGGACTGGGTTTGAAGCCTTTATCTTTCCGCTCCGCAAGACCTTGAGTAAACTCAAGAGAAAGTGTATGACCTTCAAATTCTGGCCAGATAGGTCGCTTGAATTTGGGATCTGGGAAAGTCTCTGATGAGGGATCCAGGGGTAGGGACACTCTTCGACTGATTCTATGGAGAGGCTCTTCATCGGATGCTTCTTCGTCTTTAAATTCTAATATGCCAAGAAGTCTGTCAGACTCCTTAGGTTCTTGGGGACGTGTGAAGGCTGGAGCTCGCGGTGTTGGTGGAACTTTTACACCTTTCTTCTCCAATAGATGAAAGAGCATTGCAAAACGTTTCATGCTTGAGGCAATATACCACACAGTAGAATGCAGTCTACTGTTCATTGCCTTGAAGAGGTCTTCAAATAAGCCTACTACTCCTTCCACTCGATCTGCAGCTGTGATATCGGTGTAAGACAGATCCATGATGCTTGTGGCAAGGAAAGGCATCTTGTTCTCCAAGTTGTGATGTTTTTCAAAAGCACGAGTAACCAAGTCGAGAATCTTGGTTAGTCTATCATCCTTTATGTGTGTTGGCCCGACAGAAGTAAAGTTATCCTTCAGACTGGAGATGGCCTGTAGCACTGGATCAAGAACTATTTTGCTCGAGACTTCATCCAAGATAGCATCCAAAACTATTTGTAGTGAGTCAGAAATGGAAGCACCTTTAGAGGATTCAACTATTTTACCCTTTAAGCTTTGATGTTCTTCAAGAATCTTCTTCAAAGCTTCTTCAGTTATAACACTTGCGGCACTACTTGGCGTAACTGGCATTGTGCGACTTTGTGGAGCTTGAGAGCTGGATTGAGGTTGTTGAGGAACTACAAATTTTGGGGGAACACTAGCAACAAAGGCTTTAATGAATTCCTTAATCAGTTGCATGTTTTCCTGAATATTCTTTATAAGATCATCTTGTGATAATGAAGTGGAGCTTGATGAAGGCGAGGACTGCATGACACTTAATTGTCTGTCCATTTGTTGTGTCATTTTCTCGAGCAATGCAGTTGCCTGGATCATGTGAGAGTTAAATTCTTTTACCTCATTAATCTCAACTCTCTCCTGAGATTTCAGAGATTCTCAGACCTCTGACAATGTCTCATTTTTCAGCTGAACTTGGTTCTGTTCTAAATGAGTCATTAGTTGAGACATGACAAAAATTTGATCTTCTCTCACTATTCTCAGAAAATCTTCCTCTCTGAAGAATTCATTTGTTGGCCTGCTAGTAGAAGGATAAGAAGGGGTCTCATGATCAGATGAGCTTTCCTCATGAATATTTTCCATTTCATCTTCTACTTGAAACTCAACATTGGCCTCATGAAAATTTTCGATATGATCTTCCTCATTAGCTTTTACATTCATGTCATTTCCGTGATAGGATATGATAACCAGATTATCACCCTCTGTATCATGACACTTTTCACCATCAGACTCAGTCTTTTTCGAGTCTTGGGATTCCATTGATACAAGGATATCAAATGGAGATGATGGCCTGAAGATGGTTTTATTTGAGTCCTTACTAGCTCCCTCTCTAGTGATTTCCTCCAAGATTGCATCAACATTTTCTGACTCATTCAGATGTTCTTCAACAATGGCCTAAGCAATCTTGGTCACCTCTTCCATTAGATGTTCTTCAGCATTAATAACTTGCTATGCATATTCAATTCCCACATCGTCAGTTGAAACATGCTCAATGTTAGTTGTGGTAAAAATTTCCTCTTGCAAAACCTGTTCTTCTTGAGTAGTCGAAGCTTGTGCAGCTTTTTTCTCCATTGCTGAGACATCTTCTTTTTTTGTTTCATCTTTTCCACTGGATTCTCCCTTAAGTGGAACGTTTGACATTGTAAGCCATTTGTCCAATACAGGGACATAAGTGTATCTCATCAATTTCATAGTGGTTTGACTAATGTAGTTGTATCTGCTGGTCTCCTTGAAGCTTTCTCCACTGAAAACAATACCACACCTCTCAAAAAAAGTGGTGAGGTACATACCAAATGGCAAACCTCCTCCTCTACTAACAACTATATTCATCACATACATGAGCATGTGGACAACATTGACTTTCTTCATTTCCAGAATGCACTAGATTAAGAATAAATCTAAGTCATTTACATTACCCCTGCTACCAGTTTTTGGTTGAATGATATGGGTAATAATGTTGTGGATTATTCTAGGGATTAATTCAAAGGACTGATTTGTGAGTTTCTTGTCGACACTCGAGTGGTCATATTTCTTTGAAACGAGAATTAGAGTAGAGAGGCTATTTGTAGCCTGGATACTGGACTTTATTTTTAGGGAATGAAAGTATGTGGGCATTTTCTTTACTTGGCAAAGAAAATGCTTCCGAAAAGAATCTAGGAGAAATCTTAACAAATTTTCCTTTCACCATAGACTGTTTTGTAAATCCAAAACCGGGTTTATCGACCAAACTCAAATAAAATTGGCTGACGAGACTAGGGTACCATTCGAATTGAAGGTAAGTAAATTTTTCCAGCCTTGGAACTCGAATAAAGATAGAATGTCTAGGTGAGAGTTAACGAAGAACTCAAAATCAACAAAAAATCCGTCAATTATAGCTCGGTTAATGAGCTTCTCTACTTTATCTCTTTTTCTTCTTATCTGGGAAGAAGAAGGTGGGTGAGATGGTCTAGACACGGTTTCAATTGGAGATGTGGGTACAAATAGTGTGGGTTCCTCAGCCAGTTCGGCCTAAGTTAGTTCAGTTCTTGGTCTCATACTCCTATCTGGAGGCGATGAAGGTGAAATAGCTCGCTTTCTTGCAGAAAAGGGGCGAAGCTTTTCGGGTTTGGGTGCCATTGAAAAATCAAATGAAAGGATATGAATAATTGAGGAAACAAGGAAAAATTTGATACAATAGGAATTAGAGGATTCAAAAATGAATAAAGAACAATATTTACCAAAGGTTAAAGATGAAGATTCAGCGATAATTCTTGAAACAATTCCTAGTAAGTTCTCGTTGAAGCGTCCTAGGGCATCAAAGGTGAAAAATGACTGTTAGGTTATTAAAAGTTTGATTTTATAATGTTAAAGCGATAAGCCCGCTCCTGATACTCACTCACACATGTTGTAACCTAGAATCTAAAGGTGGTTTAATCTATCTAACTTTTGAGACCGATTAACGTCCTTCTTATGACGAGTAGTTTTGAACAACTAATGGCTTCGGGTACATTAGCATCCTCAAACATTGTCAGCATCCTCATTGATACTTAAACTCTAATATTAATCAAATTTTACCAATTAAACTTAAGTATTGTACGGTTGACTAATCAATATCACCAATTATATTACATCAACCAAACGTTAAGAATTAAATCATGAACAAAAATATTTAAGCATTCTAAACATTGCATGATTAAAGGTAATCATTTATTTCTAAAAGTTACTGAAAAAAATATATTCTAATAAAATCAGCAGTGATGAGAGTAACTATTATACCTTTGCATACTTTTGACTTTTACCTCAAGGTACTGCAAAGTCCTCAACTTGTGCACTCTGTCTCTTTTTGAAGTAGCTGAGATAATTCATTATCTTCGTTCTCTATGCTGACTTCTCTCTCGACATTCTATAAGGAGATCTCTCATTGAGAGTCCAAGATGTGCTTGCTAAGGATTGTTGACTCATTGTGTAGATATCATCAGCAACTTCACTTCCGTTCCTACTTGGTGCATTTGCAAGAATGTCTTCTCTCTCTTATGAAGTTTCTAAACCACTCAAAATATAATCAATTTCTTGAAAACTGATTTCAAATGGATTTGAAAACTCGTTTAGAAAATCAACTTTAAATTTCTAGTTTTCAGGAAAACTGTTTAGAAAACATTGTACTAGTTTTCAAGTTCATTTACTAGACGTATTAAACATTGAAGGTTATCATAAACTGACTCACTATCTAAAACCCTGAAGTGGACGAGTGGCTCTTCTAATGTTCAAACTGGATCACTAGTCTCAACCTTTCCTCCCATGGTTTGCAAGAGATCACAAAACTCTTTTAAACTCATTTCCCATGGTTCAACAGATTCAGCTAACATAGTTAGCTTATTATTCCATTTCTTTGGAAGCTTATCACAAAAATATACTAGAGATATTTCTGCAGGTATTTCCTGATTCAGTTCTTGCATTCCAAGAAGAATGGATTGATATCTGTTGCATGTCGTATCGAGAGTTTCATTCTCGTATATCTCAAAGGCATCAAATAGTCTATCAGATTCTTTGAGTTTTTTATCTTGATTGTTAATCTTTTCACAGTGAAACGATTTGAGTGTTTCCCAAATCTCTTTGGCACTCTCAAGATGAACTACCCTTTCTACTTCTTCCTCGGGTAGAGAGCAATACAAGGCATAGACAACTTGAGCGTTATGCTTATCATTTAGTCTTTCCTTGTTTGTCCACAGCTCAATAGGCTTGTTGGGCATGGTGTAACCGCTTACAACCATTTCCCATAGATTGATATCCTTAGATTGTAAAAAGGAATTCATCATTATCATCCAATCTTTAAACCAGTTTCTATTGAACAAAGGTGGTCAATGTAAAGGTTGACCTACTTCTATGACTGTGCCTCTGGTCAATGCCATTAATATCAAATAAATTGTGAAGTTTATTTGAAGAGCAACACTGCTATGATACCAATTGTTGGCCAAGGTATGTCCAAGAGGGGGTTGATATGGACACTTAGACAATTTAAAATTAATTACAATGGCAAAGTTAAAGTGCAAAATATAAATAAATATGCACAGTCAATTTATAGTGGTTTGGCTACTTTCCTACATCTACTACCTAACTTCCTCAGTTAAGAATTTAAACCTTATCACTAAGGGATTTTCTTACGGGTGAGAATCAAACCGTTACACCTTTTCTCAATTGCGGGTGTGAGAACAACTGTTACACTACTCAACTTGCAGACTTGAGACCAACCTATCCCAACTTATGGGTATGAGACAGACCTTAGCTTTCTCAACCTACCGGTGTGAGAACTACGATTTCTCAGCTTACGGGTGTGAGAAGACCGTTTCTCAACTTACGGGTGTGAGAAGACCTAACCTTGTTGAATATAAGAATATCAACTCAGTAGTTTATCTAACTATTGTTACAACCTCGATACAGTATACATGATATGAAATTAAGTACAACTGTATCCTATGAACTATCTCTTAAATTTCTCTTCCAGTAAGAATGATATAAGTTAAAACAGTGTTGAAAATTTGAGTGAAAACAGTTCAAGCTTTCAACTAGATTTTCAGATAAAGATAGAAATTTAGCTTAGTATGAAAATCTTTTGAATAAGTACAGTTTCAAAGAAAATGCTTTGAAACAAGAAAAACTTAAGCTTGTTGATTTAGATGAAAATATGACTAACTTTCAAAAGTGTTTTTGCTCAAAGAATTTTCGGTAGCCTTAACAGATTGTTAAGTGCTGGTATATATAGACTTGTAGAGATGAAGTTGTTGTTCATTTGAATTTGAATTTCAAAAATGAACGTTTACTCACAACAGCTAGAATGTATCACAAAAATGACAACTACACATGTCATGACATTCTAATTTTCTCTAGATTCACATATAAGGGAAGTTTAAGAGACGTGGTTCAAGAATCTGAGAATATCTCTTACAAATACAAGAAGTTAATTTTGTGTACAAAAAGTTGTTCTAAAAAGGTGGCGGAAAAGATGTACGTGTCAGAACAATAGAAATATCATTTTTGTCATTTTGTTCCTTTGAGGGCGCTCATATAGCATCAGCATCCTACCGAACGATGAAGTGAGGACACTGCTGGCTCGTAAGCATCCTGACTTAATATGAAAATTAAACGACTTAAATTCTGAGGGCACTAATCGACAGTTAACGTCCTGCTTTGTTTTAAAACATTAAAAGTATGAGGGCGCTACTCAAAAGTGAGCATCCTGAAATTTGAAAACTATTTTAAAACAATATTAAGTGCGCAGAAGGACAGTAAGCGTCCTAAAAGTTATTAAGTTGATTCTAAGGATAAGGGAGCTCCTAAACAAGTAACTTCTTGATATATTGTTCAACTTATAACTATCAGTGTAGTTAAAGATAGAAATCAGTTAAAAACTAAGAGATATTTTGGCGAGCTAAAAATAAGTCAGCGTCTTGACTCTCTCAAAGGTTGACAAAAGGGAGGTCGCTACTTACAAGCAAGCGTCCCAATGAATTAGTTCAATTCAACCTTGAGTGTCCTAATATTTTATTAGCGTCCTGACTCATCAAGTCCAAGAAGGCGCTACTAAAACATTAACTTTCTGAAACACTCTATAAAAGCGATTTTTGGTTTCTCGATTAAAGCTCGTAACGTACGATTAAAATCATGATATTTTTTGATTAAATTAAATAATTTGGAAATCTTGAAATATCTTTAAAATGTGATGATCAAATTAAGAAAATGATTAAATCTTGCTGAGAGTAAATTTGATCAGTTGTCCTTACATTCTGAGTACTAAAGGACTCGGAACTTTAATTGATGTTCAATAGGCTTGTGAGCATAGTTCCTTGATCTTGATTCTTGATAAATCTGGAACACTTGACAAGATCATTAGATACACAAATTGGAGATATTTGGAATCATCAAAACATTCATGTCATGAGGTTCATTGAGATAACAACCAAGTCAAGAAGAAGTCAACTAAAGTTCATTGTAGATCAAAGCAAATGAATTGCAATAATGTTTTATTTTGTAATTGCTTTAGATTCTCTTAGGTTGTAGGTTTCTTCTTAGGTTGATCAGTCACATAGTTTTTGATTGGTTTTTCTTGAGTATTTCCATATTTGGTTTTTCAGTGTATCTTTTCGTTTAATGATGATCGTAAATGTTTTAAAATGATTGTATTGCATGACTTTGAAAAGAATTTCATCATACGTGAAAATTTCAAGGAATGCACTCCTTCCCAAAGGAACACACTCCTTGGCATGTTTTTTTGCTAAAAGTCACTTTTCCAGATTTGTTCTTCAATTCAAATCATGTTCCTTGGTTGTTCTTAATGTTTTATCATGTAATTAACTCATACATGTTCAAGAATTGTATTCTTGACGTGTACATGTCTCTCAAGTACCCGAGAAATGCATTCCTTCTTGAAGGAACACACTGTTGGTCCACCTAAGAGGGGGGTAAATTGGGTGGGACGGTCAATTTTAAACTTCTCTTCTAATAACTTAGTAATATACATAAATGTATTGGAATTGATTGCAAAATTAGAACTCAAACTAAATTGCAAACGTGAGACACACAAGATTTAATGTGGTTCGGCCAAGCCAACGTCCACTACCTAATCTCCCGATTAGGATTTTCTCAATCCACTAACTAATTCTCTTATGGGTGAGAACCAAACCGTTATAACTGCCTTTTTAGAGGTTAAGGGCAAACCTATCCTTTCACGGGCTACGGATGAACCAAATTTCCTTTTTTCTAGATGAGAAGAAACCCATGTTCCTTTTACGGGATGAGGAAGAACCATTTTCCTTTTACGGAATAAGAAAGAACCGTGATCCTTTTACGGGTTAAGGAACAACCGTTTCTCTTTTATAGGTTAAGAGTTAACCTATCCTTTTATAGGTTAAGGACACACCTATCCTTTTACAGGATTAGGATGAACCGGATTCCTACTTGCAGGTGAGGATGAACCTTTTTCTCTTTTATAGGTTCAGAGATAACCTCACATGATTTCAATCTAGAAATAATTAAGTGAACTACATTTACTTTTCCTGGTTGTTTCAGTCTAGAAATACACAAGCATTACAATACAATAATGTTGGTTCTATCTGAGTAGAACAATTCACAATTAAGCTCAGTACATAACATTATAAAGATATGAAATATGAATATGTAATGCTAAGATGAAATACGCTTACAGTCCTTTACCTTTTAATGTTCGGTATTGCTCAAGTGCAGTTTCGAAAAGCATGAATGATGTGATATGAAAATCAGTGCTTCTTCGAAAATAATATGATACCAATAAACATCGACTTGAAAATTGAAGGACCAGTGTAAATCATAAACACAGAAGGTTTTCAAAATAAATATAAAAAATTAGTATGAACACTTCTAGTTCGATGTTCAGTAGTTAACACAACTACTGATATAGTTCAATACAGTACTTAAGATATGAAATCAAGTACAAATGTATTTCTCATGAACTATAATTCAAATTCTATCTTCAACAAGAATGATACCAAGTATGAATCGGTGCTAAGAATTTGAGTAGATACCAGATCAAATAGATTTTCAGAGATAGAATATAATTAAAGCTCAATGTAAAAATACTTTGAAAGTTTAGATACTAAAATACATTTTGACACAGACTAACTTTCAAAAAGTAATGGCACAATACAAAATGATTGGCAAGTTGTTTGATCCTAAGTGTTGGTATTTATAGACTTAGTGGGACATAGCCGTTAGACATTTGAAGTTTAAATAATATGAACGTTCACACACAACAATTACAATGTTATATGAAAATGGCAACTGCAATTCTCACTAACATTCTGGTTCTTTTCAGATTTCATGATAAAAGAAAAATTTAGAAAAACTTAATTCATGTATCAGAGAAGATCTTTGATATCTCTAAAAAGAACTCTATGCAAAGGTCCATTCTGAAAAAGTGGACTTAGAACAATGAAAATTGTTGAATTAGTGTCCTGATTCCGTAATCAGTGTCCTGATGCACAATATCAACTTTGTCATTTTGTTCCTTGAGGGCGCTCATTACGTATAAGCGTCCTGCAGAACACTTAAGTGAGGGCACTACTAACTTGTAAGTCCTGACTTACTTTGATACTTTAAACGACTTAACCCTGAGGGCGCTAACGTATAGTTAGCGTCCTGCTATGTTTTAAAAGCAATTAAGTGCATGAGGGCGCTACTTTCCGAGTAAGCGTCCTACCTTTCAGAACATAAAACAAAACATGAGGGCGCTACAACTCTGTAAGCGTCCTACTACATATTTAAAACATTTGAAGCCAAACACAAGCACGTTGAAGGACAATCCGCGTCCTGAAAGTTATTAAGTTGATTCCCAAAGGTGAGGGCGCACCTATCCAGATAGCGTTTTGATAGTTTAATCAACTTAAAACTATCGGAGTCCTCAAAGATATATTCTTTGATGACTTAAGAAATCTATCAATGAGCTGATGTTGAGTCAGTGTCCTGATAACTACAGGGTTTGACTAATGAAGGTGGCCGTTACTATACAAGTAAGTGTCCAAATAAATCAGTTCAATTCAACCTTGAATGTTATCAGCGTCCTAATGAACTAACAACATCCTGATTTATCATGTTCAGGAGAGCGCTGCTATCTCATTAGCATCCTAAAAGACTTTTTAAAAACAATAAGTGGTTTGTGCATGGTTTTGGGAAACGTTTGAGCAATAACGATTAGAGAAAGATATACCTTAAATACTTTGTGTATTTCTCATAATTGTTAAATCCAACTCTTTATTATGAGATCTTCGATGTTAACTTCGAGCTGACTTGAATGTCTTGAACGTTGATCAAAAGGTGAAGACTTGATGCTTGATCGAGTCGTTCGAGTGAAGTGATCTTGAAATCAGGATGTGAACGTTGAAGTCCATTTGATTGAAACAAACTTGACCGTTGGATGTGATCTTGAGTTCCGTGATTGAGTCGTTCCTTAGATTTTTTCATTTCCTTCGGTGCTGAGATAAGTTCTTGATAAATGCACGTTTAGCACCGAAAAGTACTTTGTTTGTAATCATCAAAATATACTTTATCATAGTTTATTTAGGGACGAGCTAGGTGATGAACTGCATAGGTTAACAATCTCCCCCTTTTTTATGATGACAAACAAATCGAAAAAGTAGACCCTTAAGCAAAAAGATTAATGTAAATTTCTTTTCCTCTTATTTTTCTTCCTATCTTATTTTTCTTCTCCCCCCTTTGATATCATCAAAAAGTGAAGAAAAGAGACTAAGATCTCCTCTTGTGACGTAGCAGAGTAGCAAAGCTCTGCCTTTCATGGAGACTCCCCCTTATTTTGTGCATTCACCCTCAAGATGATTTATGACAACGTGTCATAGTTAGGTACGTGAGAATGCGTAAGGTCTACCATACTGGTAGTCATGTGAGAAACAAATCTTATTTTTAAGCACATAGAGAAATAATTTGACCAAGTCATAGGCTAAAATATTTACAATAATAGCGAAGCCGAGAATCGTAGTCATAGTGAATGAGAAAGAATTGCCGAAAGATGAATTCATAGAGAATTTTTAATCGTGGACAATTATTCTCCATAGTGTTAGGCATAAATATAAGTTTGAAAAATAGTCCAAACACAAAATATGCATTAAGATTTGTAAATAAACAAGCACAACATACTTACAGTATAGGCAAAATGATTTAAGATTAAGCAAGGCCTAGCTATTATGATTCTAACAAGATGTAAAGTGTATAGTTTGAAGAAAATGGCATCTATTAGATATCAAAAATCACAGTCGATTGATGTATACAAAATATAATATTAAAGAGCAACATCAATGGCATGTGAAATGGAAAATTATAAACTTTCCATAGTTTAGACATGTGAAGATATATATGATGAATATCAAAGTCTAAACTTGCTGAATATATGCTAAATTTCATAGAAATCATTCAAGCAACAACATAGATGCATTTTCCAATTCTAGGCAAGTAATTTTAATTAAAGCATGGTCTAGAATGTTTGATACAATGATTCTAATGAGAAAGCATTTGAAAGGGTATGTACTCATTAGAAATCAAATATCCATGAAGTTCAAATAATATGAACGTTTACACACAACGGCTAGAATGTTATATGAAAATGACAACTGCAATTTTCACTAACATTCTGGTTATTTTCAGATTTCATGGTAAAGGAAAGATTTAGAAAAACTTAATTCATGTATCAGAAAAGATCTTTGCTAAGTCTGAAAATGACTCTGTGCAAAGGTCCATTCTGAAAAAGTAGACTGATGCAGTGTACTTATTAGAACAGTGACGATTGTTGAATTAGCGTCCTGATTCTGTAATCAATGTCCTGACGCACAATATCAACTTTGTCATTTTGTTCCTTGAAGGCGCTCATTACGTATAAGCGTCCTACAAAACACTTAAGTGAGGGCACTACTAACTTATAAGCTTCCTGACTTACTTTGATACTTTAAACGACTTAACCCAGAGGGCGCTAATGCAAAGTTATCGTCCTGCTATGTTTTAAAAACAATTAAGTGCATGAGGGCGCTACTTTCCAAGTAAGCGTCCTACCTTTTAAAACATAAAGCAAAGCATGAGGGTGCTACAACTCTGTAAGCGTCATACTACATATTTAAAACATTTAAAGCCAAACACAAGCACGCTAAAGGACAATCAGCGTCCTAAAAGTTACTAAGTTGATTCTCAAAGGTGAGGGTGCTCCTATCCAGGTAGCGTCCTGATAGTTTAATCAACTTACAACTTACATCGTCCTCAAAGATATATTCTTTGAAAAACTTAAGAAATCTTTCAGTGAGTTGATGCAAAGTCAGCGTCCTGATAACTTCAGAGGTTCACTAATGAAGGAGACTGCTACTATGCTAGTAAGCGTACTAATAAATCAGTTTAATTCAACCTTGAACGTTATCAGCGTCCTAATGAACTATCAGCTTCATGACTTATCAAAAATTGCAGAGCGTTGCTATCTCATTAGCGTCCTAAAAGACTCTTTAAAAACAGTTTTGACTAGCAATTAAATAATTGATAAATGTAAATAAAAACTTGGTAAATTTTAAATTAAATATATAAAATTAAATCATTTGAAATACCGTAAAATGTATGATCAAAACATGCAAGTATGCAAGTGGTTTGTGCATGGTTTTGGAAAACGTTTGAGCAATAACGATTAGAGAAAGATATACCTTAAATACTTTGTGTATTTCCCATAATCATTAAATCCAACTTTTCATTATGAGATCTTCGATGTTAACTTCGAGTTGAGTTGAAAGTCTTGAACGTTGATCGAAAGATGAAGACTTGAAGCTTGGCCGAATCGTTCGAGTGAAGTGCTCTTGAAATCAGGATGTGAACGTTGAAGTCCTTTTTATTGAAACAAACTTGACCGTTGGATGTGATCTTGAGTTCTTTGATCGAGTCGTTCCTTAGCTTTTTGCATTTCCTTCGGTGCTGAGATAAGCTCTTGATAAACGCATGTTGAACCCCAAAAAGTACTTTGTTTGTGATCATCAAAATATACTTTATCACAGTATATTTAGGGACGAGCTAGGTGATGAACTGTATAGGTTAACACACATTCTAGTAGAGAAAACACTGATATTTTTGTCTAAGGCATGGAGGAACGCATTCCATGCTAGGGAAAAAATGTCTATAATTCTCGAGTCTTGAGGAACGCGTTCCAGACATAAGGAACACGTTCCAGCAGACCTGACAAAATACGATTCTGTATCGGGTCTTGAGGATAGCTTTCCAGCAAAGAGGAACACGTTCCTTAAAGTGAAGAAAAAGTCTTCACTTCCCTCGTGGAATGCACTCCTCGATTGGAACGCACTCCACCTGCGCACTTTTAATTTTTGCAATTTATCGAGTTTTAATCACGAGCATTCGATTAAGGCCATTAATTTTTATTAATACATGTTTAATACATTTAATCTTGTCGTCCACTTTAGGTTAAGCTTAATTAATATATAAGTTATCATTAAAAACCCTACCAAGTACAACTTTTCATTATTACTCTGCAAGAACATTACTACAATTGTGTGAGAGAGAAAAGATTTGTCAACACTTGGAGAACCAGTGACCAAAAATAGTTTTCCTGGGATTTTTCAAAGCATCAATCTTTGCAAAAGTTGATTACGATCACGCACTAATTTACATATCTCATTTTTTATCATTTTAAGGTGAATTGATTCCATACTACTTTCAGTTGCACTTCACTTTCATTCTTGTGGTTGAGAAATCTAGGAAGGAATCAAAAGCTTTGTAAGTTTTATTTTTCGATGTTTGTTCGATAAGGAACAACTTCCTTTTGGTCATTTGATGTATTATTGAAGCTAGCTTGTTAGCTAGTTGGAAAGATTCCCTAACTGGGAATCGGTGTTTGTATTAATATTGAATCCGCACTCGTGAAGTAGGATTGGTATAGTAAATTTAGGAAATCTTGATCGGGGAGAACAAGTAATGGAGGTATGCTTATTGGGAAGCCGAACCACTCTAAATCTCGTGTGCATTGTGTTTTTTATTGTTTTATTTAATTTCCTACGATATATTTTGCATTGATTAGTTTTATTTGAGAAAGGTCCTGAAAAATCCGTCAACACTCAGTTCACCCCCTTCTTGGGTCTCTATCAAGTGGTATCAGAGCGGGTTTTTCACACAAAAGTCTAACAAATCTTTTGAGATTATGGCAGGAAATGACATGATTAGAACAGTCTTCAAGGAAGGAAAGTCCACTCACCCACCACCACTATTCGAAGGAGAAAACTATCTCTACTAGAAAACACGCATGTGTTTCTATATGAGAGCGCAAGACATGGAAATGTGGGAGATTGGGATGGATGGGTACCAACCTCCTACCAAGATTGAAGATTGTAAAATAATTGCTAAGACGAGACAAGGGTGGTCACCCTATGAGAAGAAAAGAGAGCAAATGAATGACCAAGTGATAAACATATTGTTTTGTAGTTTATCAACGAACGAGTTCAACCAAGTGAGTTGAACCACTACAGCCAAAGAAATTTGGGACAAATTAGAGGTTACCCATGAAGGCACCAAACAAGTGAAAGAAACTAAGTTGCGTATGCTTGAGGAGGCATATGAGACCTTTAATATGAAATAGGGTGAAGATTTAACTAGAGCAATTACCCGATTCAACAAGATTATCAATGAAATAAAGAATCTCGGTGAAAGCTACCCTTAAGCCAAAAAAGTAGATAAATTCCTAAGAAGGTTGCCTAAGTAATGGAATCCAAAGGTGGCAGCCATAAAAGTGGATAAAAATCTGGGAGAATACACCTTTGCTGAATTGTGTGGATCATTGATGATACATGAAATGAAGCTTAGGGATAGAGATAAAATTTCAACTAAGGAGGAATGCAAAATAAAGAAAGACCTAGCTCTAAATGCTTCCCATGAGACTCTAGAGGAATTATCCATCGATGAGGATACGGATGATGAAGTGGCTATGTTGTCCAAGAGACTTAGCCAAATTGTGAGAAAAAAAAATCGAGTTTAGCTCTAAATTCAACAAAAGGAAGAAGTTTGGTGCAAAACCAAGCGAACTGATATGTTTCGGATGCAACAAACGAGGACATGTTAAGAGTGAGGGCCCAAACAAGAAAAGGAACACCTTCAATAGAAAAAGAAAAGAAAACAAGGTTCTCAAGGCAACATGGGATGACTCTTCCTCAAGCAAGAATGAGTCAGAATCTGGTGATGAGAAAACAATACTGTGTTTGATGGAAAACGCAAAGGTAAAATTTTTTAACTTTGAAAACTTTGATGATTTTGATGATTTAGTTAATGCTAATGATTTTGATCTTGTGAAATGTAAACTAGACAGGGAAATAAAAATAAATAAAAATCTCAAACAGGCTTTGATAACAACATTAGAAGAAATTGAGTCATACCTTGAGACAAATGGTGCACTTCAAGTGAACCTAGAAAATCTTAGTGAGGAAAGAAACACACTCAAAAAGAATGTGGAAGATCCAAACTTCATAGTGACCAAGTTCACTAATGGACAGAAGATGTTTGACATGATGTTGAGTTCACAGCGGTGTGCATTCAACAGGGCCAGTTTAAGATACAATGTAGGGTCTAAACAAAAAACCTATGATCACTTGCTGACCAAAAAACTTATTTTCCATCATTGCAATAGGAAAGGCCATACTGTTGTGAGATGTCCTGTTAGAACTAAGAAAAAGGGTAAGTTAGCATGGAGTGAAAAGTCTGTCTTGAATGATGGTAACCCACAAGGACCCAAAACTGTTTGGGTACCAAAATCAAAGGTTTTTTAAGTGGTCTAGGATGGCACCAAGCATGATTCATGGTATTTTGATAGCGGGTGCTCAAGGCACATGACCGGTGATAGATCCAAATTTCTAAGCCTTGCCCGCAAAGATGGAAGAGTTGTTATTTTCAGGAACAACAACAAAGGAAAGATCATCGACATAGGCAAAGTGGGTAACAATTTCTTAACTTTTTCTGATGTTCTTTTTGTTGATGGCCTGAAGCATAACCTCTTGAGCATAAGCCAATTATGTGACAATGGGTATGTCATCTCGTTTGAAGCAAGTAGATGTGTTGTAAAGCATGATGATGGTAACATTGCTTTTGGAGCTTTAAGAAACAAAAATGTGTATGCTATTGATTTTCATGATATTGGTGATCAGAATGTCTCATGTTTGAGTGCTATCCAACACAATGATGCATGGTTGTGGCATAAGAGACTAGCTCAAATTGGCATGGATAATATCTCTAGGCTTGTTAAATTTGACCTTGCTCGAGGCATTCCCAAAGGGGTGTACTTGAAGGATAGAGTATGTGAGCCTTGACAATTGGGCAAACACACAGAATCCTCCTTTAAGAGCAAAAACAAGAACTCTATTTCTAGAGCGCTAGAACTTATCCACTTGGATTTGCTTGGACCTACATGTACCCATAGCTTAGGTTGAAAATCATATTGTTTTATTATTTTAGATTATTTCACTAGATTCACTTGGGTATATTTTCTTACTCATAAGCATGAGGTATTTGATGTGTTTGTGTAATTCTGTTCTCATGTTGCTATTATTTGGAGTGATCTGGATGGGAGTTTGTTAACAAGAATCTTGAAGATTTTTGTAACAAACCAGGATACACCCATCCCCTTTCAGCTCCCAGAACTCAACAACATAATGGGGTTGTTGAGAGGAAAAATCGAACCCTTCAAGAGATGTGCAGGACCATGTTATGTCAGTATAACGTGGAAAAATATTTTTGGACTGAAGCCATAAACACTGCTTGTTATATGATGAATAGAACCATGATTAGGAAGAAAGTGAATAAAGCACCATATGAATTGTGGAAGGGTAGAAAACCTAGCATTAGTCACTTTAGAGTGTTTGGATGCAAGCGTTTTATTTTGAAAGATAAATAAGATTTAGACAACTTCGATCCTAAATCTGATATAAGGCATATTTTTAGGATACTCGTCCCATAGCAAAGCTTATAGGGTGTTCTGTAGATGTAACTACTCTCACCCAATTTAGTTTTGATGATTGCAAATAACATACCTGTGTTATCTAATCTTTTTGAGGTAGTTGTTTCAGTGCTAACCAGATATATCCAATGGATTCAACTGCATTGTCAAAGCATGTGGAATGAACAACACCTCACAAACATTCAAGAGCTTCGTGGTTGTATTACTTTATTAGAATCTTAGTGTTGTAGAGTAATTTTTACTTGTTCCAACCACATATGATTTGCATCTTTTTAAAATCATTCATATAGTTTATTATTCTAATGCTTGCACATATTTTAGCTTATCAATTATGCCATCACTTAGTCATAATTGTTTCTCATAGATATATTGATTAATGCCTAACATGCATTCATCTTGTCAACTTTGCATGGTTTTATCGTTTCACGCGTATTATACTTATTGCTTTAAACATTGGTTTAATCGATTGAATCACTCATGTGTTAACTGTGTTAACTATACCTTAATCGTGTCAAAAATATTTGAAAATATTTTTAAAATCTTAGTTTATGTTTTTGATAGTGTCCTAAACCTATAATAATCAAAAATTGAGTTTCCTTCACTTGTCAGTGAAGGAACGTGCTCCTATAGTGAGGAACACACTCCTGTGTCATTTTTTGAGACTCATAATTTTTCTGATCAGGAAAAAGGAACGCGCTCCTTAAAAGAGGAACGCGCTCATGTTGCCAAAGGCAAAATGGGAACAACCTGAAGAGTCAGTGGTTCTCGTTGAAGTTACCCGTTCCTATGCCCAACGAAAATATTAAGGAACGCGCTCCTTAATCTGAAATTTTTTAGATTTCAAACCAGAAATGCGCTCTTGTGTTAAGGAACGAATTCTTGTGCCTCTGTGTGGTGTTTATCTTTAAATACCACACTTGCTCATTTGAAGAACAACTTTTGCAAAATCAAGAGAACTTGTGTATTTTTCGTCTAAGCCTTTTTATAGGTCAACAACAAGTTCTTGAGTCCTTTAATCATTTTTTCAAAGTAAAAGTTCAACAACATTTGACTATTTGATCCAATCTTCCGAATAGTTTTCCACATATTTCAAAACCTTGAGAAACTTGGAGAGTTTCTCTTCTGCAAGTGTTCAAGATAATTCAAGTATTTTCTACAACATCTATTGAGTCTTGGTCCTGATTTCTATCATCCAACTTCACGCGAGAAGAATCTTGGAGCTTCAATGTCACACCCTGGGTTGCACAGCGTGCCCCCTACCCAGGTGTGGGCGCACCCCCTCGGGGCGAACACCTAAGCCATTATGGATCCATAATATTGTCATATCGCCATGTAGCAACCCAACCGCAGCTGGTCTACATCGAAACGATTATTTGTCTGCTACTAGGAATGCGAAATTAGACTCCTTAAGGGAGGTCTCGAGTTCGATTCCTAGGGAGGCCCTGCACTATTCATGAATAGTGGCAGACAAATAATCGTTTCGATGTAGACCAGCTGCTGTTGGGTTGCTACATGGCGATAAGACAATATTATGGATCAATAATGGCTAGGCGTTCGCCCCGAGGGGGTGCGCCCGCACCTGGGTAGGGGGCACGCTGTGCAACCCAGGGTGTGACATTCAACCTTCCCAAGCCCCATACATTTCTAATCTAAATTCTTGTGATTTTGGTTTGTGCAAATCAGTTTTGTCCTTAGATTATCATCTTTAAAACTGATTTTGTATTGTTTGTGTTTTTGAATTCCTATCTTGATCTTCATATAAAAATACCTTGTTTATTGATTTCATAAATAGTTTGAAATATCAATTCATGTGTTAGTATCATATGATATTGAATCGAAATTTTTGATCATACTTGAGTTGTTTGATTCTTGATGTTAATCACATATTCATTTAGAATCATCAAGTCTTGATCATCATGATATACTGATTCTCGATCTTTAAACTTACTGTTATTTAGAATCAATACCTTGATAGTTGTGCATAATCGATTCACTATTTTAGGTTACATATATTTGAATCGATTGCATTTGACAAAAACCTATTTCAATACTTTGCATCATTTAGAATCATAGTGGTTGGAATAGTAATTTTTGTCTCATTGAAGATTGTAAGCTTAAATTGTTGAGAGTGTTTTTGGAACACTTCTCTATAGCTTTGTCATCTTGATGTATTGTTGACTTGGTTAAGTCAACTGTGACTATACCTTATTTGTACGACACTTAACCACGCCCGTAAGTTGGTTGCAAGTTGTGGATTTCTAGCCAAGCCCTGGTGTAGGCTAGATTGTGGCTTTCTAACTAAGCCCTTGTGTAGATTAGTGTTTATGGCTTCCTAACTGAGCCCTCATGTTGGTTAGCTGTGTGGCTTTGTAACCTGGCCTTGGTGTTGGTTAGTGTAAACGGCTTTTAACCACGCTCGTAAGTGATTAGCTAATAGTGTATTAAAAATTCCTGATCGTAGTGATTGGGTAGTGGACGTAGGTTCAATGGGAACTGAACCACTCCAAATTCTCTGTGTTCACTTATTTTCCTGCATTTGTTTATTTGGATTGTTACCTACTGCACACTTTAATTATTTAATTTCAATATCCAAAAGGTAACGCGGAAATCTGCCAAGTCCAATTCACCCCCCTCTTGAACTATAATACTGGGCCAACAAGTAGTACCAGAACGGGTTTTTTGCACTCAAAGTTATCTAACAATTTCTTTGAGAAAATGATAGGAAATAGTTCTAACAGTTCTTTTAGGGCTACACAAGATGAAGGAAACTCTGTGAATTGCCTTCCACTACTTGCACTGGAAAACAAGGATGAGATACTTCATGAGGTAGCATGACTCTGATATTTGGGACACTATCAAAAATGGTTATTTTGCTCCCACAAAGATCGAAAATGGAGTACTTATGCTAAAGGAAAATAATGAGTTGCTACCTGGAGAAAAGAAGCTAGAGTAACTGAATGATAAAACCATAAACTTGTTTTTTTGCAGTCTCTCCATCAATGAGTTTAATAGAGTTAGTGCATGCAACACTGCCAAAGAGATTTGGGATAAATTGGAACTATATCGTGAAGGTACAAAGCAAGTAAATGAGACAAAGCTAAGAATGTTGGAGGAATCATATGAAACCTTCAAAATCAGTGAGAATGAAGACATCTCTGATGCGATAACACCCTTCACCAAAATCATAAATAAGATGAAAAATCTAGGTGAGGTGTTACCACAGGCAAAGACAGTTGGGAAACTCCTTAAGGGATTACCAAAAGAGTGGGACCCTAAAGTCACGACAATTGAGAAAGCCAAAAACCTCGGTGGCTACACCTTTGATGAGTTGTGTGGACCTCTGATGGTTAATCAAATGAAATTGAACAACCGATTCAAGAGTGAATCAAATGATGACCACAAGGCGAAGAAGGACTTAGCTCTGAACGTGAATGACTCAAGTGACTCCTCTTCTAGTGATGAAAACACGGACGACAAGGTTGCTATGCTGACAAAAAGGCTAAGTTACTTAAGAAGAAAGGGAAAAGGAGGATATAGTTCAAAGTACTTCAAGGGAAAGAAAAACGACACCAAATCAAATGAGATTACATGCTACGAATGTAATAAGCTGAAACACATGAGAAAGGACTGCCCAAACAGAAAGAAGAAGTACTCTGATTCTAGAAGAAAGGTAAAAAAAGTCTTGAAGGCCACGTGGGATGATACAAGTTCGAGCAAGAGCAACTCAGATTCTAGCAATGAAAATGTTGTACCGTGCCTCATGGCAAGTACGGAGGTAAAAGACTCAACCTTTCTTGTTCTTGATGACTGTTTTGATTCTAATGATGAAATGATATTGAATGTTTGAGACTTAAGCTTTCTAGGAAAATTAAAAAGAACTCAAAACTCAAAAGTAGCTTAAGAGAAGCCTTAGTAGAAATAGAATCACAATAGGATGCTTTGGATACTCTCCAAATTGATTATGAAATAGTTAGAAAGGAGAGAGATATACTCTAAAAGAGTGTAGATGACCTAACCAGTGTGGTACAGAAGTTTAAAAATGGTCAAAAACTGTTTGATATGATGCTCGGAGCACAAAGGTGAGCTTTTAACGAGGCTAGGTTAGGATATACAGAAGGGTCACAACAAAAATCATATAACTATTTGTTGACCAAGAGACCTACTTGCAACTATTGCAATAGCCAAGGTGATAAGTTGAGTTTTAATAGTTAGCTTGCATCTTAATTTGAAGTTTTTTGTGTTCATTCAATTAGTTTTTAGGTGTTTTTGCTTGATTAATATACTTAGTTGTTTTAGATGCATTTAGGCTTTATCTTAGGTATTGATAGGTTGTTATCATGAATAAATGACTTATTGATACATGTTAATATCATAGAAGTCATATGTTTTGAGTATATTTCATTGTAGTTTATTCTTTGATTAATTGCTTGGAATTGACTTGTTTTTGATTTGTTTTGTAGGTAAATAAGGAGTCCAAAGTGGGTTGAATCAAGTCTAAATTGATGTTCAAAAAAAGTTAAAAATATGTGCAAGAAGTGGAAGAAAATTGGTTAAGTGCACAATAAGGAAGTCGATGCGGAGCAGAAAAAAATGGCTAAGTCCACAATTGGGCACACAAACGAGGCTTTGGGCGCCGCAACGCCCAAGAACCCTTAATCCAGTGCCCGGTGCCCTTCGCGGCGCTGGTGACACACAATCTGGGCACCGCTGCGCCACTCACGGCACCAGTAATTCAAGTTGTTTTTTAGCAACTCTTCCCAGTTTAGCAAGTTTTCTAAGAGATATTGGACGACTTAGGGGGGATGATAGATGGATTTTTAGGGTTTTTCGAGAGGAAGAAGAGGAGGCAAGAAGAAAAGAACAAAGAGCAACAGGAGATTTGAAGAAACCAAGAGAAGAAAGGAGATTTACCACCATTGAAGGGGGTTTCTTACTTAGTTTTCTTCTCTTTATGCTTGTAACGCTTATTTCCATAGTTTTATATCTTTTTATTCTTGTATCCATGATTACAAATATGAGCTAAACTTCTTATCTAGAGGTTTAATTGATCTATGTTGGATCTTATGGTTTGAATAATATATATTTGTTCTTTATTGATTTGTGGTTTTATTTGCAATTTCCGATCCTTAATGCTTACAAATTGTTGGCCACTTTTTGTATAATCTTAGATTTGGTATTTATCACTCAAGAGAGGGGATATTGAATTGGATTAGGGAAATTGCGACCGAGGGTAATTGTATCATGTTGAGAAACCTACAATTCCTTTGGAAATCACTTAAAAATGGATCCCAAACCTTAATGCATGTCTAATACATTTGTTTATCACTTGGGAAAGGGAATTAATGTGTTAGGCATAGGTAATTGAACTATCACTTGGAAGAAGGGTTTGATTGATTTATGATCCATGATTTATAATTCCATTATTAAATGATTTGCATGATCTTTTGAAAACTATAAGTGACAACATAGTGAAATTAATCCTCTAGAGTTTCTAATCATTGTTTTTCCCCCAATTTAGTTTAATTTGCATTGATTTACTTTAATTTTGTTTGTTTTAATTCAAGCACATTAAATCATCTCTTTTTATCACCTAAATAAAATTAATCTCATAGTAGTATTGTGCATTTATTTCAGAAAACTTACTTTTCCCTGTGGATACGATACTCGACTTACCTCGGTTTTACAACTTGATAAATTTGTTCACTTGCGAATTTAAATTTTCTCTATCAAGTTTTTGGTGCAGTTGCTGGGGAGGAGTGTCAATTTTTTTGTTATTAATACCATTGCAAATTGATTTTAATTTTAATTTACGTATTTTTGTTTGTTTTTTTTATTTTTATATTTCTGAGGTTGTTATTTTTTTTTGTGTTAGGTTTCACTGGTTCATGCGACGGTCCACATGAACACCTTCTTAGGGATGTGTGACACGATTAAGATCAACGTAGTCCCAGAAGAGAAAATAAGACTGAGACTATTCCTCTTCACTAAGGGACAAGGCAAGATTGTGGCTCCAATCTCTATTGCCAGGGAGCATAAATACATGGGAAGAGATGCTCTAAAAGTTTCTTCAGAAATTCTTCACACCTGCAAGGATTTCACAATTGAGAGCAGAGATCAGTCAGTTCAGACAACTAGAGTCTGAATCTTTATATGAGGCGTAAGAGAGATTTAAAGACTTCTTGAGAAGATGTTCTCAACATGAATACCAAGAGTTGTTGTAGATTCAGATGTTCTACAATGCCATGATCTTATCTACAAGGTCATTGGTTGATGTTGCATCAGGAGGTACACTATTAGGGAAGACAGCAAATGATGCATTGATGTTGATTGAAGAGATGGCCTCCAATACATATGAACATTCAAGTTCAAGTGAGAGGGCGCCAATCAAGAAAATAACTGGTTTGCATGAGGTTGATCAAATAACCTCTTTGTCTGCACAGATGGCTAGTATGCTGCATCACATGGCAGCTTTATCTGACAAGGTTTCCACTCTACAAGTAAGTCCTTTATCTTCCATAGCATCCATTGCAACTGCAAGTTCAGTTTCTCAAAGTTTTGGTGGTCAAGAAGAGCAAGTACAGTTTGTGAACAACAAATTGTACAATTATAGAGGCAACCAATTTGGCAATCAAGTGCCAAATCAGTATCATCTAGGAGTTAGGAATCATGAAATTTTTTCCTACTCCAACAATAGAAATGTGTTGCAACCACCACCGGGGTTTAACTCACAAGGGCAAGTTCAAGAGAAGAAACCAAGTCTTGAAGAAGCAATGACTACTTTTCTGAATGATTCAAACAAGAGGTTCACCAAGAGTGAAACAAAGTTGGATGAATTGGCTGCTCACATGGCCAATCAAATGAGTACCATGAGTCAAATGATAACTCAAGTGAGCAACTTGGGTGCCATTGTTAAGAATTTGGAGACTCAAGTTGGGCAAGTGGCTGCACAAATGAGTGCACAATAGAGCAACAACACTTTTTCAAGCAATACAAAGATTAATCCAAGAGAGCAATGCAAAGCCATAACTTTGAGAAGTGGTGGAGAGGTTGAACATTCCAATCCAGCGAGTACAACTACAACCACTCCTACTTCTACACAAGTTGCTGAGGAAGTGTCCTTATCCGAGAAAGAAGACCAAGCATCCAAAGAAAAAGAAGATGAGGAGAAAAGGAAAACAAAAGGCAAGGCACCTATGAAAGAAGACTTTGTTCCAAGGAGGATCACTTTTTCTGGTAACCTTCCTATTTTAAAAAGTTATATTCCATTTCTTCAAAGATTTCAGAAAAAAGAAATTAAATGAGCAATTTACAAAAAACTTAGATATTTTCAAAAGAATTCACATCAATATTCCTCTTGCAGATGCCCAACTATGCCAAATTTATGAAGGATGTGATGAGCAAGAAGAGGAAGTTGGTAGAGTTTGAAACTATGAAGTTGGGAGAAGAATGCAGTGCGATCCTCCAAAAGAAGCTACCTCAGAAATTAAAAGATCCAGGGATTTTTACTATTACATGCATTATTGGTAGTTCTTCTTTTGATAAAGTTTTGAGTGATCTAGGTGCCAGTATTAACCTTATGCCCTTGTCTATTTTCAGGAAACTCAATATTGGGGAGGTGAAACCCACAACTATATCACTCCAACTAGCTGACAGATCCATGACATATCCTAGGGGAGTGATAGAGGATGTTCTTGTGAAGGTTGATAAGTTTATCTTCCCAGTGGATTTTGTGGTTCTTGACATCGAGGAAGATGATGAGATTCCTATCATTTTGGGGAGGCCATTCCTTGCAACCGGAAGAGCCCTTATTGATGTTCAGAAGGGAGAACTCACACTCAGAGTGAATGATGAAGAGGTGATGTTCAACCTCTACAAGTCATTCAAGTTTTCGGATGACAAGGACAGTTGTAATAGAGTGGACATTGTTGCGAGGTGCATTCAGGAGGTTAAAAAGGAGAGATCACCTGTAGATCCCCTGGAGAGATGTTTGTTGTACTCACTAACAGATGAGACAGAGGATGATGTTGAAGAACAATAGATGATAATGGTTTTGGATACACCACCAATTCCGTTTTCTCAAGCTAAGGTCGAAGATATCAGTGTTGCATCTTCTATTGAGTCAAGTGTCCCCAAGCCAGAGTTGAAGCCTCTTCCAAATCATCTCAGTTATGTTTTTTTGGGCAAGGATGAGATATTTCCAGTGATTATTTCATCCACCTTGTCTACTGTTCAAGAGGAAAAGCTGTTGAGGATCCTAAGGGAGCACAAATCAGCTATTGGATGGACAATTGCAGACATAAAGGGGATTAGTCCATCTATTTGCATGCACAAGATACTCATGGAGGACGCATACATGGCCACAGTGGACCATCAAAGGAGGTTGAATCCTGCAATGAAAGAAGTGGTCAAAGCTGAGGTACTGAAATGGCTCAAGGCAGACATCATCTATGCCATATCTTATTCAGCATGGGTAAGCCCTATACATGTTGTCCCTATGAAAGGCAGTGATCAAGAATGAAAAGGATGAAATGATCTCTTCATGTACTGTTACTGGTTGGAGGGTGTGCATTGACTACAAAAAACTGAATAAGGCCACCAGAAAAGATCATTTTCCATTGCCATTCATTGATCAGATGTTGGACCGTTTGGCAGGATTTGAGTTCTACTGTTTCCTTGATGGATATTATGGATATAATCAGATTGTCATTGCTCCAGAGGACCAGGAGAAGACTATATTCACATGTCCCTATGGCACTTTTGCCTTTAGGAAGATGCTCTTTGGGTTATGTAATGCTCCAGCCACTTTTCAGAGGTGCATGATGGACATATTTGCTGATTTGATAGAGGATGTGCTGGAAGTCTTCATGGATGACTTTTCTGTTTTTGGGTCTTCTTTTGATCATTGTTTGAGGAACCTTTCACTTGTGTTACAAAGGTGTGAGGAGAAAAACCTTGTGTTGAATTGGGAGAAATGCCATTTTATGGTACAAGAAGGAATTATTTTGGGCCATAGAGTTTCTTCCAAAGGGTTGGAAGTGGACAGAGCAAAGATTGTGGCAATTGAGAAACTCATCCATCCAATTAATGTCAAGGGTATAAGAAGTTTTCTTGGACATGCTGGGTTTTATATATGGTTTATCAAGGACTTCTCCAAGATTACTAAGCCTCTCTGTAATCTTTTGGAGAAGGTTGTGCCATTTATGTTTGATAAAGCATGTGTACAAGCTTTTGATCACTTGAAGAAAGCTCTTATTTCAGCTCCCATCATGATAGTGCCAAACTGGACAGAGCCATTTGAGTTAATGTGTGATGCCAGTGATTATGTAGTTGGAGCTGTGTTGGGTCAGAGGCGAGATAAAATCTTCAAAGCCATATACTATGCCAGTAGAACGTTGGATGAGGCTTAAAGAAATTACACCATCACAGAAAAGGAATTATTGGCAGTGGTATATGCCTGTGATAAGTTCAGGCCTTGTCTTGTTGGTTCCAAGGTCATTGTCTGCACAGATCATGCATCCATTCATTACCTATTTGCTAAGAAAGATGCCAAGCCCAGATTGATTAGATGGATTATCCTTCTTCAGGAGTTTGATCTTGATATCAAGGATAAGAAGGAAAGTGAGAATGTGGTAGCTGATCACCTCTCAAGGCTACAGACACAAGCAAAAGATGATGTGGGGCTTATTAAAAAAGCATTTCCTGATGAACAACTGTATGCCCTGAGTGAGAAGCTTCTTTGGGATGCAGATTTGGTCAATTTTGTGGTTAGTGGCATCTTACCTCCAGATATCTCCTCAGCTCAGAAGAAGAAGTTCCTCTATGGTGCTAGATTTTTTATGTGGGATGAGCCATTCTTATACAAGAGGTGTATCCGAAGATGTGTGCCAAAAACTAAAGTTCAAGCCATACTCAGAGATTGTCACTCTTCCTTGTATGATGGTCATTTTGGTCACCAAAGAACTGCGTACAAAGTCTTGCAAAGCGGATTTTACTGGCCAACCTTGTTCAAGGACAGTTATGTGTTTGTGAAGTCATGTGATCAGTGCCAAAGACAAGGGAATATTTCCAAACATGATGAGATGCCCATGAAGACTTTTGTTGAGGTTGAGTTATTTGATGTGTGGGGCATTGATTTCATGGGACCTTTCCCATTCTCTAACGGCAAGTTATATATTTTGTTGGCGATTGATTATGTGTCAAAGTGGGTTGAAGTTGTTGCTACTACCACAAATGATGCTCGTGTTGTACTAAAATTCCTTCAGAAGAACATTTTCACAAGATTTGGTACTCTAAGAGCTATCATAAGTGATGAAGGCTCCCATTTTTTCAACAAACTTTTCAAAGCTTTACTTTCTAAGTATGGAGTCAAGCATAAGGTAGCTTTGGCCTATCATCCACAGTCTAATGAACAAGCCGAGGTCTCTAATCGGGAAGTGAAAAGAATTTTGGAGAAGACTATGAGTACTAATAGGAATGTCTCCATTTAAACTTGTCTTTGGGAAGTGTTGTCATTTACCATGTGAGTTGGAACATCACGCTTATTGGGCAATAAGAAAGTTGAATTTTGATATGAAGGCTTATGGAGAGCGAAGACTACTTCAACTCAATGAAATGGATAGGTTTAGACAAGATGCCTTTGAGAATGCTAAGATCTACAAGGAAAGAACCAAGGGTTGGCATGACAAGAATATCTTGAGGAAAGAGTTCCTTCCAGGTCAACAAGTTCTCCTATACAATTCAAGATTGAGGCTTTTTCCTGAAAAGTTGAAGTCTAAGTGGTCTGGGTCATTTATGGTTACAAAAGTTTTCCCCTATGGAGCTGTAGAGCTACAAAGCCAAGTTGGTGGTCGGTTGTTTCAAGTGAATGGGCAAAGGGTGAAGCACTACTTGGAGCATTTGATCCAAGCATGGAGAAGTTACCCCTTCATCAACCATCATGAGCGAGAAAAGAGATAGTCTAGCTAATGACTATCAAGAAGGGCTTGTTGGGAGGCAACCCAACCAATTTTTGTCTATGTTTCTGTTTTTATTTTTAGTCATTGTAGTATAGAAATTGAGTTTTTGACTTCTACTAGTGAAATTCATTTTTGTCCCCTTCTGGTTTTAATTCAAGTTTAGGGGGCTGCTACTAAGAGAAAGAAAAGCATTTTGGAAGACTTCTACCCTCGTGGGTTAGGGGAGTATCGTTACCTTCCTGTTATATTGCTTTCTTTGTGTGCACGTTTTTGCATTGAGGACAATGCCAACTTCAAGTTTGGGGAGAGTTCGAATTCTGGTGTCTTTAATGGAAATTTTTGAAATTTTTGTTTTTGATAAGTATAGATCATGAATAAATCCATATTCCCTGATGAACGTTGATTTGATTTAATCTTGTATGGATGGTTTATGAAAAGACTATCACTAGGTTTTGAACATGACCTGTGGAAAATTAGAAAGTACTCTTAAGTGTGTGTGCTTGATTCGTTTTGCCATGCTTATTTGAAATTTTTGTTGACTTTTGAGTATAAAATTATGATCATGAGTTCCATTTGCTATTTAAATTGAGATTTTGCAAGTTAAGCTTTATTGAATCTTACTTTTCAAACTGAACTCTAGAACTTGCTTGATCTCTTCTCAAGGTTAAATCCTAGGAATCACACCATGTGAGATATGATGTAGGCCATCGTTGGACAGTTTGAGACATAAAACCCACCTAGCTGTGTACTACCCCTAGTTACCTATTTTGAGCTTTATATACTGTTCTTTGTCATCTAAAATGATTAGTCACGGCCGTTGATAAAAATTCTCCTATTTTTCACCCTTGCATCCTTAAATCTTTGAAATAAATGAATTATAATGGGTTGGGTTGTTTTTCATGAGAATTTATGTGTAAATGTGCTATGGAATGAGAATGTATGTGAAGGTGATGAGAAAAAGTTCAAAACGTGTAAAAAGAAGAAAAAGAAAGATGAAGAAGAAAAATAATGAAAAGAAAATGTATAGTCTTCATCAATGAGTGAATTAAATAAGTTTGGGGGTATGTAAAGGGTGATGTGATGATTCATTTTATAAGGCATGAGATGTTTAAAGGTGCTATGTATAAATGATGTTTTGGGTGTATTGAGTTGCATTTTATCCATGTTGTCAAACCCTTAACCTTAGCCTTACGTTACAAACTAACAAAATCCTATTAATCTTAATTGGTGTGAGTCCTATATTAGTGGAGAGAAGTGTGAAAAGCAAGCATATGAAGTTCATGTTTTGTTTCGTTGAGATTATATTCTTATCTTGCTTGCATTGGTCTGTATAATTTATGAGTGGTCATGTGAATGATTTTTTGTGTTTTTTTTGTCAATGAGGATAAAAGAGAATGCATTTCTTTGCAAATTGAAATTATAGACAACAAGTTTAAACTTTCGAAGTTTTCCTTGAGTCGTGTTGTGTGGAATGGATGCTTTCTTTGAGATCATGAGAACCCATTTTTACAAGTCAAATTTTTGTTCATTTTGGAATATGTGAAGAGTCTATTTGTTTACATTCATTTTTCTCTTTGCTTGGGATGATCAAAGTCTAAGTTTGGGGGAATTTGATAAGTTGAGTTTTAATAGTTAGTTTGCATCTTAATTTGACAAATTTTTGTGTTCATTTGATTAGTTTTTAGGTGTTTTTGCTTAATTAATATACTTAGTTCTTTTAGATGCATTTAGGCTTTATCTTAGGTATTGATAGGCTTTTATCATGAATAATTGACTTATTGATACATGTTAATATCATAGAAGTCATATGTTTTGAGTATATTTCATTGTAGTTTATTCTTTGATTAATTGCTTGGAATTTACACTTGTTTTTTATTTGTTTTGTAGGTAAATAAGGAGTCCAAAGTGGGTTGAATCAAGGCTAAATTGATGTTCAAAAAAAGTTAAAAATATGTGCAAAACATGTGCAAGAAGTGTGCAAGAAAATTGGTTAAGTCCACAATTGGGCACGCAAATGAGGCTCGGGGACCCGCAGCGCCCAACAACCCTTAACGCAGCGCCGCAGCGCCGCAGCGCCACTCACGACGCTGGTAACACACAATCGGGGCGCTGCGGTGCCACTCGCGGCGCCTGTAATTCAAGTAGCTTTTTAGCAACTCTTCCCAATTTAGCAAGTTTTCTAAGAGATATTGGACGACTTAGGGGGGGTGGTAGATGGATTTTTAGGGTTTTTCGAGAGGAAGAAGAGGAGGCAAGAAGAAAAGAACAAAGAGCAACGGGAGATTTGAAGAAACCAAGAGAAGAAAGGAGATTCACCATTGAAGGGGGTTTCTGACTTAGTTTTCTTCTCTTTATGCTTGTGATGCTTATTTTCGTAGTTTTATATCTTTTTAATCTTATATCCATGATTATGAATATGAGCTAAAATTCTAATCTAGAGGTTTAATTGATCTATGTTGGATCTTATAGTTTGAATAATATATATTTGTTTTTTATTGATTTGTGGATTTATTTGCAATTTCCGATCCTTAATGCTTACAAATTGTTGGCCACTTTTTATATGATCTTAGATTTGGTATCTATCACTCGAGAGAGGGGATAATGAATTGGATTAGGGAAATCGCGGCCGAGGGTAATTGTATCGTGTTGAGAAATCCACAATTCCTTTGGAAATCACTTAAAAATGGATCCCAAACCTTAATACATGTCTAATACATTGGTTTATCACTTGGGAAAGGGAATTAATGTGTTAGGCATAAGTAATTGAACTATCACTTGGAAGAGGGGTTTGATTGATTTATGAACCATGATTTATAATTCCATGATTAAATGATTTGCATGATCTTTTGAAAACCATAAGTGACAACATAGTGAAATTAATCCTCTAGAGTTTTTTAATCATTGTTTTTCCCCCAATTTAGTTTAATTTGCATTGATTTACTTTAATTTTGTTTGTTTTAATTCAAGCACATTAAATCATCCTTTTTATCACCTAAATAAAATTAATCTCATAGTAGTATTAGGCATTTATTTCAGTAAAATTACTTTTCCCTGTGGATACGATACCCGACTCACCTCGATTTTACAACTTGATAATTTTGTTCACTTGCGAATTTAAGTTTTCTGTATCACAAAGCCATACCATAAAAAGGTGCACACTTAGAACAAAAAGGAAAAGTCACTTTGCATGGGTAGAAACAGATATTTTGAATGAGGCTAACCTTGTGGGACCCAAGGCCACTTGGGTACCAAAATCAAAAGTTTTCTATGTGGTGTAGGATACTCCAAAGAATGATGTATGGTACTTAGATAGTAGATGCTCTAGGCACATGACTGGTAACAAATCAAAATTCTTGAGCATGGTCCGCAAAGATGGAGGTGTTGTAACATTCGACGACAACAGCAAAGGAAAACTCGTCGGTGTCGGCATTGTTAGGAACGACTCTCTAGCTGTATCTGATGTTCTTTATATCAGCGGCCTGAAACATAATCTCTTGAGCATAAGTCAATTGTGTGACAAGGGATTTGCCATTATGTTTTAAGTAAATTGTTGCCTTATTAAGCATGATACTGAAAATGTTGCATTCATTGCATATAGATCTAAAAATGTTTATACTACAAATTTGCATGATTTGAGTGATTAAAATGTTTCATGTTTAAGTACTATTGAACAAAATGATGCTTGGTTTTGGCATATGAGACTAGCTCATGTAGGGATGGAAAATATTTCAAAGTTGGCAAAACTTAACCTAGCTAGAGGCCTCCCTAAAGGAAAATCCTTGAAAGATAAAGTATGTGAGCCATGCCAATGGGGCAATGATCGTGAAATAGTGCACGACAGTCAAGTTATAATATAATCCGATGAAATCGGGTATCATCCTCAGGGTAATTAGAACATTAGCTATCACGTTTTTACCTTAATTTTATCTAGACAATCAAATTCAACTGATTGAGTAATTAAATAGTAATGAAAACAACCAATTATTTAACTAGGAAAGCAGTGAAAACAACAGATTATCAATAAAGAAATAATCTAGAGAATCAATTTCACCTTGCTATCAACTATGTTCTTTCCAATTATTTATCATTAATGTATTTACTTAGTTTATAAGCCAGAAATCCTAATGTTTCTAACACCCTCTATCGAGTGTCGCGTTAGAGCATATTCATAAGAATTGATCTCGATCTATCGATAAAGATCTAATTCCTACAAACTCACTAAGATCTATGATCTTTTTTAATGGCTTCAAAGGGTCTTGATCTCCTATTGGTCTCACGATAACCTAGGCTATATTTCCCTTGTTTCGATCCAAAGTACCCTCTGTCGAGTGCCGCACTTTAGAACTAAGATCATCCAATCTGTGATCAAGAGATTGAAAGCATTAACAATGGAGAAATATAAATAAACTATCACAAATCCATTACTAATAATTAAAGCCCTAAACTAGAACATAAAATCAAAGTTAGGATCCATTTCTCCTCTAGAACAAAAGCTTAGTTCATAACGTGAATGAAAATAACACAAGACACGGAGAAAACTTCAATAATAAATATTAATAACAAACTAGAAAATCTGGAACTTGAATCTTCTTTCGAATCTTCGCATTTCTTCCTCGAAGTCGTCTTGTTCTCCTCTCTATTCCAATGTCCTCTCGAAAAACCCTCTAAAACCATACAATGTGTGCCCAAAGTCGTGTGTAATTGGAATTTCCAAAATTGTCAAAAACCAATCGTAAGTTGCTAAATTAGCAACTTTTAAATGCGGGCACCGCGAGGGGTGCTGCGGCGCCCCGTTAAGGGATTCCAGCGCCGGGGAGCTGGGTTACATTTCCTCTAGGCACCGCGATGGGCACCACGGTGCCCAGAGCCTTCTTTTCCTGATCGCCCTGGCCCTGTGATGAGGACCGCGGCCCTCAGAGCACTGTTTGTGTGCGGTGTTGTGGATTTGGTCATTTTTTGCTCCTTTTGATTTCCTTCTTGTGGACTTAGCCAATTTTCTTCCACTTTTTGGCTAAGGTTCTTCATGACTCATCATCTAGGCTTTTCATATGTTGTGTCCATCATTCATGATCACTTCCATACATCTAAATACCTACAAAACAAAACAAAACAAAACAACTAATTAAAACACTCAAAACATAAATTGATCCAACATATAAATTAACAAACCAAATTAATGCATAAAAACCAATTTGTTCCCAAACTAACATAAACAAACTCAACTGATATATAAATCATTGTAAAACAACTATAAAACACTCCTAAAACATGTCTAAATATGCAACTATCAAATACCCCCAAGCTTAGGACTTTGATCGTCCTGAACAAAGGGAAAAAAAACTAAAAACTCATAATTAATATATCCCTTCTCCAGTCACAATCTCGCACAATTAAAGACTTAACTTAGCATTATAAACTCATACATGGGCTCCAAGATTACACCAAAAGGAATATTCACTTCTAAGAAGGAATTTCAAGAGTATAGAATTGTCCAGATTTTCAACCCAACTCTCACCAAGTTTCACTTTTGATTTTTTCACACATGAGTACATAACTAATCTCATCAACTAATCATGCCAGTCATGAACAAGTGCAAGCAAGTGTTATGTGTAAGATCTCAAAATATAAAATTTAAGTTGGAACTCCATAGGCAAGTTTTTCACACCACTCTCCACTAATGTTGATCACACACCATTCAGAATTAATAGGTCTTTCATAGGTTGTAATGTAAGGCCTAGGTTCAAAGGTAGGGAAAAATAGGAAAATTTTAACTCAAAAAGCACCGTAACCACTTTGATCGATTTTTTATCATCCACTACATTACATTGAGAACCAAAAACCCAATTTCATCACATATATCCTCTCTTTAAATATTCAATCTTTTCATCTCATTCCCCATTCTTTTGTTTGCTTGTTTTCTTATCTCCAAAGAGCAACTACACCCCCAAACTTATTTCTTTTCATAATCATGGGCATAGCATCCTTTTTCTTCTCTTTTTTTTTTCTTTTCTTCCTCTTTTTTCAATAAAACTCATGCGCAAACTTCACATTTTTCTCTTCTTTGTTACCCTTTTTCTTCACTTTTCATTCATCCAAATAATAACAGTCCATAATTAAAGTGCACAAGGTACATAGGTTGAAAAATAGGGGAATTAAACATGGTAAGCTCAGATTTCCTGATGTATAGGTAACAAAGAAAAGGATATTTAGCTCAAAGTGGGAACTATGGATACAATAAAAAGTAAGGTAGGCTATATGGCTCAAACTTTTTCAAACATGGCCTAATCATCTTCCTTACGGTGTGTTAACTAGGATTTTGCCTCGAGTGGTGATCGAACTTGTTCTAGAATCCCTAGAGATCTAAGATATGACTTAGCAAGCAAAGGTCCATTCCCAACAATCTCAATCCAATGATAAAAAATCATGTACAAATGGTTAAGTCTCTCCAACAATTTCCAGCAAAAGTTGGATCAAGCACATAGACATATAGGTAACTCTCTCCATTCTCCTATTGTTTCATATCTCTAAAGTGTCATCTTATCATTGGCCTTCCATAAGTAAGTCTAAAATTGTAAAAAATTGTGACTTTCTAACCTAAACAAATGCATACTCAACTAGCATACCATAATACATACTCAACTAACATACCATATAACAAAATTTTCAAACTCTCCCCTCAAACTTAAAGCAAGCATTGTCCTCAATGCATAATATAAACAAATAAAGAGAAACATAGGCATATAAGAGAGAGAGAGGAGTTTAGAAAACCATCTAAACCCAAATGGGTGAAGATGCGTGCCATTCATCTCTCCTAATTGTTCCAAAGAGACCCCCAAACTTGTGTTAAAACCTGAAAAGGAAAAGAAACAAAAACTTGTCAATGGTATGAAACTCAAATCTATACTACAATGACTAAAAACATTAAACACAAAAGAAAATAAAAAATTCAAAATCGATGGGTTACCTCCCAACAAGCGCTTGCTTTAAAGTCATTAGCCCGACTTTCAGACACATTGCCATTACGGATCCCCTAAAGTGATGCGCTCATCTCGCTGCACCTCGTGGCCATAGTAATGCTTCAACCGTTGGCCATTAACTGGGAAGCAAACACCATTTTCATTCTTTAGCTTAACCGCTCCAAAAGGGAAAACTCGCTCTACCATAAAAAGTCCTGACCATCTGGATTTCAATTTGCCAGGGAACAACTTAAATCTGGAATTGAATAGGAGTACTTGTAGCCCTGGTTCAAAATCTCGCTTCTCAATGTTCTTGTCATGCCAGTTCTTGGTCCACTCTTTGTAGATCTTGGCATTCTCATAAGCATCATTCTAAACTCTTCCATCTCCATTAGTAGCAATAGCCTTTGATCCCCGGATGCCTTTGAGTCAAAATTAAGCTTTTTCACGGCCCAATACGCTCGATGCTCCAACTCAACCGGTAAGTGACAAGATTTTCCAAACACAAGGCGGTAAGGAGCATCCCAATAAGGGTCTTCAATGCAGTCTGATACACCCATAAATCATCAATAAGCTTCAAAGACCAATCCTTCCTAGTGACATTGACAGTCTTCTCCAAAATTTGCTAGACTTCCCGATTGCTCACTTCGGCTTGACCATTGGTCTGAGGATGGTATGCAAGTGCCACTTTATGTTTCACCCCATACTTGGCAAGAAAAGCATTGAACAATTTGTTACAAAAGTGGGTGTCTTCATCACTTATGATACCTCTAGGTGTGCCAAATCTAGTTAATATTTGCTTGTGTAGAAATTTCAGCACCACCTTAGCATCATTGGTCTCCGTAGCTATAGCTTCGACCCACTTGGAAACCTAATCAACTGCCTAAAGTATATATGTTTTGCCACACAAAGAGGGAAACGGGCCCATAAAGTCAATACCCCACACATCAATAAGCTCCACCACTAAGATGTTTGTCAAAGGTAGCTCGTGTCGCTTAGAGATGGTACCAAGACGTTGGCATCGGTCACACGTCTTCACAAATGCATAACTATCTCCAAACAATATAGGCCAATAGAACCCACTTTGAAGAACCTTTGTCGCTGTCCTTGTAGCCCCAAAGTGACCATTGTATGGAGACGAATGGCAATCATGTAGAATGGATTGCACTTCCTCCTCCTCTATGTATCTCCTTCTCAGTTGATCATTGCACCTCTTAAATAGCAAGGGTTCATCCCAAAAATAGAAACGCACATCACGTAGAAACTTATTCTTCCTTGCATATGATAGATCCGAAGGCAAGACACCACTAGCCAAGTAGTTCACATAATCAGCATACAATGGAAGTTTGGCAAATAACCCATATAATTGTTCATCTGGAAATGTTTCCAAAATAGGTACACCATCATCTTGCTCATCTAGTTACAGCCGAGATAAGTAATATGCAACTACATTCTCACTCCCTTTCTTGTCCCTAATCTCCATATCAAACTCTTGAGGCAAGAGAACCCATCTAATCAACCGAGGCTTTGCATCCTTGTTCTCAAACAAGTAGCGGATGGCAGCATGGTCGATATAGACAATCACTTTAGACCCGATGATGTAGGATCTAAACTTATCACAAGCAAAGACCACCATTGGTAATTCCTTCTCGATTGTTGTGTAATTTTGCTGAGCCCCATCAAGTGTACTACTCGAATAATAAATGGCCCGGAACATCTTCTCTCTTCGTTGCCCAAGAACCGCTCCCACTGCATAGTCGCTTGCATCACACATGATCTCGAACGGTTCACTCCAATCCGGTATCACCATAATAGGTGTTGATATCAAAGCTTTCTTGATCAACTCAAAAGCTTCCTCACAATGCTCATCAAACACAAATAGGTTTTCTTTCTCAAGGAGGTTGCAAAGAGGTATGGCAATCTTGGAAAAATCCTTGATGAATCTTCTATAGAAACTAGCAAGGCCCAAAAAACTCCTTATGTCCTTAACACTCTTCGGATGTGGAAGCTTCTCAATAGTGCAAATCTTTGCCTTGTCTACTTCAAGTCCCTTAGACGAAATTCGTTGGCCAAGAACAATCCCCTCATGAACCATGAAGTGACACTTTTCCCAATTAAGTACAAGGTTCGTTTCTTCACACCTCTTCAACACAAGAGTGAGGTTATGCAAACTGTAGCGCCCTAGAAATCATTTCATCTAGCCCATAACCCATTTGTATTTTTGCCCAAACTCTATGTGCTCGCCTTGGTATGTATGTTTGTATGTTTGATGTGTGATTATTTCTTATATAAAAGAAAGTATTATTAGTGGTGGTGGTGTTATTATTGTTATTAATATCATTTGCCATATTAATATTATTGTGAGTGGCTTGTTGGAGAAGCTTCACATAAGTAACTTGTTAATCAAGTCATCATCTTGACTTGTGACTTGTTGAAAAGACTCCACTAAATGCCCTTATTTAATGCACCTTTGATATATGGAAGGTTGTACTTCAACACATGGTAAATATGACATTTACAATGGAATATGTAGTGTATATGTGTTGATTAAATTATAATTAATTATTGGTGTGTCAAATGGACCTGGGGATATTACAAATGAGTCCAGAACGCATCTTTACATAGAAAACGAGTGGTCATATGAGAAATTTCGATGTGTATTGAGCGCGTAGTAGCGAAATGAAAAATGAGTGTTTTGGGTGAAAGGGAGGGAGCTCATGCGCTGGGAAGACGCTCCTGCACTGATCAGGAGGGCGCTGATCCATTTGTTGGTCACGATTTTTGGTCAAAAATTGCCATTTTCAGTGTATAAAAAGAGGGAAAAGGTTTCTACTATTTCCATATGTGCCAAGAACGAATTGGAGAAGGAAAAAGGGAGGAAAGCTAGGGTTTCCAAGGGAAATCTTCACCATTTACACCCCAAAGTAAGTGTTTTTCTCCATTTTTCTTCATGAACTCACCATTGAAGGAGAGAGTAAGCTTTATAATGGTGTAATTTTCTCCATAGGTCATGGTTTTGGGTGTTCCCTAACCTAAGGTTGGCTGATTTTTGCTCTTTCGAGCTTGTTCATGATAGAAGCAACCTTCCTTGACCTAGATCTACACTTGGATTGCATTTTGCATGAACTTCACCTCTTTTTTTTATGGTGTAAAGGGTTAGGCTTTCGTGTGAAACCCTTAGGGCTGTGGTGTATGGCAAAGATTTGGGTTCTTTGGTGGATTTGGAACCCAATGGTACCATTTTTCCTAATTTCTAACAAGAAATTGGTGGATCTAGTGTAAAAGGCCTAAACCCTAGAAATCAAACTTAGGGACTTCCTTTGGAGTTGCATGTCAACTATGTTGAATAAATGGTTGATTCTAGTTGATTAATGGTGGTGTTCAGTATTTTTATCCATCGAAAACCCTAGTTGTACTGTAAAATCGGCCTAGGGCTTGATTTTAGGGATTTTGACCTAAACCAAGTCAATTGGACCTAAATTGAGTGAAATCATGGGTTTAGAATGTTTGAACCTATGTTAATTTTGTATGACTTAGTGCAATTTGACTCTATGCCTATTGTATAGATTTTCCCCAAATTGGGTCATGTCACACCCCGCGGATGTGATGGGTACCTCGGATTGCGAAATCAACCTATATGAGGTTTGAGGTTCGAATCCAGGGGAGACCCTGCATTATTCATGATTAATAGTGTGGACAAATGATCCTGGGGGTACTAGACACTGTTGAGTGGGTTGTGTACTGGGATGGGATAATATTATGTGGTGTTATGGTTGGGGTACGCTCGAGTAGGAGGTACCCATCACATCTGCGGGGTGTGACAAAAAAGTCCTTAAGTACATAAGGTCTTTTTCTCATCACCCTGGGTAGGGGGCACTGTGTGCAACCCAGGTGTGACAGGTCATATGCCATGTATTGATTTGAATTGAGGAATTTACTTGATTATGATCAATCTTGCATGATTTTGAATGGTTTGGACTTGTGTTAGGATTGAATGACCTAGACTAAGTGATTGTCCTAGTTTTCGGAATTAGCCTTATCTGTGGCTTGGCACGGATGTCGAGGTTGATCATGAGATGGAAACTCATGATGGGAATTAGATGCACATGGACTTATTGGATTAGGAATTGATCATGATTAGTGTGTCTATGTATGGATGGTCATGATAATTGATACATGCGCATGAATCTATGGTTTACAGGATCTTATTTTGCTTTGGGATTCGTGTAAGCCATGTGGATAGCTTTGCTTGCGTGGCATTGGTTGTGAGTAGTTGTTCATTTTGTTTATCACATGTGTCATCATATTAAATTATACTGGTATGTTGAATGTCATGAAATATCGTTGAGAAATGCATGTGTTTAATATGTTTTAAAAAGGCATGCATTGAAACTCTAGAAGCTTGGGGTTCCAAGCTAAGTTCCCTAGGTGTTCCTAGGAGGCTTGTGCATGTTGCCAAGCTGACTTTTCTAGATGGCTGAGGTAGAGTCTTCTATAAATGAAGGTTAGGGGTATGAGGCCGACATACCCCAATGGCGGTTGAGTATTTAATACCCCGCTGGCAGGATCATGTCACTTAGGCTAGAAGTGAATGATCAGGACGAGATGACCAATGGCGGTTGTGTATGTAATACCCCGCTAGCAGGATCATTCCTCTTAGGCTGGAAGTGAATGATTAGAATGAGACGACCCTAGGATGCAAGTTATACTCCAAGATGGAGGACCGACCTATGGTCTATAAATATAACTAAGGGTCGGTGGAGTTTTTAAATGTACATGAAAGTGGTTGATGCTTATTTTATTATGTGTTTTATGTTTCACATACTTATGAGCATAATTTTATGCATATGCATATATGACTTTATTGATGTATAATTGATGGCATAATTGAACACTATTCACTGGGCACCGTTGGCTCACACTCTCACTCTCTTTCCAAGTTCTACTGATAAGGGTAAAGGCAAGGGTATTGCATTTGCTTGAGGACCTAGCCATTACCAAAGCTAGGGACGTCCTGACGTGAGTCTAGGTTTGATGTGTATGGATGGATGTCCTTTATTTACATATGTATAATGTTTTTCTTATTTTGATACATATGTAATCTATAACATTTGTTAAACCTAGATGGTGAGAGGGATTATGGTTTGTTGATGTATATTGGCCTTGTGGCCTTGGGTTTGATGTACTTGATTATATGTTTTGGACTTGGACTAGATGATGGGTCTAGGCATGTTGCCTTAGACTATTTTGGGTTTAATTGAGGACTTTTGTGATCATGGTTGTATGTTCTATTTAAGGATCATTGTTTTATGTTCATTTGGGGACTAATATGATCTTTATGATTATTGTTGTGTTAATTGGGAGATTATATCTTGTTGATTCATGTGGAGGTGCATGTCATGATATTAGAATTGCTAAGTCTATCAGGTTAATGTGGTTTCAAAAATAAAATATAATTGGGGGACTCTATGGAGAGTCTGGTTGAGGCTTGTAGGGTCCCGATCATCTCATGGGATGATTTGAGGTGGTCGTAGATGCCTACTTCAGGCTTCTCACCCCGACACTTTCCCACGCCGATCCATGAGATATGGCGGTCTAGGGTGTTGGTCGCCACACAAACAATGATCAAAGGAGGACCCAAATACTGAAAAATCGTCCATAAAAACCTCCATGATGTCCTCTATCAAATCAGAAAATATAGCTATCATGCACCGTTGAAAAGTCGTTGGTGCATTACATAATCCAAATGGCATGCGCCGAAAGGCAAAAGTACCATACGGGGAAGTGAATGTAGTCTTCTCTTGATCCTCCGAGGCGATGGCTATCTAATTATACCTCGAATACCCGTCTAGGAAACAATAGTAATGGAAGCCCACCAACCGATCTAGAATCTAATTAATAAAAAGAAGAGGAAAGTGATCCTTCCTTGTGGCTTTGTTAAGCTTCAGGTAGTCTATGCAAACTCCTCAGCCCGTCATTGTCCTAGTGAAAATCTGTTCATTCTTATCATTCATCACTACAGTCATACCACCTTTCTTGGGCATCACTTGAACCGAACTTACCCACGAACTATCTGAAATGGCGTACATGATTCCCGCCTTGGGCCACTTTAAAATTTCAGCTTTGACAACCTCTTTCATGGGTGGATTTAGCCTTCTTTGATGCTCAATTGAAGGCTTGTAAGAATCCTCCAGCAAGATCTTGTGCATGCAAATGGAAGGACTTATTCCCTTGATGTCGGCTATGGACCTCCCCAAAGATGACTTGTACTATCTCAAGATGCGTAATAGCTTCTCTTTCTCCACACTAGACAAAATCAATGATATGATGACTCGCATAGTAAACTTCTCACCCAAAAATGTATAGCGAAGATGCTCAAGTAATGGCTTCAACTCTGGTGAAGACTCTACTGACTCGAGTGGCGAAGAAGCTTCAATATTTTTTGCTTCGGTGATTGTACTCGCAGGATTGTTGACCTCAAGAGCTTAGGCATAATGATGGACTTCATTATGAAAGGCCTCAGCTCTAGATATCAAACTCACAAGACACTTCTCTAAAGGATCTTCCAGTGTAGCCTCATCATGTACCTTGGTCACACATGCATCAATCAGTCCTGCTACATCAATCCGGTGACATGTATTCCCCTCATATGGGAATTTAAGAGTCTTGTATATGTTAAACAAGACCTCTTCATCATTCACTCGCAAGGTAAGCTCGCCACGCTGCACATCTATCAAAGCTCTCCCAGTAGCTAAGAATGGCCACCCAAGTATAAGAGGAATATCACTATCTTCCTCCATGTCCAAAACTACAAAGTCCACCGAGAAGATGAACTTATCCACCTTCACTAGCACATCCTCAATTATACCTCGAGGGTATATAAATGTTTGGTCTGGTAGTTGCAATGATATTGTAGTTGGCTTCACCTCGCCAAGTCCCAATTTCCTAAAAATTGACAAAGGCATCAAGTTAATACTTGCACCCAAATCACATAAAGCTTTAGTAAAATTTAAAGAACCAATGGTGCAAGGTATAGTGAAACTCCCTGGATCTTTTAGCTTTTGATGTAGCTTCTTTTGTAGTATGGAACTACATTCTTCAGAAGCTTCACCGTCTCATAGTCCTCTAGCTTCCTCTTCTTTGTCATCACATCCTTCATGAACTTCACATAGTTGGACATTTGCTCCGAAGCATCGGCAAAAGGGACGTTGATGTGGATCTTATTGAAAATCTCAAGAAACTTGGCGAATTGCTCATCAATCTTCTTCTTTTGGAAATTTTTGGGAAAAAGGATAGGAGTCTTAAGAATAGGGGGATTATCAGGGAAGGTGATGGAACTGGGCCTATAAGGCCTCTCTTGAGATTTTTCCCCTTGCTTGATTCTTCATCTTCTTTGCTTGATTTAGCTTCCTTGTTGGGCTCCTCATTCTCTTGACTAGATGGAGGGGGGGATGCAATGTGTTGGCTTGTAGAATCAGCCCACTTCTTTTCCACTCCTCAAAGTGATGGCCTTGTATTGTTCCTTGAGATTTATCTTGGTGTTGCAAGGCAAGGATCCATGTGGTTGTGCATTCACTGTTTTGGCTAGCTGTCCTACTTGTACTTCTTGAAGCTTTTGTCTCCATCATAAATGATCCCAACATATCTTCCAAGGATGGCTACTTCTTTTGAGCTTGATTGTAGAAATCGGGTGAAGGTTGCAATGTATTCCTCGTGTTGGCATAGGAAAAGTCCTCATGATTTCGAATACTTGGGTGGTACTGATTTGGGATTCCTGGATTGCTTCTGAAGTTGTACCCCCGATTACTAATGTATTGAACTTCTTCCTCATGTGCCTCATTCCCTAAAGAACCCATATGTAAAGCTGCCGCCTTTTCAATAGATCGTTGTGCACTTTGAGTAGTGAGCACAGCGAGTTGGTTGGCAATGCTTGACATCTGAGCAGAGAGAGATGTGAATGAATCAACTTCATGTAGGCCAGCAACCCTCTTAACTATTGATCGTGCACCCGGAACCTCATAAGTGTTGCTAGCCATATCCTCCAACATGTTTAGTGCCTCAGTAGCCGTTTTTGTCAGACGTGACCCATCGGCTGCCACATCAACTAAATTTCTTGTGGATAAGGTCATCCCATTATAGAAAAGTTGGATTTGCAACCAATCTTGGAACCTATGCTGAGGACACTTCCTCAACAATTCCTTGAAACGCTCCCAAGTTTCATACAATGACTCGTGCTTGTGTTGCTTGAATTGTCCGATCTCAGCTCTCAATTGGGAGGTCTTCGCAAGAGGAAAGAATTTTTGAAGAAATTTTTGTACCATCTCTTGCCAAGTTGTAATGCTCCCCGATTGCAATGATTGCAACCATGCTCGTGCTTTGTCCTTTAGAGGAAAAGGGAACAATCTCAACCTTATGGTGTCCTCAGTAATACCATTCATCTTCACCGTATCACACATCTCCAAGAAGGTGGTGATGTGGATAGTAGGATCTTCAGTAGGCGATCCCCAATACTAGTGTTGTTGAACCATAAAAATCAACCTCGGTTTCAATTCAAAGTTGTTCGCATTAATAGGCATACGAACAATACTCGAGTAATTATCATTGATAACCAGTTTGAAGTAGTCTCTTAAGGCCAACTGATTGTGCTCGTCCGCCATTGCTTCAATTTCTCTTCTTCTCATTCGTCTCAGTCTTCCAAGAGTACATTAAATCTCAGAATCAAACGGTAGTACTTCAATACTTCTTGCCCTTTGCATAAACTCCTGTAAACAGAAACTAAGAAAGAAAATCAGAAAATAAAAAATAAAAATAAAAAATAAAATATATAAATCAAAGTTAAATAACATGATATTAGTGAAAACTAATAATTATCCCCAGCAGCGGCGCCAAAAACTTGATCGTGAAATTATCGCAAGTGCACGACAGTCAAGTTATAATATAATCCGATGAAATCAGGTCTCGTCCTCAGGGATATTAGAACACTAGCTATCACGTTTTTACCTTAATTTTATCTAGACAATCGAATTCGAATGATTGAGTAATTAAATAATAATGAAAACAACTAATTATCTAACTAGGAAAGCAATGAAAACAACAGATTATCAATAGAGAAATAATCTAGTGAATCGATTTCACCAAACTATCAACTATGTTCTTTCCAATTATTTATCATTAATGTATTTACTTAGTTTATAAGCCAGAAATCCTACTGTTTCTAACACCCTCTATCGAGTGCCGCGTTAGAGCATATTCATAGGAATTGATCTCGATCTATCGACAAAGATCTAATTCCTACAAACTCACTAAGATCTATGATTTCTTTTAATGACTTCAAAGGGCCTCGATCTCCTATCGGTCTCACGATAACCTAGGCTATATTTTCCTTGTTCCGATCCAAAGTACCCTCTATTGAGTGCCGCACTCTAGAACTAAGATCATCCAATCCGTGATCAAGAGATTGAAAGCATTAACAATGGAGAAATATAAATAAACTATCACAAATCCATTAACAATAATTAAAGCCCTAAACTAGAACATAGAATCAAAGTTAGGATCCATCTATCCTTTAGAACAAAAGCTTAGTTCATAACGTGAATGAAAATAACACAAGACATGGAGAAAACTTCAATAATAAACATTAATAACAAACTAGAAAATCTTGAACTTGAATCTTCGCATTTCTTCCTCCTAACCATCGTGTTCTCCTCATTATTCAAATGTCCTCTCGAAAAACCCTCTAAAACCATATAATGTGTGCCCAAAGTCGTGTGTAATTGGAATTTCCAAAATTTCCAAAAACCAATCGTAAGTTGCTAAATTAACAACTTTAAAATGTGGGGCGTCGCGGCGCTGCGTTACATTTCCTCTGGGTGCCACGATGCCCAGAGCCTTCTTTTCCTGATCACCCTGGCGCCATGATGAGCGTCGTGGCCCCCAAAGCACTGTTTGTGTGCGGTGTTGTGGATTTGGTCATTTTTTGCTCCTTTTGATTTCCTTCTTGTGGACTTAGCCAATGTTCGTCCACTTTTTGGCTTGGGTTCTTCATGACTCGTCATCTAGGCTTCTCATATGTTGTGTCCATTCATGCTCATTTCCATACATCTAAATACCTACAAAAAAAAACAAAACAAGTAATTAAAACACTCAAAACATAAATTGATCCAACATATAAATTAACAAAGCAAATTAATGCATAAAAACCAATTTATTCCTAAACTAACAAATGAATCAAAACTAACATAAACACACTCAACTAATGCATAAATCATCCTAAAACAACTATAAGACACTCCTAAAACATGTCTAAATATGCAACTATCAAGCAAACATACAAAGTCTTTTTTCAAGAGTAAGACCCAAAGCTCAATCACAAGGGCTCTTGAACTTGTCCATACGTTGTTTGGACCAACTTGAAGACAAAGCTTAGGTGGAAAATCTTATTGTCTTTTGCTTGTTGATGATTTTACTTGTTATACATGGGTTTACTTTTGTGTACATAAGAGTGATGTATAAGAAATTTTGCTCTTGTGTTGAAAATGAAAAGGGATATAAGATCATTGTCATTAGAAGTGATCGAGGTGGGGAGTTTGTAAACAAAAGTCTTGAAGACTTTTGCAACAAGCAAGGATACACCCATCACCTTTCAATCCCCAGAACTCCTCAGCAGAATGGAGTTGTTGAGAAAAAAAACAAATCCCTTCAAGAAATGTGCAGGACAATGTTATGTGAATATGATGTAGCAAAATACTTTTGGGTTGAAGCCATAAATACTGCTTGCTATGTCATTAAAAGAGTGATGGTTAGGAGAAAATTGAACAAAACTCCATATGAACTTTGGAAGGGTAGAACTCCTAAAATTGATCACTTAAAAATCTTTGGATGTAAATGTTATATTTTTAAATAATAAAGACAATCTTGATAATTTGACCCTAAGTCTAACATTGGTATATTTTTAGGGTATGAATCTCACAATAGAGCTTATAAGGTTTTCAACAAATCCACAAGAACTATAAAAGAATCAATACATGTAAAATTCGATGAATATGACCCCTAGAATGGCTTTAGAAAAGTGAGTAGAACAGGTTAGAATAGATGATGATGAAATCATAACAAATAAGCCTGTTGAACATGAACCTAGTGAACCCCAAGTTCAACCGGTTGTTGAACCACCTAAAAACAATAGGTTGCTCATAGGTCACCCTCAAGATCAAATCATAGGTGATCCAAACCTAGGTGTGGAAACTCAAGCTTCACTTAGAGATGAAGGGCATGTAGCCTTTGTATCCCAGATTGAGCCTACTAAGATCGAAGAAGCTTTAGTTGATGAAAACTGGAATCTTACTATGCAAGAAGAGTTGGGACACTTCACTAGAAACAACGTATTGGATCTTGTACCTAAACCAGAACCAGAACACCAAGGTGTTATTGGAACCAAATGGGTGTTTAAGAACAAGAAAGATGAGAAAGGAATCATAGTTAGAAACAAAACAAGATTGGTTGCACAGGGCTATAATCAAGAAGAAGGAATTGACTATGAAGAAGCTTTTGCTCCAGTAGCAAGATTATAAGCAATCAGATTATTACTTGCTTATGCTTGCTATAACGGATTCTTGTTATATCAAATGGATGTCAAAAGTGCTTTCTTGAATAGGTTTACGAATGAAGATGTCTATGTGAAGCAACTACCCAGTTTTGAGAATTGTTACAAACCTTATCATGTTTATAGACTTAAAAAAGCTTTATATGGTTTGAAGCAGGCTCCTAGAGTGTGGTATGATAGGCTTAGAACATTCCTTTTGGATTATAACTTCAAGAAAGGAACCCTAGATCCAACCTTATTCATCAAATGCAAAGATAATGATATGCTTCTAGTGCAAATCTATGTTGGCGACATTATCTTTAGTGCATCAAACAAGAAATTGTGTGATGAGTTATCCTCTATCATGACAAATGAGTTTGAAATGAGCATGATGGGAGAATTAAACTACTTCCTAGGTTTACAAATTAAGCAGATGAAAAATGAAACATTCTTAAACCAATTGAAGTATGCAAGGGACATGATTAAAAAGTTCAAATTCAAAAATTTGAAAACTATTAATACTCATTGCAATTCAGCCATCAAAATAGATAAGGATGAAAAAGGCAAACCAGTCGACCCTAAGCTATATCGAGGAATGATAGGTAGTTTGTTGTATCTAACAACAAGCTGACCTGATATTATGTTTGGCGTTTGTCTATGTGCTAGATTCCAATCTGATCCTATAGAGTCTCATCTAAAGTGTGTTAAACGAATATTTTGATACATTAGTGGCACACTAGACATGGGTATGTGGTACGCTAAAAGAACTTCTTTCAATCTCAAGAGCTTTGTTGATTCCGACTATGCCGGAAGTTTAACAAATCGAAAAAGTACATAAGGATTTTGTTACTTTAGGGGCAATTCACACATTTCTTGGTTTAGCAAGAAACAAAATCCAGTGGCATTGTCCATAGCAAAGGCTAAATACGTTGCAACCGAAAGTTGTTGTACTCAAGAGTTATACCTTAAACAACAACTTTGAGATTATCAAATTAATATTCCATATGCCGATATTTATTGTGATAATACAACTGCTATAATATTTCCAAAAGTCCTGTAATGCACTCTCGAACGAAACACATTAAAATTCGACATCATGTGCAATGTGGAGATGTGAAATTGATCCATATTGGAACTAAAAATCAGTTAGCTGATTTTTTTACTAAGCTTTTGGCTAAAGATCAATTTTCACATATAAGGCGAGAATTGGGCATGTTTGCCTTTCAAACTTACCCAATGCTTAATTGACTATGCATTTATCCACCATCTCTGGGACATGATTTAGTTATCTACTCTGGCTCCCTATCTACTACCTCATCTGCTGCTACCGCCGTCATACCTGATGCAGATGTTGGTACCAGCCCCACGGAGGATGATGCCCCGACCTCACCAATTATATTTGCTGGGCTAAGCTCTTTTGATCCTCGATTGTCACCTCCGTCATAGGCACACCCTCTTTTTGATGTTTGGAAAGGAGGAGAGATTAGTATGATTGTTCTGATTGACTAGATCATTCTGAGCACATACTCAGGGGGAGTTCATACACTTAGGGGGAGTGTTTGGAGTTGGATATATATTTTTTGAAAATGTTTTGTATTTTTTGTTTACTCTTTTGTACTCTTTGTGTACTTATGCAATTTGTGCTTTATCTTTTGATGTACACATCTATGATGATGACATGTATATGTTTGATTGATTATATTGATATACATGCATATTTTGTGCTTATTGATCATATCTTTGAGTATGTTTTCATTGGTATCTGATTGATTATTTCACATGGTATTGAATGTTAAATCTTTTATTAAGTGGTATATTCTTTAAAGTGGCATGATAAAATTTTTCACTTCACTCATTCATTCATTTGAGAAATTATGCTTCTTGCTTCAATCATGCCAATAGTGAATTTATTTGAAATCATAAAAAAAAGAGAGATTGTTGATGTAACTACTCTCACCCAATTTTGTTTTGATGATTGTAAACAACATACCTGTGTTATCTAATATCTTTGACGTAGTTGCTTCAATGCTAACTAGATATATCTAATGGATTCAACTATATTGTCAAAGCATGTGGAAGGAACAACACCTAACGAAGATTCAAGAGCTCCATGATTTGTATCTTTTTAAAATCATTCATATAGTTTACTATTCTCATGCATGCACATATTTTAGTTTAACAGTTATGCTGTCACTTAGTCATAATTGTGATAAACCCCCGTTACGTTTCACGTATTCTAGGCGAAAGAAAGCAGAACAAGAGCATGTGGAAAGGAGCGTGGAGGATTGACACGTGTTGGGCGTTACTTTGTTAATTGGAGTGTGGAGTACTTGATCAATTGTACGTTCATATAAATACTGGGTGTAACAAGGGAATAGGGATATTCATTGGAAATTTTATTGAATTGTTGTAATAATTGGAGTTTACAGATTTCTCGAAAATCTGTTGTTGTGTTTCCATAATTCTTTTCTTTTCTTGAATGCAAAACATCTGATATTACATTCTTTAATTCATTTACTTCTCTTTCAATTTCTGATCCTATCAAATTGGTATCAGAGCAATACGATTTGGGATACGATCTAAGATGGTGAGCAAGACAAGGATGGAATCGGTCAAGGAAATAGTAGATTCTGTTCGTGAAGAATTTCAAAAGGAATTCGAACGTGTGAGGGTTGGATTAGAAAAGATTCCAGTGTTGGAGAAAAGCATGGAAGTTGTTGCATCCGCAACCAGATCTTGGTTCCGCAGATGATCTCCGAGTTGTGGAATTGCATCATCGTGGCGAGAATGATGGACTTTAGCGTGCAGGCGTCATATCTGGAGTAGATCACCCGAATCTCATTTCGATGATCGAGCACGGAAACTTGAACTTTCGACGTTCGACGGTAAAGATCTAGACAATTGCTTGTTTAGAGCTGAAAGGTATTTCTCTATCAATAAGATGTCGGATGAGGAACGTTTGGAAGCATCGGTAGTATGTATGGAAGGTGAATCCCTAGCGTGGTTGCAGTGGGAGGAGGGACGGCAATCTTTCCGTCATTGGATCGAATTTCGAGAGTTGTTGTTGGATTGTTTTCGATCTGCTTAAGAGGGCAACCTCTATGAAAGGTTTTTGGCAATCAGGCAAGATGGTACTGTTTTCCCCATTGACGGAGGTGAGTGATAGGGTTTCAGAGAGCAAATTTGTTAATGTCCTTCGAGCAGAGGTTTGTGTGGAAATACGCTTACTGAAACCCAAGGGTTTAGCTCAACTTATGAAGATGGCGCACAGGACTGAAGACAAGAATTTGGTGTTGCTTCCGTTACAGCAGCATGGCTCTTCTATTGGTAGCAAGGTACCGTTACAAGAGAGTACTTCTATGCACCATAATTTTTTTTTGCACCAGAATTCTAATTCTTGCACTCCCTCTTCCTCACGCCCGGTTATTCTCCCTCCGGTTATCGATCGTTCTGTTTCAGGGAAACGAGTTGGAAGCCAATTCAAACGGTTGACTGATGCAGAGATGTAGCAGCCGCAGGAACGAGGACTTTGTTTCTGATGTGACGAGAAATATACCATTGGCCATCTTTGTAAGTAACGTGAACTGCAAGTTCTTATTTTTGGTGATGAGGAGCTTGTGGAGGACGAGGAGGTTGTTGATAGTGACGTATTACATCTTGCGATAGATGTGGAAGTAACTTTGAATTCAGTGGTGGGATTGACATCTCTGAAAACTATGAAAATCAAGGGAGTCGTAGGGCGGCAAGATTTCGTGGTGTTCATCGATAGTGGTTCCGCTCATAATTTTATCTCGTAAAGCTTGGTTCAAAAATTGGGGCTGCCATTGACGAAAACTTCTAGTTATGGTGTGGTTATGTGCACTGGTGTTTTGGTACGTGGTGAAGGCATTTGTAAGGGAGTGGTATTGCCCTTATCTGAGCTAGAGGTGGTGGATGAATTTTTACCTTTGGTTATGGGCAATTCGGATGTGATTTTGGTAGTGCAGTGGTTGTCTACGCTTGGCTCCACTAATATCAATTGGTCGACACTTACGATGAAGTTTGTCCTTGGAGGAACGCAAGTTACACTTCAAGGTGATCGAGCTTTAAGTCGTGTTGGCCCAAATATGTCCAAGAAGGGGGGAGGGGGAGGGTGAATTGGATACTTAGCAGATTTTAACCTTTCTTTTAATTGTGCGGAATAGAAAGCAGATTAAACAGAGTATAGCGATGAGTTTCAGTAAATGTAAATGGGACAATGCAAAACAAGATTTGTAGTGGTTCGACCACACCTACATCCACTACCTAACCTCCTCAGTTAGGATTTGTTCAAACTCCATTATGGACCTTCTTACGAGTGAAGACCAAACCGGAACACTTTCTCAAATTGAGGGTGTGAGAACTACCATTTCTCAGCTTACGAGCTTGAGAGGACAGTTTCTCTACTTACAGGTGAGAGAGAACCTATTGTCAACTTACTGGTGTGAGAAGACCGCTTATAACTTTGAGCAACACTTGCTCACTCAGTGACTTGCCCGTCATTACAATCTGATTGCAAAATGAGATATGATTCCCTTTACTCAGAATCAAAGTGATACTTATAACGCTTTGGATTGAACCTTCTATTGCCACAGATTCAGTGAAATATGTATGACGAAGTTTATGCTGAAAACAGGTTCAAATAGCTTTTGTCTTCGTTAATGGGTTTTTGAAATAATGAAGAAGAAGATCGATCGACCTAGAAGACTTGAAGTTTTTCTTTCAAAAGATCGTAAGATCAAGCATAAGTGAAAGAAGACTAACTTTCAAAAAGTGTTTTGGCACAAACGAAAACTGTCAATACGTTTTGAATGAATATCAGTTTCGTATTTCATTAGTTCATTTTTCTACTCTGATGCAGCACGTATATATAGGAATAACAGAGGCGCAATGGACTTGGTAGTTTTGGCGCTCTAAGTTATTTCAAATATAACTGTTAACATTCAATCCAAAAATGGATCAATTCAGCTTAATGCATATTACGGCGATAGCACCTGAATCATCTGATCCTTTCATGAAAGAGGAATGTTCTGACAAAGTTTTAGAACGTTTTAAAAAGTTCTGAGAAGTTGTTGTACGATTCTAAAAAGTATTCGTACGTTTCTGAAAAAGGTTAACAGAAATGGCAGTATTGTCAGAACAACAAAAATATATTTTCTGTTGTTTTGTTCCTTTGAGGGTGCTCATAGAACATCAGCGTCCTACTGAACAATGAAGTGAGGGCGCTAGTAAGTAGTAAGCGTCCTGACTTGCTTTGACAATTAAACGACTTAAAGCATGAGGGTGCTACTTTGCAGTAAGCATCCTGCTTTGTTTTAAAATGCAAAACATATGAGGGCGTTGCTCAAGAGTAAGTGTCACGACCCACTATACGTGACGTCATGACCGGCACGGAATCCCCGGGTATACCTTCCGGCAATGCACCCGACGTCTTGTCAGCCTAACATAAACACAAATTCCAAATACAATTAATCCTATAACATCATCTAATCATGATCAACAACAATTAAAGATTACATCTCCAAAAATACCAAGTAAAAAATTTTGAAAATTCAAATAATATAACACATACAGAACCCATCTATGTGTTATTAATACAAATACTAGGTGTTATAATGTACATAATATCAAAATACTAAACTATACAATTCCTACATCAACAAAATACTGGAAGGAATGCTCCGCAGTCAAGCCTTCTTTTTTCCCTTCCTATCAGAACCTAAAAGGATAAGGATGAGGTGCGAGCTACAACAAGCTCAATGAATGTCTTCTACAAGTGGCAATATACATGCATTTATGTAAAACATGTGAAGATCATTAAAACGTTTGAAATAACATGAGATAACATGGAAATGAAAACAAGATTACATACATGCTAATATAATGCATCATTTCATAATTAAGACAACGCATACCATTTAAAAAACATGCATTGCAATCCACACACCTCCTAGGTAAGAATCAAATTTGAGAACACGAGTGCACGAAACCCGTGCCCAAACGACCTCTTACCCATATTTTAATAGGAATTCCAAGAGCACGTCACCGATTTATAATTCTTTCAAAACCCTATACTAGGCCTAATCTAAAAACTGACACGCCTACCCTTGAAACCCTCTGCAGGACCACACTGGGGATCTCTCTAGACTTACAAGACTTCCAAAAGAAAATCAAGCTAGAAGACTCTACTCAAATGTAACCCAATGGAATATGCTCAAATTTCATTTCATGAATAAATTAAAACATGCATATGCCACATCCATATAGCTATCAATTTTAAACAAGTTATATAATCCATTGCCACGTATATGAAAACCAACAAATAAAAGAACACTCACTCTCGATTGGCTAAGTCTAGTCAATCCAATTCTCAATCCAAAATCAAGTACTAGTACGATCACTAATCACCTCACGTACATAGACTTCCAACTAGCCCACGAGGGTTAGTCGAATCAATTAGAATCCCTACAATATATACATGGTTCATACAATACTAAAATCACCCAAAGTATGCTAATAACCATGTTAAATCCCAATTTCAAAGTTAACTAATGATTCTAGAATGGCTAACCCATGAGCCTAATCCCCATTGTTCAATTTGACCAATTAACATCAAATCAAACTACACATAACCTAAATTGAATGCCATAGGTGGATCCCCTTGATCACAACCACTATAATGCAAAACATTCAATCATATTAAGGGTTAAGTTGACTATTTATCAAGTCAATTTCATCAATTGATTATAGCTTGGTCAAAATCCCCAATTTGGCAATACATGACATAAGGCCAAATTGAACTACGACATGCTAAATTATCATAGGTTCAAACATTCTAAACCCATGGTTCTACTCCATTTAGGTCCAATTAAACAATCCCCAAGTCAATTTTATCATTTGACTTGATTTGGGGCAAAAGCCCTAATTTGGGCAAAAATCCCAAAATTGAACCCTAGGCCAATTTTACACTACACCACCATGCTCGGCAACGCCAAACACTAATCTTGCAACATGGTTTCCTCAACAATGGTCCCTAGGTCAACATAGTTGAAGGGAAAGACTCGATTCTAACTCTAAGTCGATGAATCGAGCAAAGATCAAAATCTCTAGATTTACTAATTTCTTGCTAGAAATTGGGGAAAATGATGTCATTGGGCTCCAAATCACTCAAGGAACCCCAAATCAGTGGCCTAATAGTCTCCCCTATGAGTTTCACACGAAACTCTAACTCCAAATCTCTTCAAAAAAGAGTTGGAATTGTTGGGAAATGCTTCTCAAGGGTATATCTAAGTCTTAAAGGGTTGATTTCACCAAGAACAAGCTAAAAGATGATGAAAATCAGCCCATTCTAGGCTAGGGTCACTCAAAATCCAGGTTTCATACCCTTTCCTAGGTCAAAACCGAGCTTGTTCATACATCCACAAAGAGATTCAAGGAAAAATAAATGAGAAATTTCATTATCTTAGGTGAGATTTGAGTAGAAATTACCAAGAACACCAAGAACCCTAGGTTTTTTCTCCTCTTTTCCTTGCCTCCACCCTTCTCCCCTTTTTTCTAAGTCCAAAAACAAGAAAATGAGAAAAAATCTCATTTTGGTTGTATTTATAGAAATATTTTGGGCCCACAACTTAAAAATACACTTAATAAATAGAAGGAACAATTTCCTTCTACAATTTCTTTCACTTAGATAATTAATTTCTTGCGAACGACTCACCAATTTAACATCTTAACCGTTCCAAAGTTTTATGAGTCAGTTACCAAAATTATGGTAAAAGTTTAACTCAATCCAACGGTGGGATTGCGAGATCATTCATTTGATCAAAACTGCACAAGAAAATTGGCAAATCTGAAAAACAGTGTTTGGAGCTTTATAACATATAATAGACAACTCCGATCAAGATCTTCACCGTTCATACTGAAGACCTATCAGCGAAGAATAAGTTGAAAACATTTCAGCTCAATCGGACCAAGGATCTAGGAGATCAAGCTATGGATGTAATTGGTGACAGAAATTTCTTCTTCCAGGAAGCGAGCTCCACTGATCCAAAACACCGTTTTCGACACGTTTCCACATCGAATGGGTCTCCGATCATTCCGAAACTTCATGCAAAGGCACTCGAACCAACGTGCGTCGAGCATCATATACGTATATGTACATGTATACGGGTACTCTACGGGTCAAAATGACATCATCCTAAGGTACGGGCGTTACAATTCTCCCCAACTTAAGAGATTTTGTCCTCAAAATAAAATCAAGAGAACTAAGCTCAATTAGCAAAAAGATCGGGGAACTGCTCTCTCATCTAGTCCTCGTGCTCCCAGGTTTGCTCTTCATGATCATGGAATTTCCATTTGACTCATACAAGCAAGATCTCTTTATTCCTCAGTTTCTGAACCCGACGAGCCACAATCTGAATAGGCTACTTTGCATAAGTCGTATCCTCTCCAACTTTCAGATGACTCACATCAAGCACATGAGTTGGATAGAGATATGACTTCTTCGACGGATCATCAATGTACTTCTTCAGCATCAATACATGGAATACATTATGAATACCCTCGAGGTGAGAAAGTAGAGCCAACCTATACGCCACCAGTCCAATCCTTTCTATAATCTGGAATGGCCTAACGAACCTATGGGCAAGCTTCCCTCTGGCGCCGAACCTCATCTGATCCTTCCGTGGCGAGACCTTAAGTAAAACAAGATCTCCTACTGCAAACTCTAATGGCCTATGCCGGTTATCATAATTACAATTCTGTCTGTCCTGAGTTGACTTCAGTCTCTGCCAAATCAGCTTGACTTTCTCGATCTGCTCAACAACTGCATCAGGGCCCCATAACTGCGTGTCTCCCACATCATACCAACAAGCTGGAGATCTACAAGGTCTTCCATACAAAGCCTCATACGGTGCCATACCGATGCTCACCTGATAACTGTTATTGTAAGCAAACTCACACAAGGGAAAATGCTCACCCCAACCACCACCAAACTCTAAAATGCAAGACCTAAGCATATCCTCCAGCATCTGAATCACTATCTCGGACTAACCATCCGTTTGAGGATGAAACGTTATACTGAGTCGGAGGCAGGTCCCAAATCGAGTCAGTAGAGCCTGCCAAAACCTCAATGTAAATAGTAGATCTCGATCTGACACAATAGATAAGGGCACTCCATGCAATCTCACGATCTCTCTCACTTATAATCTGCTCAGTCTATCCACAGAGTCTTTGGCGCTCATAGGAAGGAAGTGTGCACTCTTGGTCAATCTGTCGACCACAACCCAAATGGCATCAAATCTGCCCTGAGACCTCGGTAATCCCATGATGAAATCCATCATGATGTGCTCCCATTTCCACTCAGGTATGGGTAATGGTTGCATCTGACCTCCAGGCTTTCGGCGTTCAACCTTAACCTGCTGGCACACCTCACATCTCAGCACGTACTCAGCTATACTCTTCTTCATCCCATGCCACCATACAAATCTCTTAATATCATGGTAGATCTTGGTAGTCCCTGGATGAACAGTATACTGAGACATATGAGCCTCTCGAAGTATCTCAGCACGCAACTCAGCATCATACGGGATCCATAGTCTCCCTCTATACTGCAAGACATCATCTGGACCAATCTGCCAATCAACATGGTCAACACTGTCTGTGTATCTATGGTACATGTCATAATCCAGACAATGTTCTTGTAGATCTCTAACTCGCTGAATATGGGCATCAGCAAGTTGAACGTGCATCTGAGCACATATCTCAGTACGTGGTGCATCCGAGAGTATACTCATTATAGTCACTTTCTCAAGTAAATGCCACTTCTAGGCCATCTGAAAAGCAACCACCTGAGTCCCTGCTCGCCTATGGCTCAAGGCGTCAACCATAACATTGGCTTTGCTAGGATGATACTCCAAGGAGAAATCATACTCGTTGAGTAACTCGAGCCATCTCTTCTGCCGCATATTCAGCTCGTTCTGATAAAAAAGATATCTCAAACTCTTATGATCAGAAAACAAAGTGAACCTCTCACCATAAAGGTAATGCCTCCAAAACTTTAGTGCAAACACAATAGCAACCAGCTCCAAATCATGCACAGGGTAGTTGTGCTCATGCACCTTAAGCTGTCTAGATGCATATGCAACCACTCGACCCTCCTACATCAGAACACACCCCAAACCCTAAGAGTGATGCATCCGTATAAATCACCAACTCTTTCAACACTGGAGCTATAGTTAACCTTGGTTTCAATTCACTGAAAGCTCTCTCACAGGCATCCGACCACGTGAAGGTCACATTCTTCTGAGTCAGCTTAGTCATCGGTGCTGCTGTCATGGAAAAGTCTTTCACGAGCTTCCAGTAATAGCTAGCCAAACCAAGAAAGCTATGAATCTCGGTCACTGTGGTAGGTCTTATCCAATTAATGATCGCCTCAACCTTAGCAGAATCAACCGAATTACCCTATGCACTGACCACATGACCCAAGAATTTCACCTCACTCATCCAGAAATCACACTTGCTCAGCTTGGCATACAGCCTATGCTCCAGCAATGTCTGCAAAGTAACTCTGAGATGACGCTCATGATCCTCTCTAGTCTTATAATAGACTAGGATATCATCGATGAAGACGATAATGAATTGGTCAAGGTACTGTCTGAACACTCTCTGCATCAGGTCCATGAACATAGCTTGTGCATTAGTCAACCCAAAGGGCATCACCAGGAACTCATAATGTCCACACCTCGTCCAAAAAGTAGTTTTTGAAACATCCTCCTCTCTGATCCTCAACTGATGGTACCGAGACCTCAAGTCAATCTTCGAAAAGAACATGGCCCCAATCAGTTGGTCAATTAGATCATCGATATGTGGAAAAGGATACTTGTTCTTCACTGTGACCTTATTCAGCTGACGGTAGTCTATGCACAGACGAAGACTCCCATCCTTCTTTATGATGAACAACACAGGTGCTCCCCAAGGCGACATACTAGGGGATATGATTCCCTTCCCCATTAGCTCATCAAGCTGGGCTCTGAGTTCATTCAACTCTTTTGGTGCCATACGATGCGGTGGAATGGAAATAGTTTTTGTCTTGGGCATCAGCTCAATGATAAAGTCTACCTCTCGCTTAGGCGGCAAGCCAGGTAACTCATCCGGAAAAACATCTGGGTACTCACAGACTACAGGAATGTCTGCTAACTGTACTCCTTCTCCCACATCATCCATTGGTGTCAAACTCACCATCGTAGCAACCTCATCATCTGTGGCTAATTTACCCTGGGTAGGTAGTCTCGATGCAATCCTGCTTCGAAAAATGAAGACTGGTTGTCCGGGTATCTGGAAGACAACCCTCTGGTTGAAGTAATCAATATGAGCGTGATACGCTGCCAACCAATCCATACCCAAAATGGCATCGAACACGAGGAACTCTAAGACTCTAAGGTCAACCGACATCTCATGGCCCTCGAATCTCACAATACATCCCACACATACCATGTTATGGTAAATCTTCTCACCAGCCGTCGTACTCAAAATCAACGGCGTACTAGTCCTAACAGGAGATAGTTTCAATCTATCTATCTCACTTCCAAAAATAAACGACAGAGTATAGCGAGCATCAATCAAAACATACATCAAGGAATCGTAAATACTGATTGTACCTTCGATCAATTGCTTGCTAGCTTCTGGATCTGGCTGTGTGACTGCTCAGGCCTGCTCCCTAGTAGCAGCTGGCATCGGACTAAACTGTGTAGCAGACATCCACAGTGGACACTCGTTCCTCTTGTGCCTTTGAGCTCCACAACTAAAGCAAACTATCGATTTTTGTGCCCTAGGCGCTGAAGATGCAGCCTGCGACCTTGCTGCGACTGTCTGTTGTCCCCTTTGCTTGACTGAACTCTGTTGTTGCTGCCGGAGCCTGTCTGAAGCCTATCCTCTCTAGCCCAGAACTGGTGACGTACCTGACACTGGGGCGGAGGCTACTGATGCCTCATACCCACTGCCACCATATCTCCGTCTCTTATTCTTCTGGTTATTCCTATCACCGAAGAACTAACTCGCTGACCCTGATGGGTGAATCAGCATCGATGGAGCTGTATGTGTCTGTGTCGTGACTAATGTCCTCATCCGTGAATGAGCCTCTGCAATCTTGAAATCAGCGGCCTACATCAATGCCTGGGCGTAAGTCTGTACGCCTGCAAGTGCCAAACCCTGACGGATACGGTCACGAAACCCATCCCGCAACCTCTGCATGCGTAATAAATCAGTAGACACCATCTCAAGAGCAAAGAGCGTCAGTCGGCTAAACTCCTGCTCGTACTCCCTTACCGACCTACTGCCCTGGGTCAGGTGTACAAACTTTGTCCGCCTTTGATCCCTCTTAGTCCTCGGATAGAATTCTACATAGAAAAGCTCTTTCAAGTTAGTCCATGTCTGGATCTCATCGCCCGTGGGATCCAATCTCAACCACCAGTCGCCAGCCTTTTTGACAAGCTTAAACCTGGCCAACCTTACTTTGTCAGCCTCGAAAGCCTGCATGTCTCCGAAAATGGTCTTCATCCTCATAAGCCATCTCTCAGTTGTCTTGATGCATAAGCCTCCAGTAAACTCCATCGGACCCCTACTTCGAAAGGCCTTCATGACCTTCTTGCATCTCTCAGACTAGAATCCCTGCTCCGGGATGCCCACAACGTCAGCCTGTGCCTCAGCCTGAACCTCGGCCTGAACTCCGGCCTCAATTGGAACTGGTCCGGCTCTGTCACCTACAACCATGTCCACACTGCTGTGCTCCCCGTCAACTGGAACATCTTGCTGAGGCTGCCTGTTGCCTTGGACTTGGCCAAGCAATGCTAGTATCTGAGTCTGCTGCTACTGCAGCTGGATCTGAGTAGCCTGTTGAGCAGCTAACAAGACCTCGATCTGCTTGAAGTGCTCATCTGGATCTATGGTTGGTTCTGAATTTTCCCTCTTGTAAATCTGAAATTCACAAATAAGAAAATGTCCATCATAATCACAAACCATGATAATTGTTATCCCTAAGATAACTACCCATAAAATCAATCATAATATCATATAAGTCTTTTATTCTTTTTAAGGTTTTTAGACCTACAACCTGTCTCTAATACCAAAGTTGTCATGACCCACTATACGTGACATCATGACCGGCACCGAACCTCCTGGTATACCCTCCGACGATACACCCAGCGTTCCGTCAGCCTAACATAAACACAAATCCCAAATACAATTAATCTTATAACATCATCTAATCATGATCAACAACAATTAAAGATTACATCTCCAAACATACCAAGTATAAAATTCTGAAAATTTAAATAATATAAAACATACACAACCCATCTATGTGTTATAAATACAAATTCTAGGAGTTATCATGTACATAATTTCAAAATACGAAATTGTACAACACCTACATCAACAAAATACTGGAAGGAATCGAGCAAAGATCAAAATCTCTAGATCTACCAATTTCTTGCTGGAAATTGGGGAAAATGATGCCGTTGGGTTCCAAATATCTCAAGGAACCCAAATCAGTGGCCTACTAGTCTCCCCTATGAGTTTCAGACGAAACCCTAACTCCAAACCCCATCAAAAACGAGTTGGAATTGTTGAGAAATGCTTCTCAAGGGTATATCTAAGTCTTAGAGGGTTGATTTCACCAAGAACAAGCTAAAAGAGATGAAAATCATTCCATTCTAGGCTAGGGTCACTCCAAATCCGGGTTTCATACCCTTTCCTAGGTCAAAACCAAGCTTGTTCATACATCCACAAAGAGATTCAAGGAAGAAAAATGAGAAATTTCATTTGCTTAGGTGAGATTTGAGTAGAAATCACCAAGAACATAAAAAACCCTAGGTTTTTTCTCCTATTTTCCTCCTCTCCACCTTTCCCCCCTTTTCTCTAAGACCAAAAACATGCAAATGAACAAAAATCTCGTTTTGGTTGTATTTATAGAAATATTTTGGGCCCACAACTTAAAAATACACTTAATAAATAGAAGGAACAGTTTCCTGCTGCAATTACTTTCACTTAGATAATCCATTTCTTGCAAATGACTCACCAATTTAACATCTTCACTGTTAAAGAGTTTTATGAGTCGCTTCTAAAAATCCTACTAATACTTTCGCTCAATCCAACGGTGGATTTGTGAGTTCAAAACCTTTGATCAAACCTGCGCAAGAAAATCTGCAAATCCAAAAAGCTATGTTTGGAGCTTTATAACTCACGGTAGACAACTCCGATGAAGATCTTCACCATTCATAATGAAGAACTATTAGAGAAGAATAAGTTGAAAATATTTTAGCTCAATCGGACCATGGATCTAGGAGATCAAACTATGGATGTAATCGGTGACAAAAATTTCTTTCTCCATGGAGTGAGCTCCACTGATCAGAAACATTGTTTTCGACACGTTTCGACGCCGAACAGGTCTCCGATCATTCTAAAACTTCATGCAATGGCACTCGAACGAACGTGGGTCGAGCATCATATACGTATACGGGTACTCTATTGGTCAAAATGACGTCATCCTAAGGTATAGGCGTTACAGTAAGCGTCCTGAACTATTACAACAATGTTTAAGCGCGCTGACGGACGGTGAGCCTCCAGAAAGTTACTTAATTTGATTCTAAAGATGATGACGCTTCTACACAAGTAGCATCCTGATAATTTATTCAACTTATAACTTTTCAGCATCTTTAAAGATAAAAATCACTTAAAGATAAAAAGATCTTTCAGTGAGTTGAAACTGAATCAGCGTCCTGACACTCTCAAAGGTTGATAAGAGAAAGGTCACTACTAACAAATAAGCGTCCTTATTAATTAGATCAATTAAACCTTGAGCGTCTTAACATTTTATCAGCGTCCTAACTCCTCAAGTCCAGGAGAGCGCTACTAAAACATTTGCGTCCAGAAAGACTTTATAAAAGCAATTTTTGATTTCTCGATTAAAACACGATAAAACATAAAATAACCGGATTAAATCAAACATGCAACAAATCGATTAAAACACGCAGGCATGCATATTGCTAAATCACATGGCATAGAAGGTTCTATAACCTATCATAATCTAATCATACAAATAAACATCTTCAAATGATCATGGTCTTCAAGGAGATCTTTTAATACGTTCGCCATGCATCATTGAATCTTTGATACCTTCAAGTAAGATTAGATATGCCATATGTGCAGTAATATCATGAACATAATGTAGTTTTGTAATCATCAAAATCTTTTATTATAGGGACATATTCTCATAAGGGAGATGAGGATAGTTGGTTCAACAATCTCCCTTTTTTTTTATTTCAAATACATTACTGTAAGCTTTGAAGCAAACTAATAAAATGATGTATGTATGCATGAGATGCAGTACTAATGTTCCTTGTTTCATATGATATGAATGTACATAAACTCTCACTAAGACTCCCCCTGAGTTTATGATGCTTCAATGATAGTAATTTCTCCCCCTTTTGAAATATCAAAAAGACTAAAGTAACATGAAATATATCTCCCCCATATGGAGCTAAGCATCAAAGTGCTATAGATCAGTTTCAAAGAACATTCCAAGTTCTTTGCGAATATGAACAAACTGGTCTCTTGGTAGGGCTTTAGTGAATATGTCAATCAGTTGTTTTTTGGTTCCAATATGAGATAATACAACTTCTCCATTGTGCAAATGATCCCGTAAAAAGTGATGTCATATTTTAATATGCTTAGTTCGGGAGTGCAATACATGATTTTTAGATATGTTAATAGCACTAGTATTATCACATAAAATTTCAGCACACTGAATAAAATTTGATAATCCTTAAGTTTTTGTTTCATGTAAAGCACCTGAGAACAGCAACTTCCCGCTGCAACATATTCTGTTTCAGCTGTGGATAGTGCCACGGAATGTTGTTTCTTGCAGAACCAAGATATCAGAGAATTTCCAAGAAAGTGACAAAATTCAGAGGTACTTTTCCTATTAGTTAGACTGCTGGCATAGTTGGAGTCTACATAACTTCTGAGATCAAAAGTAGTACCTTTGGAATACCAAATTCCTAAATTTTTTGTGCCATTTATGTATTTGAATATTCGTTTGACACAATTTAAATGAGAATTTTTTGGTTTAGATTGAAATCTTGCACATAGACAGACACTGAACATAATGTCAGGTCGACTTGCTGTTAGGTACAGAAGACTTCCAATCATGCTTCTATAAGGTTTTGACTCAATTGATTTACCTTTTTAATCCTTATCTAATTTGATTGCAGAAATACAAGGAGTGTCAATCGATTTCAAATTGTGCATTTGAAACTTTTTTAACTACTTTCTTAGCATACTTTGATTGGCTTAAGAAGGTGCCTTTCGACATTTGTTTAATTTGTAAGCCGAGAAAGTATATAAGTTCTCCCATCATACTCAATTCAAATTCCTTCTGCATTAATTTTGAAAACTCATAACATAGTTCTTTGTTTGATGCACCAAAAATGATAACGACCACATATATTTGAACAATGAGCATATTATCATTGTGGTGTTTGAAAAACAAAGTTGGATGAAGTTTTCCTTTTCGAAACTTATAATCTAAAAGAAATGAACTCAGTCAATCATACCAAGCTCTTGGAGCTTGTCTCAATCCATATAAAGCTTTGTAGAGTTTGAACACATATTTCAGGTATTGAGCATCCTCAAACCCTGGAGGTTTTCCACATATACCTCTTCATTGATGTAACTATTTAGAAAAACACTCTTTTTATCCATTTGTTATAAGGGAAAATCCATGTAACAAGCGTAGGCAAGTAGCATTCTTATTGCCTTTGGTCTTGCCACTGGGGCAAAAGTTTCTTTGAAGTCTATGCCTTCTTCTTGGTTGTACCCTTGTGCAACCAGTCTAACCTTATTGCGGCCAATGATGCCTTGTTCATTCTTTTTGTTCTGAAAGATCCATTTGGTTCCTATAACCTATTGATGAAAAGGTCTAGGAACTAATTCTCATACTTTGTTGTGCACAAAGTGTCCTAGTTCTTCTTGCATAGCAAGAATCTAGTTTTCATCTTTCAGTACATCTTCGACTTTAATTGGTTCAAATTGTGATACAAAAGCAACAATCTCTTGATCTTTTTGAATTGACGCTCTAGTGGATACATCTTTTCTTGGATCTCCTAAAATTTGATCTTGGGAAAGACCTTGAAGTAGTCTAGAGTTTTTAGAAGATTCTAGAGATGGTTCAGGTTCAAGATCTATAACCTTGGTTGTCTTAGGTTCATCGTCATCAAAATTTAATTGCTTAAATTCATCCTCAAGACTTTTCTTATTAACACTTTCATCAAAGTTTACATGAATTGATTCATCTATAGTTTGATTTGATTTGTTGAAGACTCTGTAGGCTCTACTGTGAGAAAAATATCCTAAGAATATTCCTATGTCAGATTTAGGTTCAAACTTGTCTAGATTGATTTTATCATTTAGAATAAAACATTTACATCCAAATACTCAGAAGCAACTAATGTTGGGTGCTCCAACATAAATCCAAAATAGTCTAAGGTAGCATTGCCTAGACCTATCAAAAAATCTAAATCCAAAATATACAACCAAATACATAAAATCCAAGGCCACATGGCCATTATACATCACACAACCACAATCCCTCTCACCATCTAGGTTTAACAAGGTTATATTAATTACATATGTATCAAAATAATCAAAACCATACACATATGTAATTAAAGACATCAAACAATATATAAGAGTCCTAGCTTGACAGTGGCTATTTTTCAAACGATCACAATGCCCTTGCCCTTATCTAAAGGACCAGAAAGGAGAGTGAGAGTGTGAGCCAACGGTGCCCAGTGAATAGAATTCAAACATGCCATCTATATTCATCAATAAACATCATGTATGCATGTTAATGTGAAGTATGATTAAAAGCTCATAACATATAGCTATCAAGCAGTTATAATAAGTTCGATGCAAGTAAGAAGCCCAATTGTTTTCTAGCCCACATTTCATATGCATTGGAGTTAATAGTGTACCGTTCCCATGCCCAATCCTATTTCCATGCTAAAACCCTCCTATGACAAGGTTAAGTCTCCCTATTAGCCAGATAGATGAGCCAAACCAAGGTCACGTTTTATTCCAAAACATTCATCATTCAAACTATTATCATGTTTCATGCTTTCAAACATACAAGATATAAGTAATATGATGATATAAGAGATTTAAACATGATTGAAGTCTACTCACAACCAAGCCTCGCGAGGGTACTTAACCACACACGATCTACACGAATCCCAATGCAAAATAAGATCCTGTAAACCATAGATTCATGCACATGCATCAATTATCATGACCATCCATACATAGACACACTAATCATGATCAAATCCTAATCTAACAAGTCCATGTGCATCTAATTCCCACCATTAGTCTCCCATCTCATGATCAACCTCGACATTCGTGCCAAGCCACGGATAAGGCTAATTCTCAAAAACTATGACAATCACTTATTCTAGGTCAATCAATCTTAACACAAGTCTAAACTATTCAAAACCATGCAAGATTGATTATAAACAAGTAAATTCCTCAATTCAAATCAATACATGGCATATGACCCATTTTGGGAAAAATCTCTACAATAGGCATAGAGCCAAATTGCACTAAGTCATACCAAATTAACATAGGTTCAAACATTCTAAACCCATGATTCCACTCAATTTAGGTCCAATTAGAAAATCCCCAACTCAACTTGATCAATTGACTTGGTTTAGGTCAAAAGCCCCAATTTGGGCAAAATCCCCAAAATTAAGTTCTAGGCCGATTTTACACTACAACTAGAGTTTTTGATAGATAAAAATACTGAACACCACCATCAATCAGCTAGAATCAGCCATTTATTCAACATAGTTGACATACAAGTCCAAAGGAAATCCCTAAGTTCGATTTCTAGGGTTTAGGCCTTTTACACTAGATTCACCAATTTCTTGTTAGAAATTGGGAAAAATGGTACCATTAGGTTCCAAATCAACCAAGGAACCCAAATCTATGCCATACACCACGACCTAAACTCTTGCACCACCAAAAGCGTGATGAAGTTCATGCAAAATGCATTCTAAGTGTAGATCTAGGTCAAGGAAGGTTGCTTCTATCATAAACAAGCTCCAAAGAGCAAAAATCAGCCAACCTTAGGTTAAGTAACACCCAAAACCGTGACCCATGAAGAAAACTACACCGTTAGAAAGCATATTCTCACATTCAATGGTGATTTCATGGAGAGAAATAGAGAAAAACACTTACTTTGGGGTGTAAATGAAGAAGGTTTCCCTTGAAAACCCTAGCTTTCCTCTCTTCTTCCTTCTCCAATTCGTTCCTGGCACATATGGAAAGTGTAGCAACCTTTTCCGTCTTTTTATACACTGAAAATGGCCATTTTTGACCAAAAAGGTGCCCAAAAAATGGATCAGTGCCCTCCTAATCAGTGCAGGAGCGTCCTCCTAGCGCACGAGCTCCCTCCCAGCGCATGAGCGTCCCCCCTTTCGCCCAAAACACTAATTTTTTATTTCGCTACTACGCGCTCAATACACATCGGAATTTTGCGTATGGCCACTCGTTTTCTATGTAAAAATGCGTTCTGGACTCATTTCTAACATCACTAGGTCCATTTGACTCACCAATAATTAATTATCATTTAATCAACACATATTCCAATATAAATGTCATATTTACCATGTGTTGAGATATAACCTTCCCATATATCAAAGGTGCATTAAATGAGGACATTTAATGGAGTCTTTTCAATGAGTCACAAGTCAAGATGATGACTTGATCAACAAGTTGCTTATGTGAAGCTTCACCAACAAGCCACTTACAATAGTATTAATATGGCAAATGATATTAATAACAATACCACCAATAATACTTTCTATAATAACACCACCCCCACTAATAATACTTTCTTTTATATAAGCAATAATCACACATCAAACACACAAACATACACACCAAGAAGAAGACATAGAGTTTGGGCCAAATGCAAATGGGCTATGGGCTAGATGAAATGATTTCTAGGGCGGTACACTGAGCGTCCTGAAAGCTACTTAAGTTGCTCATACAAAAGTAGTGTCTTGATAATTTATTCAACTTATAACTTATCAGTGTCCTTAAAGATAAAAATCACTTGAAGATATAAAGATTTTCGAACGAGCTGAAATTGAATCAACGTCCTGACACTCTCAAAGGTTGATAAGAGAAAGGTCACTACTAACGAGTAAGCGTCCTTATTAATCAGATCAATTCAACCTTGAGCGTCTTAACATTTTATCAGCGTCCTAACTCATCAAGTCCAGAAGAGCACTGCTAAAACATTTGCGTCCTGAAAGACTTTATAAAAGTAATTTTGGATTTCTCGATTAAAACACGCTAAAACATAAAGTAGCCGGATTAAATCAAACATGCAACAAATCGATTAAAACACGCAGGCATGCATATTGCTAAATCACGTGGCATAGAAGGTTCTATAACCTATCATAATCTAATCATGCAAATAAACATCTTCAAATGATCATGGTCTTCAAGGAGATCTTTTAATACGTTCGCCATGCATCATTGAATCTTTGATACCTTCAAGTAAGATTAGATATGCCATATGTGCAGTAATATCATGAACATAATGTAGTTTTTTAATCATCAAAATCTTTCATAATAGGGACATATTCTCACAAGGGACATGAGGATAATTGGTTCAACAAGTCGCACTTTAGTTTCACTTAAAGCGATGTTGCGCACGGTTCGACATGAAGGTGAAGGTGTCCTGTTGGACTTGAATTTGATTTCTGCATCCAGGTGACAAGGGGTTGTGGTTATCCCAGAAGAAATTTAGCAACTGTTATAGGATTATGATGTGGTTTTTTCACTTGCCGGATGGTCTTCCACTTGCTCGTACTCGGGATCATGCAACAGTATTGCGATCGGGGGTCTCTCCCATAAGTGTACGTCCATGCCGTTATCTGCAATCTCAAAAAGATGAAGTTGAATGTTTGGTGGAGGAAATGTTAGCTGCTGGCATTATTCAACCTAGTGTTAGTCCTTTTTCTAGTCCGGTATTATTGGTTAAAAGAAGGACGGAAGTTAGAAGTTTTACGTCTATTGCCATGCCTTCAACAAAGAAACTGTGCTCAATAAATTCTCGATACCAGTTATTGAGGAACTTTTGGATGAACTCCATGGCACGAGTGTGTTTACGAAATTGGAATTAAAGTTGGGGTATCACCAAATTCATGTTTTCCCATTGGATGTTACTAAAATTGCTTTTCGAACTCACCATGGTCATTACGAATTTTTGGTTATGCCGTTTGGTTTGACCAACGCACCCGCTGCATTTCAAGCTTTGATGAAAGATTTTTTCTACCATTTCTTCGAAAATATGTTTCAGTATTCTTTGATGATATATTAGTTTATAGCTCATCCTTGGAGCGTTACTTGTCTCACTTACGGGTTGTTTTGGAGGAATTGCGCAAACATCGGCTTTATGTCAACCAGAAAAAAATGTGCATTTGGGCAGTCCTCTGTGGAGTATTTGGGGCATATTGTGTCGGGTCAAGGGGTATCGGCTGATCCGTAAAACATTGAGGCCATGCTTCAGTGGCCGCAACCAAGGACACTTCGCGTGCTTCATGGTTTTCTTGGGTTAACGAGTTATTACCATAAATTTGTCAAAGGTTATGGGCAAATTACTTGGCCACTTAGTGAACAACTCAAGAAGGACAATTTTGGTTTGAATGATGAGGCACAGGTTGCTTTCTTACAATTGAAGAATGCCATGGTTTTGATACCCGTGTTAGCTCTTCTGGATTTTTCTCAACAATTTGTCATTGAGACGGATGCTTCTGGCCATGGATTAGGGGCAGTTCTTATGCAAGAACACTGTCCAATTGCATTTTTCAGTCAGGTACTTTCTAGTCGAGAACGTCTTAAATCAATTTATGAGAGAAAGCTCATGGCGGTTGTGTTTTCTATTCAAAAGTAGCGTCCTTATCTTTTAGGCCGCAAATTTCTAGTACAAATGGATCAGAAAAGTTTGAAGTTTTTGTTGGAGAAACGAATGGTGAGTGTTGAGCATCAAAAGTGGTTTACCAAGTTGATGGATATGATTTTGAGATTGAATACTGGGCTGGTGTGGAAAATAAAGCAGCTGATGCACTATCACGAGGAGATCCAGCAGTATCTTTGGCAGTTTTGAGTTGGCTGATGTCACTTGATTGGGATGAGTTGTATCAGCAGCTTGCTAATGATTAAGCCTTACATCAGTAGCCTTTGCAAGTGCAAATGAATACTTCTTCTCTTCCAGGTTATTCTGTGGAAAAAGATCTCTTGTTGTTTCATGGGCTCATTGTTTTACACGTAACTCCTCTTTTATTCCTACTCTTTTGTATGAGTTTCATGCTACTGCAGTTTGTGGTCATTCCGGGGAGTTTAAGACTTATTGCCGTCTAGCCGCGAAATGGTATTGGCCAGGGATGTGAAAGATGGTGCGTGATTTATTGGTCCAATGTGAAGTTTGTCAAAAGAATAAATATATGGCTATGTCTTCAGCGAGTTTACTTCAGCCACTTTCCTTACCTCATCAAGTATGGGATGATATTACGATGGATTTCGTGGTGGGCCTTCCACGATCAAATGGGTTTGATTATATTTTTTTTGTCGTTGATCGGCTCTCCAAGCATGCTCATTTTATAACTCTTTGTCATCCATTTACCGCTTCATCGGTGGCAACTATTTTTGTTAAAGAAGTGGTGCGATTACATGGTATTCAACGTTCTATCATTTCAGACAAAAATTTTCTAAGTTTGTTTTGGATTGAACTTTTTCATCTTCAAGGTACTAGCTTGAAGCGTAGCACTGCATACCATCCTCAAATGGATGGCGAAATGGAGGTGATCAATAGATGTTTGGAGACTTATTTGCATTGTTTTGTTTCCGAGAGGCCTAAGTTGTGGTTTCGCTGGTTACATTGGGCTGAAGACTGGTATAATACTAGTTTCCATATTGCTGCTCATATGACACCATTTTAGGCCCTTTATGGTCAACATCCTCCTCCTTCGGTACGTTATAGTGTGGATTCTACGGTGGTGTCCACTGTTGACCAACAGTTGAGTGATGGTGATGCCTTGTTGGATGACCTTAAGGCTCATCTTATCCCTGCGCTGCAACTCATGAAGTCCCAGGCTGATGGTAAATGTCGCGATGTTCAATTTCAGCCGGGCAAACATGTTTTTCTGAAGCTTCAACCTTATTGCCAACGATCATTGGCTCGTCGTCGCAATGAGAAATTAGCTCCTAGATACTATGGTCCTTTTGAGATTTTGGAAAAGTTGGTGTTGTGGCTTATCGTCTACGATTGCCGCTATCTTCCTCCTTGCATCCGGTTTTTCATATGTCCCAATTACGTTGCGTTGTTGTCCCTATGTCCTCAACCACAAGCCTTGCCTCCTCAGTTGGGGGATACTTTGGAGCTTCGAGTGCAGCCTGTTGCTGTTCTTGGGGTTCGGCTGCATTCTTTGCCTTCTATGGTTGATGGTCCTGATGTGCTGATCCGTTAGCACGATCTTCCAGATTCAGAAGCGACATGGGAGACTTTTGAGGCTATTCGTAATCATTTTCTTGAGTTCGACCTTGAGGAAAAGGTCAAACTTTGGGCGGGCGTTAATGATAAAGCCCCGTTACGTTTTACATATTCTAGGCGAAAGAAAGCCGAACGAGAACAGGTGGAAAAGAGCGTAGAGGATTGACACGTGCTGGGCATTACTTTGTTAATTGGAGTGTAGAGTACTTGATCAATTGTACATTCATATAAATACTGGGTGTAACAAGGGAATTGGGATATTTATTGGAAAAATTACTGAATTGTTGTAATAATTAGAGTTTACAAATTACTCGAAAATCTGTTGTTGTGTTTCCATAATTCTTTTCTTTTCTTGAATGCAAACATCTGAGATTACATTCTTTAATTTATTTACTTCTCTTTTGAATTTCTGATCCTATCAAATTGTTTATCATACCTATATTGATTAATGTTTAACATGCATTCTGTTATCTCAATGAACCCTATGACATGAATGTTTTGATGATTCCAAATATCTCCAGTTTTCCTATCTAATGATCTTGTCAAGTGTTTCAGATTTATCAAGAATCAAGATCAAGGAACTGTGCTCACAATCCTATTGAACATCACAAAGTAAAGTTTCGAGTCTATTAGTACTTAGAATGTAAAGTCTATCGATCAACTTACTCTCAGCAACATTTTATCGTTTGTATATTTTGATCATAACATTTTAATCGCACCTTATGATTTCTAAAGTATTTGATTTGATTAAGAGAAACAATGACGTTTTATCGAGCTTTAATCGAGAAATAAAAACAATTTTTATAAAGTCTTTCAGGACGCTAATGTTTTAGCAGCGCCCTCCTGGACTTGATGAGTCAGGACACTTATAAAATATTAGGAAGCTCAAGGTTGAATTGAACTGATTAATAAGGACGCTTACTTCTTTGTAGCGACCTTTCTTTTAGCAACCTTTGAGAATGTCAGGACGCTGACTTAGTTTTAGCTCGCTAAAAGTTCTTTTTGTCTTTAAGTGATTTCTATCTTTAAGGACGCTGATAAGTTATAAGTTGAATAAATTATCAGGACGCTACTTGTGTAAAAGCGCCCTCATCTTTAGAATCAACTTAATAAAGTTTTAGGACTCTTACCGTCTGTCAGCGCACTTAACATTGTTTTAAAACTGTTTTTAATAGTTATTGATGCTTACTCTTGAGTAGTGCCCTCGTATGTCAAAAGTTGTAAAGCAAAGCAGGACGCACACTGCGAAGTAGCGCCCTCATGAATTAAGTCATTTAATTATCAAAGTAAGTCAGGACGCTCACTATTCAGTAGCGCCCTAACTTCATTGTTCAATAGGACGCTGATGTTCTATGAGCGCCCTCCAAGGAAGACAATGACAGAAATGACATTTTTGCTGTTCTGACATGTGCATCCTTTTTTTTATCTTTTCAAAACAACTTTTCGTACAAAATCAATTTTTTGTATTTGTAAGAGATATTCTCTGATTCACGAACCACGTCTTCTAATACTTTCCTTATTCGTGTATCTAGAGAAAATCAGAATATTCATGAAATGTGCGGTTGCCATTTTTGTGATATATTCTAGCTGTTGTGAGTAAACGTTCATATTTGAAATTCAAATTCAAATGAAAAACAACTTCATCTCTACAAGTCTATAAATACAAACACTCAACAATTTGTTAAGACCATTGAAAATCCTCTAAGCTAAAACACTTTTTGAAAGTTAGTCGAATTTTCATTTGGTCAAGAAAACATTTAAGTCATTTTGTTTTCAAAGAGTTTATTTTGAGACTTTACGTATTCAAATGATTTTCATAATGAGTTAACATTCTATCTTTATCTGAAAAATCTATTTTAGAGTTTGAACTATTTTCACTCAAATTATTCAGCACTATTTTACTTATATCATTCTTGCTGAAAGAGCAATTTGAGAAATAGTTCATAGCATACAATTGTACTCAATTTCATATTTTGTATATTGTATCAAGGTTGTCACAGTACTTAGATAAACTACTGAATTGATATTCTGTGTTCAACAAGGTCAGGTCTTCTCATACCCATAAGTTGAGAAACGGTAGTTCTCACAACCATAAGTTGAAAAAGCTTAGGTCTGTCTTACACCTGTAAGTTGGGATAGGTTGGTCTCACGCCTGTAAGCTTAGCAGTGTAACAGTTGTTCTCACACCAGCAAGTTGAGAAAAGGTTTAACGGTTTGATTCTCACCCTGAAGAGAATCCCTTAGTGATAAGATTCAAAATCCTAACTAAGGAGGTTAGGTAGTAGACATAGGCAAGTAGTCGAACCACTATAAATCATCTGAGCATATTTGTTTACTTTCTGCACTTTAATTTTTTCCATTGTAATTGTTTTTAAATTGTCTAAGTGTCCAATTCACCCCCCTCTTGGACATATCTATGCCACCAATTGGTATCAGAGCAGTGTTGGTCTTCAAAGAAATTTCACAATTTTTTTGTTATCAATGGCAATGACCAGAGGGACTGTCATAGAAGTTGGTCAACCTTTAGACATACCACCTTTGTTCAATAAAGACTGGTTTGAAGATTGGATGATAAGGATGAAATCCTTTCTTCAATCTGAGGATATCAGCCTATGGGAAATGGTTTAAATGGCTACACCATGCCCAACAAGCCTATTGAGCTCTGGACATATAAGGAATGACTAAATGACAAACTTAACGCTCAAGCTGTTTATGCCTTGTACTGTTCTCTACCCGAAGAAGAAGTAGAAAGGGTAGTTCATCTTGAAAGTGCCAAGGAGATTTGGGAAACACTCAAATCACTTCATTGTGAAAAGATTAACATTCAAAAAAGCTCAAGGAGTGTGATAGACTATTGGATGCCTTTGAGATATAAGAGAATGAATATCTCGATACGACATGCGACATATATCAATATATTCTTCATGGAATGCAAGAATTGAATCAAGAAATACTTGCAGAGATATCTATAGTGTATTTTTGTGATAAGCTTCCAAAGAAATGGAATGATAAGCTGACTATGTTAGGTGAATCTGTTGAACCATGGGAAATGAATTTAAAAGAGCTATGTGATCTCTTGCAAACCATGGAAAGAAGGGATGAAACTAGAGACCCAGTTAGAACATTAGAAGAGTCACTCATTTAGTTTAGGGTTCTAAAAACTGAGTCAGTTAATGATAACCTACAACGTTTTGTACGTCTTGTAAATGAACTTGAAAACTTTATCTCACTCTACTTTAGTACAATATTTTTTCAATAGTTTTCCTGAGAACTGGAAATATAAAATAGATTTTATAAACGAGTTCTCAAATCTATTTGAAATCAGTTTTCAAGAAATTGATTATATTTTGAGTGGGTTAGAAACTTTATCCAAGAGAGAAGACATTCTTGCAAATATACCAACCAGGAACGAAAGTGAACTGGCTGATGATATATACACACTGTGTCATCAATCCTCAGCAAGCACATCCAGAACGCTCAATGCAAAATCTCCTCATGGAGAACAAAGATAATGAATTATCTCAGCTGCTTCAAAATGAAACAGAATGCTCAAGTCGAGAACTTTGCAGTACCTTGAGGTAAAAGTCAAAGATATACAAAGGTATAAAAGTCACTCTCTTTTCTTCTATTACTAGAATATATTCATTAGTGACTATTTGAAATTGATGATTATCTTTAATCATGCGTTGCTTAAAATGTTTAAATATTTTCGCTCATGATTAAACTATTGATTGTTGGTTGATGAAATATAATTTGCGACATCATTTATTCAACCATACGATACTTGAGTTTATCTTAGTCAAATATGCTAAATATTAGAGTCCAAGTATAAATAAGGTTGCTAACAGTGTTTGAGGACGCTAATGTGTCCGATGCCATTAGTTGTTCCAAAACCACTCGTCCTAAGGAGGACGTAATCGGTCAATATTGCCTATTAAATAAAAATCGCCTTTTAAGAATAGGAAGCGACACATGCTGATATGTGTCAGGAGCGAGCTTATTGTTGTCTCTCTATAAAGCCAAACTTTTTGTATCCTAGCAGTAACTTTTCACCTTTTGTGCCCTATAACGCTTCGAAGAACTTTCCAGGAATTGTTACAAAAATTACAGCTGAATGTTCATCTTTAACATTTGGTAAATTATGTTCTTTGTTCATTTTCGAAACTTCTAATTCCTATTGTATCAATATTTGTGTTGTTGCCTCTGTTCTTCACATCTTTCTTAAATGGCCCCCAAACTCGAGAAGCTTCGCCCCTTCTCTGCAAGAAAGCAAGCTGTTTCACCATCATCACCTCCAAAAAGGAGTGTGAGAGCAAGAACTTAACCAACTCAAGCCAAACCGGCTGAGGAATCCACACCATCTAAACCCACACCTCCTATTGAGACCATATCTGGACCATCTCACTCACCTTCTTCTTCTCAGATGAGAAGACAGGGAGATAAAACCGAGAAGCTCATGAGCTGAGCTATAATTGATGGATGTTTTGTGGATTTCGATTTCTTCAACGACTCCCATCTGGACATTTTCTCTCTATTTGAATTTCAAGGTTGGATTGATTTACTTACCCTCAATTCAAAATGGTACCCTAGTCTCGTCAGCCAATTCTATTCAAATCTGGTTGATAAACCCGACTCTAAATTCACAAAATAATCTACAGTAAAGGGAAAATCTATTGAGATTTCTTCCAGATTCTTTTCTGAAGCATCTCCTTGCCAAATGATGAAAGTGCCCACATACTTTCATTCACCAAAAATAAAATCCAGTATCCAGGCTATAACAGTCTTTCTGCTCTTAATCTTATTTCAAGGAAAAAGGACTACTCGAGTGTCTATAAGAAACTCACAAATTAGTCTTTTGAACTTATTCCCAGAATTATCCACAACATCATTACCCACATCATTCAACCTAAAGCAGGGGTAATGTGAATGAATTAGACTTATTCTTAATCTGGTGCATTTTGGAAAAGAAGAAAGTGAATCTCGCCCACATTCTCATGCATGTAATGAATACTGTGGTTAGTAGAGGAGGAGGTTTGCCTCTGGGTATGTACCTCACTACTTTGCTCGAGAAATGTGGTATCAATTTTAGTAGAGAAAGCTTCAAGGAGACCAGCAGATACAACTGCATTGGTCAAACCACTGTGAAATTGATGAAATACACTTATGTTCCTGCATTGGACAAATGGCTTCCAATGTCAGAAGTTCTACTTGAGGGAGAATCCAGTGGAAAAGATATAATAAGAGAAGAACATGTCTCAGCAATAGAGAAAGAAGCTGCCCAAGCTTCTACTGCTCCAGAAGAACATGTTATGCTAGAAGAAGTTGTTCTCACAGCTAACATTGAACATGTTTCAATTGATGATGTGGAAATTGAACAGGCAGAGCAAGCTGTTTATGCTGAAGAACAACTAATGGAAGAGGTGATCCAGATTGCTCAGGCCATTGTTGAAGAACAACTGCATGAGTCAGAAACTGCTGATGCAATCTTTAAAGATATCACCACAGAAAGAGTCAATGAGGACTCAGATAAAACTATCCATCTCCAGACCACCATCTTCATTTGATATCCCTGTATCAATGGAATCTCAAGACTCACAAAAGAATGAGTGTGATGGTGTACAAAGTAAGGATTCAGAGGGCTATGATTTTGCTATCATACCCTATCAGGGAGATGACATGAATGAAAAGGTTGATGAAGAGGATCATGTTAAAGATTTTCATGAGGCCAATGCTGAAATTCCAGCAGAAGATGATATGGAAAATGTTCATGAGGTAAGCTCATCTTATCAAGAGCCGCCTTCCTATCCATCTACAAAAAGGCCAACTGATAAATTCTTCAGAGTGGAAGACTTTCTGAGAAGAGTGAGAGAAGATCAGATTTTTGTCATGTCTCAACTAATGATTTGTTTGCAACAAAACCAAGTTCAGCTGAAGAATGAGACATTGTCAGAAGTTCGAGAATCTCTGAAATCTCAGGAGAGAGTTGAGATTAATGAGATAAAAGAAATTAATTCTCACATGATCAAGGCAACTGCACTGCTCGAGAAGTTGTCTCAACAAATGGAAAGACAGTTAAGTGTCATGCAGTCCTTGCATTCATCGAGCTCCACTCCATCATCATTACTTGATAATTTTATGAAAAATATTCAGGAGAACATGCAACATATCAAGAAATTCATAAATGCCTTTGTTGTTGTTGTTCGCCCAAGATCGGCAACTCTTCAACAACCTCCAGCCAAACCTTAAGATCCACAGAGTCGCACAATGCCAGCTACGCCAAGTCGCGTTGCCAGTGTTTTAACTGAAAAAGCTTTGAAAAAGATTCTTGACGAAATTCAAAGCTTGAGAGGTAAAATGGCTGAATCCTCTAAAGATAAGTCCATTTCTGAAACTCTGCAATCAGTTTTGGATGCTATCTTGGATCAAGTCACGAGCAAGACAACGCTTGATCCGGTGTTGTAGGCCATCTCTAGTCTGAAAGAGAATTTAGATACTTCAAGGCTAGCACCGACAGAGAATGATAGACTAACCAAGATTCTGGACTTGGTTACGCGTACTTTTGAGAAATTACAAAAATTGGAGAACAAGATGCCTACAAAAATTATGGATCTGTCTTACACTGTCATCAAGGCAATGAACAATAGATTGCATTCTATTGTGTGGTATATTGCCTCTAGCATGAAAGGCTTTAAAATACTCTTTCATCTGTTGGAGGAGAAAGGTGTAGAGGTTCCACCTGCACCAAGAGCTCTAGCCTTCACACGTCCTCAAGAACCTCACGAGCTTGACAGACTTCAAGGTATACTAGAATGTGAAGATGAAGATGAATCGGATCAAGAGCCATTGCATAGAATTAGTCGAAGGGTGTCTCCACCACTAGACCCCTCATCAAAAACCTTCCCAGATCCTAAACGGAAGCGCCCAATCATGCCAGAATTTAAAGGTCATACACTTTCTCCTGATTTGCTCAAGGTCATGCAGAACGAAAAACAAAAGGTTTCAAACCTAGCCCACCTCTTGATCCATTTAAATTTGGTGTTTTCAAGTATGCTCACGAAAAATTCATTGAAAAATCTATGAAGGGTATTGTAATTGATGAATCTATCAGTAGTCTGAGATAGAGCACACGTGGTTCATCAAGACCACAAACACGAAGGAAATCCAAGAATTCTACACCTAATTCCAGTGGATCCAAGAAGGATGAGGAGGCCGAAAGAAAAACGAAAGGGAAGGGTCCCAATAGGAGCTAAGCATACCCACTTTTTGATGTTTTCAAAAGGGGGAGAAGAGAAAATAAGAGAAAATGCAAATATTATGGCTAAGTTAGCTCTAGAAAGGGAAGCTACATGTAAGGGGGAGTTCTATCTAAGTTATTGTATTCATTTTATATTGTATTGTTTGCAACTTGTCGTGTAAATACTTATGATTGAAATGAGATAGAACTAATATGTATGTAGATACCGTTCTAAATTCGTTATATGTTTAATGCATGAATATAATTATCTGCATGATCTCTGAGTATTTGAAATCATAAAAAAGGGAGAGATTGTTATCTCAATGAACCCCATCACATGAATGCTTTGATGATTCCAAATATCTCCAGTTTGTTTATCTAATGATTTTTTCTAGTGTTTCAGATTTATCAAGAATCAAAATCAAGGAACTGTGGTCACAAGCCTATTGAACATCACAAAGTAAAGTTCTGATTCTATCAGTACTTAGAATGTAAATTCTATCGATCAACTTACTCTCAACAACATTTTATCGTTTGCATATTTTGATCGTAACATTTTAATCATACCTTATGATTTCTAAAGTATTTGATTTGATTAAGAGAAACAATGATGTTTTATCGAGCTTTAATAGAGAAATCAAAAACTATTTTTATAAAGTCTTTCAGGACGCTAATGTTTTAGCAGCGCCCTCCTGGACTTGATGAGTCAGGACGCTGATAAAATATTAGGAAGCTCAAGGTTGAATTGAACTGATTAATAAAGACGCTTACTTATTTGTAGCGATCTTTCTTTTATCAACCTTTGAGAATGTCAAGATGCTGACATAGTTTCAGCTCGCTGAAAGTTCTTTTTGTCTTTAAGTGATTTCTATCTTTAAGGACACTGAGCTAATGGTTCAGTGGCTACTCAGATTGCGAAATCAAACCTTATAAGGAGGTTGTGAGTTCGAATCTGGGGGAGGCCCTGCGCTATTCATAAAGGAATAGTGTGGACAAATGATCTGGGTATGGGGCGCTTGCGCAACCCAGATGGGACAATATTATGTGGTGCTATGGCTGGAGCAGACCCCAAGGTGGGGTGCTCATCACACTGGGTATGGGGCACTTGCGCAATCCAGGTGTGACAAAAAGGCCTTATATTGCCCATCACACCGCCGGTATGGGGTATGACAATTTAAGCCATATCTGGACCAGTTTATTATTGTCTTTATTGATGATATTCTCATTTATTCCAAAACCAAAGAGGAACATGAGAAGAACCTCAGAATCACATTACTACGGAAGCATATGTTGTTTGCTGAATTCAGTAAATGTGAGTTTTGGATAAATGAAGTAAGATTCTTGGGTCACGTGGTTAGTACAGGTGGTATCTCTGTTGATCCTGCTAAGGTTGAGGCGATTATTGATTGGCCGAGACCGACCACTGTGGCAAAGATTCGTAGTTTTCTGGGTTTGGCAGGTTATTACAGAAAGTTTGTGGAAGGATTTTTCAGATTAGCCGCTCCACTTACAAGGTTGACCCAGAAAAATGTGTCATTTGTGTGGACTGATGGTTGTGAAAATGCTTTCATTGAGTTGAAAAAAAAAGTTGACCACAACACCAGTTCTAGTATTTCCAGATTCGAGAAAGTCGTTAGTGATTTATACTGATGCATCACACTTTGGTCTGGGATGTGTACTAAAGCAGGAGGGAAGAGTGCTTGCTTATGCATCTAGACAATTAAAGATACATGAGAAGAATTACCTTGTGCATGATTTGGAGCTGGCAGCCGTTGTGTTTGTTTGGAAATTGTGGAGGCATTACCTGTATGGTGAAAAGTTCACACTGTATTAAGACCATAAGAGTCTGAAATATTTATTTGACCAGAAAGAACTGAATATGAGGCATCGTAGATGGCTCGAATTCCTGAAGGATTATGAATTCACATTGGAGTATCATCCTGGGAAGTCGAACGTTGTAGCTAATGCATTGAGTAGGAAACAGATTGAGACCAGTGCGGTGGCTTGTCAGATGGCCTAGTGAAGGAACACGTTCCTGGTTGAAGGAACTCACTCCTGATCATTTTTTCAGAGAATCAGAATTTTTTATCAGGGTTTAAGGAACACGCTCCTTATAAGAAGAACATCGTCCTGTGGAATTTCCTGAGACTTAGAATTTTTCTGATCAGGGAGAAGGAATGCGCTCCTGTTGCCAAGGGCAAAATGAAAATTTTTTAAGAGTCAGTGTTCTTGTTGAAGGAACCCGTTCCTATGCCCAATGGAAAAATTGAGGAACACGCCCCTTAAGTACGGAGCACACTCCTTCAAAGGAGGAAAATCTAGAATTTTTCAGATTTCAAACCAGAAACGCACTCTTGCTTTGTGGAACGCGTTCATGTGCCTCTGTGTGGTGTTTGTCTATAAATACCATACTTGCTCATTTGAAGTGCAACTTTTGCAAAACTTAAGAGAACTTGTGCAATTTTTCTACAGTGTTTATACTAGTCCAAAACACGTTCCTAAGCCTATTTCAAACATTTTTGAGGCAAAAGTTCAACCACATTTGATCATTTGATCCAAGCTTTCGAAAATTTCTCCATATCATTTCCAAACCTTGAGAAACTTTGAAGTTTCTCTTGTGCAAGTGTTCCAAACAATTTTGGTGATTTCTACATATTTGTTTGTGTCTTGATCGTGTTTTGAGCAACCAAATACACACAAGAAGAATCTCTGACTTCAATCTTACCTTGTGGGGTATATATTTTTTTAAACTTGATTTTTGTTATCTTGGTGAATGTAAATCAGTTTTTGTGCTTATCTTGTTATATTTAAACTGATTTTGTATTGAGTTATATGTGTGAAACCCTATCTTGTTCATCATATCAAAATATCCTGTTTAGTTGTTTCATATATTAGTTAAGATATCGATTCATGTGCCAATATCATATTCCTTTGAATCGAAGTTTTTAAACGATACTTAATTTGTATGATTCGTGTTCTTAAACATATATTTACTTTGAATCATCAAGTCTTGATTATCGTAGTGTATTGATGCTCGTGCGTTAAACTTGTATTTGGTTAGAATCAATATATTGATTGAGTGTCCATAGTCAATCCACGATTTTACATTGCATACATTTGAATCGAGTGCATTTGAGAAAAATATCTATTTCAACACTTTGCATCATTTTAAATCATAGTGGTTGGAATAATATTTGTTGATTCATTCAAGATTGTAAGCTTTCATTGTTGAGAGTGATTTTGATCACTTCTCTATATCCTTTGTAATCTTGATGTATTGTTGACGTGTGTCAAATTTGAGATTATTTGACCATTGATTGTAAGGCACGTAACCACACCAGTTAGTTGGTTACAAGTGCGGCTTTCTAGCCAAGCCCTGGTGTAGGCTAAACTGTGGCTTTTTAACCAAGCCCTAGTATAGGTTAGAGTGTGAGTAGCATCCTAACCGAGCCCTAGTGTCAGTTAGTGTAAAGGCTTGAGCCAAGCCTTGGGTAGTGGACGTAAACTCGAGGGAATTCGAACCACTCTAAATCTCTGTGTTCATATTTATTTGTTGCACTTGCCTTTATTTGTTTTGTTTCTGTTGTTAGCTACTGCACATTATATTCTATTAATTTAATCAACTGAAAGGTAATGCAAAAATCTGCCAAGTCCAATTTGCCCCCCTCTTGGACTATAATACTAGGCCAACAAGTGGTATCAGAGCGGATTTTTGCAATCAAAGTTATCTAACAATTTCTTTGAGTAAGATGGCAGGACAGTGCTCAAGTAGTTATAGTGTGGACACTAGCACATACACCGACAGACCACCATTGTTTAGAAAAAAAAAATCATGAGTGGAAGATTCTCATGAAAACATTTATGAGATCACAAGGTGTTGATCTTTGGGAAATGGTGGAAAACGGGTATACTTTTCTTAACAAGCCAACCGGGCAATGGACAAGTCAAGAAAAAGAAGAGTATCGCCTAAATGCCAAGGCAGTGTATGCTCTATTTTGTAGTCTCCTTGACAGTGAATTGGAACAAGTTAGTCAATGTGAGACTACAAATGATGCATGAAAACTGCTTCATTTGGTTCACAGTGGGCTACTAAATAACAGAAAATCAAGACTCGGGATGCAGATAAAAGATTTGAAGATTTCAACATTCCTAAAAATGAGCCAATTGAAGAAGCGTGCTCTCAATTCAAATCAATTCTTCAAGACTTAAAAGATCTGGGTCAAGAGATACCATCTGGGATTAGCCTCGTTTGCTTTGCTGACAGACTTTCGAGATATTTTGCTGAAAAATGTACAAGCATAGTAGACGTGTTTAATCCATGGGAATTCACCTTGGAAGAGTTTTGCAAGGTATTGATATCTATAGAAACCAATGATGAAATAACAACAAGAATTGAAATAATTAAAAGATCACTTGAAAGTTTCAAGTTCTTGCGTGAGGAAACAGTTGATGACGGACTTGGTAGGTTGATAGAATTAGCAAGTGATTTGCAAAGTTCTGGAATAACCTATCCTCATAAAATATTGGTTAAGTATTTCTTAGAGAGCTTTCTGGACAAATGGAAGTACAAAGTCGAATTTGTTGAGATGTTCAGTGATCCGTTTAATAATAGCTTTGGGAGAATTCTTTATGTGTTAAGCGGACTTGAGACCTCCTTAGAAGATAGTGAAGCTTCATCTGAAAGAAAAGAAATACTTGCCAACTTACCAAGTGATGATGACAGAGATAGAATGGATGAAAGTGAAACATCATCATTAGTAAACGATCAGTACGATGAAGAAGAACAAGTTGAGGATGATCAATTATTAAGTGCCATATCTAGTGGTTCACTCATTTACACCTCAACTCATGAAGATGAAGATCTGAATATTCAAGTTCACACTAGAAGGTTTCCAAAGATTCCAAGATGAAATTGTGGATTAGGAAACTACTTGGATGTAGCAAGGACTCAAACAACACAACCGATGATCAAAATGTAAGATTTGAGGATCCTTGAAGTGTTGCATGAATGGTCATCACTTGTGGGTAACACTTCTATTTAAATTCAAATATTTCAATTGTGCTATTCCACAAATGGCCTGAACATATCTTTATAAGCATAAATAAATTGTGTATTAAGAGATATGTCTTTGTTGAAGCATTTAATTCCTCTCAAGCATGTTTTTTATCATGTATTGCTTGATGTTTGAGTTGAATGATCTTTCATGTCATACTATGTGTTGTTATCTCAATGAACCCCATGTCATGAATGTTTTGATGATTCCAAACATCTCCAATTTGTGTATCTAATGATCTTGCCAAGTGTTTCAGATTTATCAGAAATCAAGATCAAGCAACTGAGCGCACAAGCCTATTGAAGATCACAAGTAAAGTTCCAAGTCTGTCAACACTTAGAATGTAAAACCTATTGATCAATTTGCTCTCGGCAAGATTTAATCATTTTTGTATTTTGTTCATACACTTTACAGTATTTCAAATGATTTAATTTTTTATGTTTAATTTCAAATTTACCGAGTTTTTATTCGCATTCAGTGTATTTTTTATCGCGAGTCAAAATTGTGTTTCTAAAGTCTTTCAGGATGCTAATGAGTTAGCAGCGCTCTCCTGAACTTGATAAGTCAGGACGCTGACATTCATTAGGACACTGATAACATTCAACGTTGAATTGAACTGATTCATCAGGACGCTCACTTGTTAGTAGCTGCTTCCCTATTAGTCAACCTCTGAAGTTGTCAGGACGTTGACTTAACATCAGCTTACTGAAAAATTTCTAAGTTCTTCAACGAATTTATCTTTAAGGACGCTGATAATTATAAGTTGGATAAACTATCAAGACGCTACCTGGATAGGAGCGCCCTCACCTTTGGGAATCAATTTAATAACTTTCAGGACGCTTACTGTTCTTCAGCGCACTTAATATTGTTTTCAAATTTTAGGACGTGCACTTGTGATAGCGCCCTCGTACTTTTAATGTTTTAAAATAAAGCAGGACGCTAACTGTTGATTAGTGCCCTCAGGATTTAATTCGTTTAAGTATCATAGTAAGTCAGGACGCTTACAAGTCAGTAGCGCCCTCACTTCATCGTTCGGTACGACGCTGATGCTATATGAGCGCCTTCAAAGGAACAAAGCGACAAAAATGATATTTTTATTGTTCTGACACGTACATCCTCTTAGCCACCTTTTCTGAACAACTTTTCGTACAAAATATCAACTTTCTGTATTTGTAAGAGATATTCTCAGATTCATGAACCACGTCTCTTAAACTTTCCTTATTTGTGAATCTAGAGAAAAATCAGAATGTTCATGAAATGTGCAATTGTCATTTTTGTGATACATTCTCGCTGTTGTGAGTAAACGTTCATATTTGAAATTCAAATTCAAATGAACAACGGCTTCATCTCTACAAGTCCATATATACCAACACTTAACAATTTGTTAAGACCATCGAAAATTCTCTAAGCTAAAACACTTTTTGAAAGTTAGTCAAATTTTCATCTGATTCAAAAAGCTTAAGTTATTCTGGTTTCAAAGCGTTTTATTTGAATCTCTACTTGTTCAAAAGATTTTCATATTGAGCTAAATTTCTATCTTTATCTGAAAATCTATTAGAAAGCTTGAACTGTTTTAACTCAAATTTTCAGCACTGATTTAACTTGTTTCATTCTTGCTGGAAGAGAAATTTGAGAGATAGCTCATAGAATACAGTTGTACTTAATTTCATATCCTGTAAACTGTATCAAGGTTGTAACAGTAACTAAATAAACTACTGAGTTGATATTCTCATATTCAACAAGGTTAGGTCTTTCCACGCCCGTAAGTTGAGAAACGGTCTTTTCACACCCGTAAGTTGAGAAACGGTCTTCTCACACCCGTAAGTTGAGAAACGGTAGTTCTCACACTCGTAAGTTGAGAAAAGTTAGGTTTGTCTCACACTCGTAAGTTGGAATAGGTTGGTCTCAAGCCTGCAAGTTGAGTAGTGTAACGGTTGTTCTCGCACCCGCAAGTTGAGAAAAGGTGTAACGATTTGATTCTCACCCGTAAGAGAATCCCTTAGTGATATGGTTTAAAATCCTAACTGAGGAGGTTAGGTAGTGGACGTAGGCAAGTAGCCGAACCACTATAAATCGACCGTGCATATTTATTTTTATTCTGCACTTTAACATTGCCACTGTGATTAATTTTAAATTGTCTAAGTGTCCAATTCACCCCACTGTTAGACATACCTGGACCAACAATTGGTATCAGAGCAGTGTTGCTCTTCAAAGAAACTTCACAATTTCTTTGATACCAATGGCAATGACCAGAGGCAATGTTATAGAAGTAGGTCAACCTTTGGATAGACTAGCTCTGTTCAATAGAGACTGGTTTGAAGATTGGATGATAAGGATGAAATACTTTCTACGATCTAAGGATATCAGTCTATGGGAAATGGTTGTAAACGGTTACATCATGCCCAACAAACCTATTGTGTTATGGACAGATAACGAAATACTAAATGATAAGCTTAAAGCTCAAGCTGTCTATGTTTTGTACTGCTCTCTACTCGAGGAAGAAGTAGAAAGGTAGTTCATCTCGAAAGTGCCAAAGAGATTTGGGAAACATTTAAATCACTTCACTGTGAAAAGTTCAACAATTGAGATGAAAAGGTCAAAGATTCTGATAGACTATTTGATGCCTTTGAGATATTTGAAAATGAATCTCTCGATACGGCATGCAACATATATCAATCCATTCTTGTCAGAATGCAAGAACTGAATTAGGAAATACCTGTAGAAATATCTCTAGTATATTTCTGTGATAAGCTTCCAAAAAAATGGAATGATAAGCTAACTATATTAGTTGAATCTGTTGAACCATGGGAAATGTGTTTAAAAGAGTTATTTGATCTCTTGTACACCATGGGAGGAAAAGATAAGACTAGTGACCCAGTTAGAACATTAGAAGAGCCACTCGTCCACTTAAGGGTTTTAGATAGTGAGCCAGTTCATGATAACCTTCAATGTTTTATACATCTAGTAAATGAACTTGAATACTTTTGAAAAATCATCTCTCACTCTACTTTAGTACAATGCTTTCTAAACAGTTTTCCTGAAAACTAGAAATATAAAGTAGATTTTCTAAACGAGTTTTCAAATCCATTTTGAAATTAGTTTTCAAGAAATTGATTATATTTTGAGTGGGTTAAAAACTTCATCTGAGAGAGAAAACATTCTTGCAAATGCACCAAGCAGGAACGAAAATGAAGTTGATGATATATACACAATGAATCAACAATCCTTAGCAAACACATCGAGGACGCTCAATGAAAGATCTCCAGATAGAATGTCGAGAAAGAAGTCAGGATGGAGAACGAAGATAATGAATTATCTCAGCTGCTTCAAAAAGAGACAGAGTGCACAAGTTGTGGACTTTGAAGTACCTTGAGGTAAAAGTCAAAAATATGCAAAGGTATAAAAGTTACTCTCATCTCTGCTGATTTTATTAGAATAAATATATCTATCAGTTATTATTAGAATGAACTGATTATCTTTAATCATGCAATGCTTAGAATGCTCAAATATTTTCGCTCATGATTAAATTATTGATAATTGGTTAATGGAATATAATTTATGATTTTGTTTGTTCAGCCATACGATACTTAAGTTTAATTGGTCAAATTTGATTAATATTAGAATTTAAGTATCAATGAGGATGTTGAAAATGTTTGAGACGCTAATGTGTCTGAAGCTATTAGTTGTTCAAAAATTACTCGTCATAAGGAGGACGCTAATCAGTCGCAAACGTTAGATAAATTAAACCACCTCAGTTAATAAGTTGCGACACATGTGTGTGTGTGTCAGGAGTGAGCTTATCGCTTTAGCATCATAAAATAAAAGCTTCAGTGACCTAACAGTCACTTTCTCTTTCGATGCCCTGGGACGCTTCAATGAAAACTTAATAGGAATCGCTCCAAAAGTTACTACTGAATCTTCATCTTTAACGTTTGGTAAATCTTGATCTCTATTCATCTTTAAATCTTTTGATTCCTATTGTATCAGTCTCTGCTCCACTGCCTCAATTTTTTATCTCTTTTTGTTTGATTTTCAATGGCACCCAAACCTGAAATACTTCGCCTCTTTTTTGCAAGAAAACGACCAGTTTCACCTTTATCGCCTCCAGATAGGAGTGTGAGACCAAGAACTTAACCAACTTAGGCCGAACTGGCTGAGGAATCCACACCATCTGTACCCACACCTCCTATTAAAATCGTGTCTGGACCATCTCACCCACCTTCTTCTACCCAGATTAGAAGAAAAGGAAACAAAACAGAGAAGCTCATTAACCGAGCTGTAATCGATGGATGTTTTGTTGATTTTGATTTCTTCATTAACTCTCACCTTGACATTCTATCTTTATTCGAGTTTCAAGGCTGGACAAATATATTTACCTTCAATTCGAAATGGTACCTTAGTCTCGTCAGGTAATTCTATTTGAATTTGATTGATAAACTCGGTCTGGATTTACAAAACAATCTATGGTAAAGGGAAAATCTGTTGAGATTTCTCACAGATTCTTTTCTGAAGCATTTTCTTTGCCGAGTGATGAAAGTGCCCACCTACTTTCATTCGCTAAGAATAAAGTCCAGTATCTAGGCTACAATTGCCTTTCTGTTCTAATTCTTGTTTCAAAGAAAACGGACCACTAGAGTGTTGACAAGAAACTCACAAATCAGTCCTTTGAATTAATCCCCAGTATAATCCACAACATCATTACCTATCCCATTCAGCCGAAATCTGGTAGCAGGAGTAATGTAAATGACTTAGATTTATTCTTAATCTGGTGCATTCTAGAAAAGAAGAAAGTGAATCTTGCCCAAATCCTCATGCATGTGATGAATATAGTGGTTAGTAGAGGAGGATGTCTTCCATTAGGTATGTACCTCACCACTCTGTTTGAGATGTGTGGTATTGATTTTAGTGGAGAAAGCTTCAAAGAAACCAGCAGATAAAACTACATTGGTCAAACCACTGTGAAATTGATGAGGTACACTTACGTCCCTGCATTGGACAAATGGATTCCAATGTCAGACATTCCACTTGACGGAGAATCTAGTGGAAAAGATGAAACAAGAGAAGAAGATGTCTCAGCAATGGAGAAAGAAGTTGCACATGCATTGACTACTCAAGATGAACAGGTTGTGCAAGAGGAAGCTGTTACCACAGCTAATATTGAGCATGTTTCAATTGACGATGTGGAAATTGAATATGCAGAGCAAGCTGTTCATGCTGAAGAACATCTGAGTGAGTCAGAAAATGCTGATGCAATCTTGGAGGAAATCACCAGAGAGGGAGCCAGTGAGAACTCTAATAAAACCATCTCTAGGCCACCATCTCCATTTGATGTCCTTGTATCAGTGGAATCCCAAGACTCGAAAAAGACTGAGTCTGATGGTGGAAAATGTCAAGAAGCAAAGGGTTATGATATGGCTATCATACCCTATTAGGGAGATGACTCAAATGTGAAAGCTGATGTAGAAGATCATATGGAAGATTTTCATGAGGCCAATGCTGAGTTTCAAGAAGAAGATGGAGTGGAAAATATTCATGAAGAAAGCTCATCTGATCATGAGACGCCTTCTACCAGCAAGCCAACAAATGAATTCTTCAGAGATGAAGATTTCTCAAGAAGAGTGAGAAAAAATCAGATTTTTGTCATGTATCAGCTAATGACTCCTTTCGAGTCATTTCGTGTCTGTTTTTTCCGCATTTCCACTCAAAACCCTTAGGTTCATTTTGTTTGCACACATAGTGTTTGACAAAATGCCTCCTAAGAAAACCACGGCTTCAAAACATCATTTGGAGATCGACAAATCCTCCAGACCTACACGGCAACGTGTAGAGGTTGGGGAGTCCCCAACACCTACTCCGCTTTCCACGAGGTGACCTCGTGCCTCTCGACCTCCCCGCGAGCCTTCACCTTCACCTTCACTATCCTCTTCAATGTCACCTTCATCCTCATCGGGTGATGACGTCACACTCTCCGCACAAACAACCTCACCTACATCCCGTCCACCACTCCTAGAACCTGCCGTCAGGCTTTTTGACACTCGACGTCTCACCATGAGCGTCCGAGTAGATTTTGACGACCTTATGAGGATACATATGCCTCTTTTCACCCACTTCACTCACATGAGATGGGAGCTGTTCCTTTCTCATGGCGATGTTATCTACACTGAGTTAGTCCAAGTTTTCTACTCTGGACTCACTCATGCCCCTGGCGATGATCCCCTTCACTATCGATCTAGGGTTTTCGGTATTAACATTGACATATCTCCATCCATTTTGGATGAGATATTTGGTTTTCCTTCAGCTAATCCAACATTCTCATTTTTTGGGAAGGACAATGAGATCGCCTTTCCTAATTAGGATTGGATCACAGCTCTTAGAACCATGTCAAGAATGGAGCCTAGACATGGAGTGTTGACTTTGACCAACACTATCTTTGGCTTCCGACTTAAGATCTTCCACAACATTATCTCAAGAGTCATCATTTCGCGCTTTAGTTTGCGTGTGAAGGTCAAGCCCTTGGATGTTTTCCTGCACAGCCGCACCAGCATCCACTTAAGTAAGTTGAATGATCGGTGTGCAACTTTAAAATAACCACAACTTTTTTATTCTGACTCCAATTTGTGTGATTGAACATGGGTTAGAAATAGGAAGAAAAATCATTTTCAATTCTTTTTCATTCACACAAATCATAGTCAGGATGAAAAGTAACGGCTATTTGAACTTTTCTTCACGATTTGTTCGATAAGTAAGTTGATTAATCGGCAAAAAACATTCAAATAGCCATAACATTTTGCTTCTGACTCCGATTTGAGTGATTGAAAATGCGTTGGAAAGAGGAAGAAACAATATTTCAAACGCCTTTTGAATAACTCAAATCATAGTTTGAAAGAAATGGTTACGGCTTTTTGAATTTTGATTACTGATTAGATTCATAAGTACATGGGTCAATGGGTAACAAACATTCAAATAACGATAACGTTTTCATCCTGACTCGGATTTGAGTTATTGCACATGCATTGGAAAGATCAAAAAATAATATTTCCAATGCCTTTCGATTAACTCATAACAGAGTCAGCATTAAACTGTTACGACTATTTGATTATTTCTTACCGATTAGATCAATAATAAGTAAGTTGAATGATTGGTACGAAACTTTAAAATAACCACAACTTTTTCTTTCCGACTCCAATTTGTGTGATTAAACGTGCGTTAGAAATAGGAAGAAAAGATATTTCCAACTCCTTTTGAATCACTCAAATCAGAGTAAGGATGAAAAGTTACAGCTATTTAAATTTTTCTTCACGATTAGCTTGATAAGTAAGTTGCGCGATCGATTAGAAAATCTCAAGTAGCCATAGCATTTTATTCCCGAAGCCAATTTGAGTGATTGAACATGCGTTGGAAATAGGAAGAAACAATATTTTGAACTCCTTTTGAATAACTCAAATCATAGTTGGGATGAAAGGGTTACGACAACTTCAATTTTGCTTACCCTGTTAGATTGATAGGTAAGTTGACTGACTGGTATTAAACTTTAAAATAGCTTTAACTCTTTCATCTCGACTCCAATTTGAGTTTTGAACATGCGTTGGAAAGTGGAAGAAATGATATTTTCAACGCCTTTTGACTTACTCAAATCATAGTCGGCATGAAAAGTTACTGCTATTTGAATTTGGTTTACTGATTAGATAGGTAAGTAAGTCGACAGATCGGTTAAAAACATTCAAATAGCCACAACATTTTCATCATGATTCTGATTTGAGTGATTGAACATGTGACTTAAAGAGAAAGAAACTAAATTTGCAACGCCTTTTGAATAACTCAAATATCAGTTTGGATGAAATTGTTACGGCTATTTGAATTTTGATTACTGATTAGATTGGTAAGTAAGTTATCCAATGGGTAGGAAACATCCAAATAGCCATACCGTTTTCATCCAGACTCTGATTTGAGTGATTGCACATACCTTGGAAAGAAGAGGAAACTATATTTCCAGTGCCTCTTGATTAACTCATATCAGAGGCCGGATTAAACTGTAAGGACTATTCGAATTTTTCTTCATGATCTATAAGTAAGTTGAGCGATCGGTAAGAAAATCTCAAATACAATAACATTTTATCCCCGACTCCGATTTGAGTGATTTAACATGCGTTGGAAAGTGGAAGAAAGGATATTTGCATCGACTTTTGACTAACTCAAATCAAAGTTTGTTGAAATTGTTAAGGCTATTTTGAATTTTGATTATTGATTAGACTGATAAGTATGTTCGCCAATGAGTAACAAACATTCAAGTAGCGATAATGTTTTCATCCGGACTCCAATTTTAGTGATTGCACATTTCTTGGAAAGAAGAAGAAAAACAATATTTTCAACGCCTTTTTATTAACTCATATTAGTGTCAGGATTAAACTGTAAGTTTATTTGAATTTTTCTTACTGATTCAATCGAGAAGTAAGTTGAATGATCGGTGTGAAACTTTAAAATAACCACAACTTTTTTATTCTGACTCCAATTTGTGTGATTGAACATGGGTTAGATATAGGATGAAAAATCATTTTCAATTCTTTTTCATTCACACAAATCAAAGTCAGGATGAAAAGTAACGGCTATTTGAACGTTTCTTCACGATTTGTTCGATAAGTAAGTTGATTGATCGGCAAAAAACATTCAAATAGCCATAACATTTTGTTTCTGACTCCGATTTGAGTGATTGAAAATGCGTTGGAAAGAGGAAGAAACAATATTTCAAACGCCTTTTGAATAACCCAAATCATAGTTTAAAAGAAATGGTTACGGCTTTTTGAATTTTGATTACTGGTTAGATTCATAAGTATGTTGGTCAATGGGTAACAAACATTCAAATAGCCATAACGTTTTCATCCTGACTCGGATTTGAGTTATTGCACATGCATTGGAAAGATCAAGAAACAATATTTCCAATGCCTTTTGATTAACTCATAGTAGAGTCAGCATTAAACTGTTACGACTATTTGATTATTTCTTACCGATTAGATCAATAATAAGTAAGTTGAATGATTGGTACGAAACTTTAAAATAACCACAACTTTTTCTTTCCGACTCCAATTTGTGTGATTAAACGTGCGTTAGAAATAGGAAGAAAAGATATTTCCAACTCCTTTTGAATCACTCAAATCAGAGTAAGGATGAAAAGTTACAGCTATTTAAATTTTTCTTCACGATTAGCTTGATAAGTAAGTTGCGCGATCGATTAGAAAATCTCAAGTAGCCATAGCATTTTATTCCCGAAGCCAATTTGAGTGATTGAACATGCGTTGGAAATAGGAAGAAACAATATTTTGAACTCCTTTTGAATAACTCAAATCATAGTTGGGATGAAAGGGTTACGACAACTTCAATTTTGCTTACCCTGTTAGATTGATAGGTAAGTTGACTGACCGGTATTAAACTTTAAAATAGCTTTAACTCTTTCATCTCGACTCCAATTTGAGTTTTGAACATGCGTTGGAAAGTGGAAGAAATGATATTTTCAACGCCTTTTGAATTACTCAAATCATAGTCGGCATGAAAAGTTACTGCTATTTGAATTAGGTTTACTGATTAGATAGGTAAGTAAGTCGACAGATCGGTTAAAAACATTCAAATAGCCACAACATTTTCATCATGATTCTGATTTGAGTGATTGAACATGTGGCTTAAAGAGAAAGAAACTAAATTTGCAACGCCTTTTGGATAACTAAAATATCAGTTTGGATGAAATTGTTACGGCTATTTGAATTTTGATTACTGATTAGATTGGTAAGTAAGTTATCCAATGGGTAGGAAACATCCAAATAGCCATACCGTTTTCATCCAGACTCTGATTTGAGTGATTGCACATACCTTGGAAAGAAGAATAAACTATATTTCCAGTGCCTCTTGATTAACTCATATCAGAGTCCGGATTAAACTGTAAGGACTATTCGAATTTTTCTTCATGATCTATAAGTAAGTTGAGCGATCGGTAAGAAAATCTCAAATACCAATAACATTTTATCCCCGACTCCGATTTGAGTGATTTAACATGCGTTGGAAAGTGGAAGAAAGGATATTTGCATCGACTTTTGACTAACTCAAATCAAAGTTTGTTGAAATTGTTAAGGCTATTTTGAATTTTGATTATTGATTAGACTGATAAGTTTGTTCGCCAATGAGTAACAAACATTCAAGTAGCGATAATGTTTTCATCCGGCCTCCAATTTTAGTGATTGCACATTTCATGGAAAGAAGAAGAAAAACAATATTTTCAACGCCTTTTTATTAACTCATATCAGTGTCAGGATTTAACTGTAAGTCTAATTGAATTTTTCTTACTGATTCAATCGAGAAGTAAGTTGAATGATCGGCGTGAAACTTTAAAATAACCACAACTTTTTTATTCTGACTCCAATTTGTGTGATTGAACATGGGTTAGATATAGGAAGAAAAATTATTTTCAATTCTTTTTCATTCACACAAATCAAAATCAGGATGAAAAGTAACGGCTATTTGAACTTTTCTTCACGATTTGTTCGATAAGTAAGTTGATTGATCGGCAAAAAACATTCAAATAGCCATAACATTTTGCTTCTGACTCTGATTTGAGTGATTGAAAATGCGTTGGAAAGAGGAAGAAACAATATTTCAAACGCCTTTTGAATAACTCAAATCATAGTTTGAAAGAAATGGTTACGGCTTTTTGAATTTTGATTACTGATTAGATTCATAAGTACGTTGGTCAATGGGTAACAAACATTCAAATAACCATAACGTTTTCATCCTGACTCGGATTTGAGTTATTGCACATGCATTGGAAAGATCAAGAAACAATATTTCCAATGCCTTTTGATTAACTCATAACAGAGTCAGCATTAAACTGTTACGACTATTTGATTATTTCTTACCGATTAGATCAATAATAAGTAAGTTGAATGATTGGTATGAAACTTTAAAATAACCACAACTTTTTCTTTCCGACTCTAATTTGTGTGATTAAACATGCGTTAGAAATAGGAAGAAAAGATATTTCCAACTCCTTTTGAATCACTCAAATCAGAGTAAGGATGAAAAGTTACAGCTATTTGAATTTTTCTTCACGATTAGCTTGATAAGTAAGTTGCGCGATCGATTAGAAAATCTCAAGTAGCCATAACATTTTATTCCCGACGCCAATTTGAGTGATTGAACATGCGTTGGAAATAAGGAGAAACAATATTTTGAACTCCTTTTGAATAACTCAAATCACAGTTGAGATGAATGGGTTACGACATTCTGAATTTTGCTTACCCGTTAGATTGATAGGTAAGTTGACCGACCGGTATTAAACTTTAAAATAGCTTTAACTCTTTCATCCCGACTCCGATTTGAGTTTTGAACATGTGGTGGAAAGTGGAAGAAATGATATTTTCAACGCCTTTTGAATTACTCAAATCATAGTCGGCATGAAAAGTTACTGCTATTTGAATTAGGTTTACCGATTAGATCGGTTAAAAACATTCAAATAGCCACAAAATTTTCATCCTGATTCTGATTTGAGTGATTGAACATGTGACTTAAAGAGGAAGAAACTAAATTTGCAACGCCTTTTGAATAACTCAAATATCAGTTTGGATGAAATTGTTGCGGCTATTTGAATTTTGATTACTGATTAGATTGGTAAGTAAGTTGTCCAATGGGTAGGAAACATCCAAATAGTCATACCGTTTTCATCCTGACTCCGATTTGAGTGATTGCATATACCTTGGAAAGAAGAAGAAACTATATTTCCAGCACCTCTTGATTAACTCATATCAGAGTCTGGATTAAACTGTAAGGACTATTCGAATTTTTCTTCACGGTTAGATCTATAAGTAAGTTGAGCCATCGGTAAGAAAATCTCAAATACCCATAACATTTTATCCCCGACTCTGATTTGAGTGATTTAACATGCATTGGAAAGTGGAAGAAAGGATATTTGCATTGACTTTTGGCTACCTCAAATCAAGGTTTGTTGAAATTGTTAAGGCTATTTTGAATTTTGATTATTGATTAGACTGATAAGTATGTTCGCCAATGAGTAACAAACATTCAAGTAGCCATAATGTTTTCTTCCGGACTCCAATTTGAGTGATTGCAAATTCCTTGGAAAGGAGAAGAAATAATATTTTTAACGCCTTTTTATTAACTCATATCAGTGTCAGGATTAAACTGTAAGTCTATTTGAATTTTTCTTACTGATTCAATCGAGAAGTAAGTTGAATTATCGGTGTGAAACTTTAAAATAACCACAACTTTTTCATTCTGACTCCAATTTGTGTGGTTGAACATGCATAGATATAGGAAGAAAATTTTCAATTCTTTTTCATTCACTCAAATCAAAGTCAGGATGAAAAGTAACGGCTATTTGAACTTTTCTTCACGATTTGTTCGATAAGTAAGTTGATTGATCGGCAAAAAACATTCAAATATAACATTTTGCTCCTGACTACGATTTGAGTGATTGAAAATGTGTTAGAAAGAGGAAGAAATAATATTTCAAATGCCTTTTGAATAACTCAAATCATAGTTCGAAAGAACTGATTACGGCTTTTTGAATTTTGATTGCTGATTGGATTCATAAGTACGTTGGTCAATGGCTAACAAACATTCAAAAAGCCATAACGTTTTCATCCTGACTCGGATTTGAGTTATTGCACATGCATTGGAAAGTTCAAGAAACAGTATTTCCAACGCCTTTTGATTAACTCGTAACAGAGTCAGCATTAAACTGTTATGACTATTTGAATATTTCTTACCGATTAGACCAATAATAAGTAAGTTGAATGATTGGTATTAAACTTTAAAATAACCACAACGTTTTCTTGTCGACTTCAATTTGTGTGATTAAACATGCGTTAGAAATAGGAAGATGAGATATTTCCAACTCCTTTTGAATCACTCAAATCAGAGTAAGGATGAAAAGTTACGGCTATTTGGATTTTTCTTCACGATTAGCTTGATAAGTAAGTTGCGCGATCAATTAGAAAATCTCAAGTAGCCATAGAATTTTATTCCCGACGCTGATTAGAGTGATTGAACATGCGTTGGAAATAGGAAGAAACAATATTTTGAACGCCTTTTGAATAACTCAAATCAGAGTTGGGATGAAAAAAGAACAAAAGATCTAGTAAACTAGGTATTTTATGTTACTTTTCGGTAACCGGTGACTGGTCCGGTTACTATTAAATGTTCAAAGTATTAATCAATAGTGACCGGTCACCAGTGATCAGAAAGTCAGTTATGCACATTAATTTTTAGATCTTCTGTTCTTCTTTCCATTGTATTTTCAATTACTCAAATCAGAGTTAAAACAAAAAAGTTATGGTCATTTAACGTTTACTTACCGATTGTTTACCGAACGGTGTATCATTTAAGCAATTCATAAGTAAATTTCAAATGACCCTAAAGTTTTTGTTTTAACTTTGATTTTAGTTATTTAGAATGTGTTGGAAAGAGCAAGAAAAGATCTAGTAAACTAAATGGTCTATGTTACTTTTCGGTAACCGGTCCTGTTGCTATTAAATGTTTTAAGTATTAGTCAACCGTAACCGGTCACCGGTGATCGAAAAATAAGTTAATGCAATAAATTTGTTGATTTTCTCTTCCTCTTTCCACCGCATTTCCAATTACTCAAATCAGAGTTAAAATGAAAAAGTTATGGCCATTTAGAGTTTACTTACCGATTATTTACTGAACGGTGTATCATTTCAACAGTCGATAAGCAAACTTCAAATGACCCTAACATTTTCGTTTTAACTCTGATTTACTGATTTAAAATGTGTTGGGAAGAAGAAGAAAAGATTTAGTATACTAGGTGCTTTAAGTTACTTTCCGATAACCATTGACTAGTCTCGTTGCTATTAAATATTCAAAGTATTAATTAACTGTGATCGGTCACCGGTGAACGAAAAGTCAGTTAAAGCACGTGAATTTGTAGATCTTCTCTCCCATGTCATAATTAACCATATCACTGGGACACAACACTACACGTTGTAGTGACTATGCTCGCTAAACCTGCAGGAGTCGACCTCACGAGCTTTAAGGTGTCGGCCAAGCCGAACTAAGAAGAATTTCATTGGAGAGAACATTATCCATCACTCGGATATCAGTGGGTTGCGCGCATCAGAGACTGGGCGCACATCACCAGGAGGTTATCGAGCGAGGGCCCACATTTATCACGTTTGATCCACAGACAGCGCCGCCTTAGTGATAGTAAATATTTGTATCGCAAGTATATGATTGTCAAGTAATAATATAAACCGACAGTGAGCCGGGTATCGTCCTCAAGGATAATGAATTTAACTATTAAAATTGCCCAAAACTACTATAATCTTGATTTTATCTAGGTGATCAAACTGTGATGAATTAGTTGCTGAAAGAGTAAATTTAACCAAATCAAGCAAAATTAAGTAAATCGAATATAAACTGGAGAAAAATCAATGGATGTATAGCTTTAGGGATATGATTTCACTATATTTATCAATTATGAATTGCTAAAACATATGCATCACTGATTAACTCATTAATTTATAAGTTAAGAATCCCAATTCATTCAATTCCCTCTACTGAGTCATAAAACCAACACAATAGAAAATTCTATTTGTTAACCTAAGTGGTTCATCACTTAGCATGTTCCTAAGTATACTTGATGAAGTATACTTTGATGATCAAACAAAATCTCTTTCAGTGCTTACGAGATTTAATCAAAAACCTATCTCAGCACCTGAGGAAAGCAAAAAGCCAAAGAATGATTCAATTAAGAAACTGAAGGTCATATCAGACATTCAAAATCGTTTCAATCAAAGGACCTCAAAGATCATATCATGATTTCACGATCACATCACACAAACGATTTGATCAAGCTTCAAGACTACATCTTTCGATCAACGTTCAAGACATTCAACTCTAACTCGAAGTTCACATCGAAGATATCACAATAAAGAGTTGGATTTAAAGATTATGAGAAATATGAGAAATACATAATATTTAAGGTATATCTTTCTCTAATTGATATTGCTCAAACGTTTTTCAAAACCATGAACAAATCACTTGCATATTTGCATGTTTTGATCTAATGCTTTACTGTAATTCAAATGATTTAATTTTCTATGTTTAATTTGAAATTTACCGAGTTTTTATTCGCATTCATCGTATTTTTAATCGCGAGTCAAAACAATGTTTCAAGAGTCTTTTAGGACACTAATGATTTACCAGTGCTCTCCTGAACTTGTTAAGTTAGGACGCTGATGATTCATTGGACGTTGATAACATTGAAGGTTAAATTGAATTGATTAATCAGGACGCTTACTTGTAAGTAGTTGCCTCCCTTTAGTCAACCTCTAAAATTGTTAGGACGCTGACTCAACATCAGCGTACTGAAAGATTCCTAAGTTCTTCAAAGAATTTATCTTTGAGGACACTGATAATTATAAGTTGGATAAACTATCAAGACGCTATCTGGATAGGAGCGCCCTCATCTTTGGAAACCAACTTAATAACTTTCAGGACGCTGATTGTCCTTCAGTGCACTTGGTTTTGTTTTCCAAATGTTTTGATATGTTAGGACGCTTACTCGGAATAGTTGCGCCCTCATGCACTTAATTGTTTTAAGACAAAGTAGAACGCTAACTGTGCATTAGTGCCCTCAAGTTTAAGTAACTTATGTCGCAAAAAAAGTCAGGACGCTTACAAGTTAGTAGCGCCCTCACTTCATTATTCAGCAGAACGCTTATACATAATAAGCGCCCTCAAGGAACAAAATGACAAAATTGATATTGTGCGTCTGGACCTTGATTACAGAATCAGGACATTAATTCAACAACCATCATTATTCTAACAAGTACACTATATCAGTCTACTTTTTTAGAACAGATCTTTGCACATAATCCTTTTCAGATTTATCAGAGATCTTCTCTGATACATGAATCAAGTTTCTCTAAAACTTTCCTTATTCATGTAGTCTGAAAAGAATCAAATGTTAGTGAAAATTACAGTTTCCATTCTCATATAACATTCTAGTCGTTGTGTGTAAACGTTCACATTGTATTTGAATTTCAAATGTCTAACAACTATTATCTACTAGGTCTATAAATACAAACACTTTGAATCAAACAACTTGCCGATAATTTTTATTGTGCCAAAAACTTTTTAAAAGTTAGTCGATGTTTAATCTTTCAAAATGTTTTTCAAATGCACTAAGTTTTCAAAGTATTCTTCACTGATACTTTGCATAGTCAATAGATTTTCATATTGAGCTTCAATTATATTCAATCTTTGAAAATCTATTTTGAACTGGTTTCTACTCAAATTCTCAGCCTGGATTTATACTTAACTTCAATCATGCTGATGAAGGAATTTGAGAAATAGTTCATGAGAGATACAGTTGTACATGATTTCATATCTTAAGTATTGCATTGAACTATATCAATAGTTTTGTTAACTACTGAATACTAAACCAGAAGTTTTCATGATTATATATTTATCTATTTTGAAAACTATCTGAGTCTATGATTTACACTGGTCCTGCATTTTCAACTTCAATGTTTCAATGGTATCATAATGTTTTCAAAGAAGCACTTAATTGATTTACATATCATTCACGTTTTTCAAAACTGCACGTGAGCAATACCGAACATTGAAAAGTAAAGGACTGTAAGTGTATGTCTCTTATCTTTACGTATTCAAATTCATACATCTTTATAATGCTATGCACATGAGCTTAATTGTAAAGTGTTCTACTCAGTTAGAACCAACATTATTAGTTTGTGTTATAATGTTGGTGTGTTTCTAGATTGAAACAACTAAGACAAGTGAATGTAGTTCACTTAATGATTTCAGGGTTGAAATCATGTTAAGGTTCATCCTCACCTGTAAGTAGGAAACCGGTTCATCCTAACCCCTTAAAAGGATAGGTTTGTCCTTAACTTGTAAAAGGATAGGTTATCTCTGAACCTATAAAAGGGAAATGGTTCTCCCTTATCCCGTAAAAGGAAAATGGTTCTTCCTTATTCCATAAAAAGAAAACAATTCTTCCTTATCCTGTAAATGGAACATGGGTTTTTCCTCATCCCAGAAAAAGAAATGCGGTTCATCCTTAGCCCGCAAAAGGATAGGTTTGCCTTGAATCTGTAAAAGGGCATGTATAACGGTTTAGTTCTTACCCGTAAGAGAATCAGTTAGTAGATTGAGAAAATCCTAATCGGGAGATTAGATAGTGGATGTAGGCTTGGCCGAACCACTATAAATTTTAGTGTGCTTTTAGTTATGCATTTTACTTTACAGTTAGTATGTGCATTTAGTTCCAATGTACCAATGTATATCACTAAGTCATTGGAAAAGTTTTAAATTGACCATCACACCCAATTCACCCCCCTCTTGGGGCACCAACAGTATTGGCTAATCATTTTAGATGACAAAGAATAATGAAAAAAGCTCAAATAGGGTGACTAGGGGTAATTCAACATGAAGGTGGGCTTAATGGCACAATATTTCCAAACATGGCCTAAATCATATCTCTTATGATGTGATTCCTAGGGTTTCGCCTCAAGAAATGATCAAACGAGTTCTAGAATTCAGTTTGAATAGTGAGATTTTAGTGATGCTTAACTTGCCAAATCTCAATTTAAACAGCAAGTTGAACTCATGATCATGATTTCATATTCAAAAGTCAACAAGAATGTCCAATAAACATGGCAAAGCAAATCAAGCACACAAACTTAAGAGTATTTTCTTATTTTCCAAAAGTCATGTTTAGAAATGAGTGTTAATCCTATCATAGATCATCCATACAAAATCAAAGCTCAAAAAGGAATATGGATTTATTCAATGATCTAGACTCATCAAATACAAAACAATTCTCACTAAGACAAAGAATTCAAACTCTCCCTAAACATAAACTCAACATTGTCCTCAATGCAAAAATATCCACAAAACAAGATAAAAAAAATAAGGTCAACGAAACTCCCCTAGCCCTAAAGGATAGAAGGCTCCAAGTTAATTCTCTTGCGTTGGGCAACTCCGAGTTCCCCCAAATTTGAATTGAAACCTGGAAAGGGACAAAGAGATGTCATTAGTGGAAAAATAAAACTCAATTCCTGTACTACAATGACTAAAAAGAAAACAAAACATAAAAACTAAAATTCGGTTGGGTTGCCTCCCAACAAGCGCTTCTTTGTAGTCTTTAGCTAGACTTTTATTGCTCATGGTGGTTCATAGTAGAAGAACATCTCCTCCTTCCGGTTGGCTTGGCTAAAACAATGCGTCTTTCGACAAAATTTAGTACATGCTTCCACAAAGATCTCTGCATATTCAAACCTTTAAAGTTGTCCTTGTTGCACTAAAATGTTTGCCACAACATGAAGCATGACAGCCATGAAGAATCTCTAGTACTCCTTTTTCAAGCAAACTTTGCATGGTAGCTTGATTTTTGCATCCTTGAAAGAAAAAAGGATCATCCCATTTATAAAACTTGTCATCAACAAAAACTTGTTGCTTCTCCCCATGGAATGTTCTCTCTTTCAACACACCAATCCGAGGAGAACTCAAAGGTGCAAGAGCTACACTTTTCATATCTTCTGACTTGAATTTAGAAGCTTCATCAATAGAGCTCACAAACAGAAACTCAAAATGCTTTTTCTCCTTAATTTTCACTGATTTTTCAGAATTTGGTTGACCCATGTTTCACTCCAAAGGTTCACCTGGACTCATCACCATCATGCTCTCTTGAACATTGCTTTGCACCACATCAACTCTATCGCGCAAGCTCTTTTCTTCATGAAGTTTTGGAGTCTTGTAGATGTTAAACTTGGCTTCTTCATCATTTACTCTCACTATGAATGCTCCTCCCTCAACATCTATCATAGCTCTACTCGTGGAGAGGAATGGTTTCCCAAAGATGAGTGGTAGTTCTTCGTCCTCCTCCATGTCCAACACCACAAAGTCTACAAGAAATATAAATTCATCCACTTTGACTAGCACATCTTCAATAATGCCCCATGGATATGTGATTGAACGATCGGCTAGTTGAAGGGATATAGTGGTGGGCTTCACCTGTCCTAATCCAAGCTTCCTGAAAATAGCAAAGGGCATCAAATTAATGCTCGCACCAAGATCACATAAAACATTATCAAAAGAAGATGAAGCAATAACACAAGGAATAGAAAAACTCCTTGGATCCTTGAGCTTTTATGGAAGTTTCTTTTGCAAGATGGCACTGCATTCTTTATTTAGCTTGACGGTTTCAAATTCAGCTAGCTTTCTCTTCTTGGACATCACCTCCTTCATGAATTTTGCATAATTTGGCATTTGCTCCAAATCATCTGCTAAAGGGATGTTGATGTGAATTTTCTTGAAGATATTAAAAAATTTAGTTAATTGATCATCAAGCTTTTGTTTTGCAAATCTTTGAGGGTAAGGAATGGGGGTTTTGAGGATAAGTAAATTATCCGGGAATGTGATGTGACCTAGAACAAAGTCCCTCTTTGTAGCCTCTTGTCTTTTGTCACTTGAACCCCATTGCCTTGTTGTGGCACTTCTTCTTGAACTTCTTTTGCGACCTCTTCTTGAGCTTTTGAATATGATGGAATGGATGGTGAATAAGGAAATGAACTCAGCTTAACCTTGCTCGGTAAAGGAGTACTCTCAACTTATTTGCCACGCCTTAATTTGATAGCCATGCATCTCTATTTTGGATTCACTTTTGTATTGCTTGGAAAGGAAATTTGTTGATGTTGTCGGGCACTAATGGCTGAGGCAATTTGTCCCACTTGAACTTCCAAATTCTTAACAGAGGCACCCAAGTTGCTCACCTGAGTTATCACTTGACTCATGGAACTCATTTGATTAGCCATGTGAGTCGCCAATTCATCGAGCTTTTGTTTCATTCTTGGTGAACCTCTTGTTTGAATCATTCAGAAAAATGTTCATTGCATCTTCCAGACTTGATTTCCTCTCTTGGACTTGATTCTGAAACCCCGGCGGTGGTTGCAACACATTTTTATTGTTAGACTAAGAGAAATTTTCATGGTTGCGCACACCCAGATAATACTGATTAGGCACTTCACTTGAGCTTGACCCTTGGTTCCCTCTATGATTATAGAGGCGATCGTTCACAAACTGACATTACTCATCTTGACCAACCAAGTGTTCCGCTACAATGGATTCAATGGATGAGGCAGATGAAAAAGAAGGATTGCCTTGGAGAGAAGCAAACAAAGTTGCCATTTGGTGTTGCATTGAAGACATTTAAGCCGATAAAGCTGTTAGTTGATCTATTTCATGAAATCTGGCCACTCTTTTTGTTGAAGCCCTCTCATTTGAGTGTTCATAGGAGTTGGAAGCCATTTCTTCTATCAACATGAGAGCCTCATCTGTTGTCTTCCCCATGAGAGTACCACCTGCGGCTGCATCAACCCATGCTTTTGTAGACATGGTCATGGCATTGTAGAAAATTTAGATTTGAAGCCAATCTTCATAACTATCTTGTGGGCATCTTCTTAATAAATCCTTAAACCTTACCCATACTTCATAAAATGATTCGGTCTCAAGTTGCTTAAACTAGCTTATCTCTGCTCTAAGTTGGGCTATCCTTGCCGGTGTGAAGAGTTTTGGAAGAAATTTTTGCACCATTTCTTCCCAATTGGTGATACTACCCGGTAACAATGACTGTAGCCAAGATCTCGCCTTGTCCCTCAGTGAGCATGGAAATAGCCTCAACCTTATCTGTTCATCAGACACCCCATTAATTTTAACTGTATCACACATTTCCAAAAATGTGTTAATGTGCACTGTAGGGTCCTCTTGTGATGTTCCCCCAAACTGGTGTTGTTGCACCATTGTGATCAAGGTCGGCTCCAATTCAAATTGTTTGCATTGATGGGTAGTCTTACTATGCCCAAGTAATTATTGTTCACCACGTGCTTGAAATAATCTCTCAATGGCAATTGATCATTCCCTTCCGCCATGGCTGGCTCTTCAACTCTTCCTTCTTTTCATAACCTCCCAAATGTTTTTCAATTTCGGGGTCAAGAGGCAAAAGTTCACAGGTTCGAGTCCTTCGCATCAACCCCAAAATTCTATCAAGAGAAGAGAACATAAATTTCAAAAAATAGAAAGTAAATGCAAACAAGAAACAAATAAAAAGAAATACCTAAATTAAGATCAAAACCAATTTGTAATGGTATTAATAATAGAAAAATTGGCACTATCCCCGACAACGGCGCCAAAAACATGATGGACTAAATTTAGATTCGTAAGTGTACGAATATCAAGTTATAATTATCGTATCCACAGGGAAGGTGATTTTACTAATCTTAATGCCCAATTCTACAATGCTTTTGATATTATCTAGGTGATCAAAGTGGAGTGAATTAATGAATAAAATGCAAATTAAACAAAATTTAAGAAAATAATGCAAATTAAATGGAAATTGGAGATAAATCAATGGATTTATAGTTCTACAGTTTAGATCTCATTATGTTGTCTCTCATGATTTCTAATAATTGTGTTAATGAATTAATTTCTGGAATTTATAAATTCTGAATCCTCTTTCATTCAAACCCCTCTCCCGAGTGATAGCTTGAATATCTACTCTAGATCTATCGATTCCCTCTCCCGAGTGACAAACCTTTAAATCAAGAATTTCTTAGGTTCTATGATTCATTTTAATGCATTTTAGAGGGTTTTGAAGGTCTCCCGACTTGATACTCTACCCTAGGTTACAATTCCCTTACTCTAATTCAATAACACCTCTCCCGAGTGTAAGAAATAAAATCTAAGTTTATTCAAAGAGTGATCAGCAATTTGAAAGCATTAACTATGGAGAATCATAAATAAATCCAAAAGATTGATCAAAAACACATAAACAATGACTCAATCACAAGATCAAACAAAGCTAAATCAAAACTCTATATTATCTGTTTAGTTCATAAACCAATCCATGGATACAAGATAGAAAAGATGAAGAACAAGGAAAGGAAACATTGCAAGAACTTAAGAAATAGAAATTAAAAGATGAAAACCCCCTTCAAGATCTTTTTCTTCTTCCTCTTGCAAAACCTGCAACTCCTCCAAACTTTCTCTTCTTCTTTCTTGCTTCACTTTCTCGTCTCCCTTGTGCAAAACCTATCCGTCCTCTCTTTCCCCTTTTTTTGTGACTCCAAATCCTCTTATATGATATATCTTTTAGTCTAGAAGAAGTAGGAAAAAACCGCATCCAATTTCGGGTTGTATAACCCAAAATATCTCAAAAATACAAACGTTGCTCAAAAGCATATTTCTTAACGGCGCCGCGGCACCCCACCCAGAGTGTGAAATGCACATTTTTTGCATTTTCTTCATATTTTTGCACTTTTTCTTCAGACCATTGCTTTCTCTCTTCTTTCGTATTTCGCAATGGCGCTGCGACGCCACTCCTTGGCGCCATGGGGCCGATGTGTTACAAAATGCACACCTTGTGCATTTCTTCTTGGATTACTTCTTGGCTTTTGGTCATCTTCTTTGAAACTTCTTGTACTTGTTCTTGGCCTATTCTGAGCCTCATTTGCACTTCTTTGAAGCTCCTTATTCACCTACAAAACCAAACTCAAAAACACAAGTAAATGATCTAGACTAATCTAGTGATAAAAATCTATATGCAATGTATGTATTAACATGTAAAATGTAAATATATTAATATGGAAATGATGCAAATGACTTTAGGAAAAATACCTAAAAATCATGACTATTTTCCTAATCTAGCCTAATGCATTTTATTCATGAAAATCCTAGAATAAACTTCTAAAATTCATAAAAAAACATCTAAATGGATCTAAAACACTAAATATGAATAATTAATGCAAATGTATCTAAAAACTAGCTAAATGCATCTTAAAACCTATGAAATTAACATGAAAACTAACAACTAAAACTTAACTTAGCACTTAGCCGGACACTGAGAAAGCAAGGGGTGCACCTCTAGTAGCATAGCCGCGAGGACAAAGAGTAGCACCAGCTCCGACACATGCTGAGACACGTCCATGATGTGGCCGTGGTAAAGTGAGATTCTCAGACACGATGCTTCATCTGTGGGTATCGCGCCTCCAGTGTATATACCAGGCCCCTCCTCTTTAGATACATTATATGTCGTTCTACAGTCGCTAATGGAGATACTGTTGAACCAATTATCCTCATGTCCTTTAAGAGAATATGTCCCTATTTTGAAAGATTTTGATGATTATAAAATTACATTCTGTTTATGATATTACTGCACATACGACATATCTAATCTCACTTGAAGGTTTCAAAGATTCAATGATGCATGGCGAACATATTAAAAGATCTTCTTGAAGACCATGGTCGTTTGAGAGATGTTTAGTTGTATGATAAGATTATGATAGGTTGTAAGACTTTCTTTGTCATGTGATTCAGTAATATGCATGCCTGCATGTTTTAATCGACCTGTTGCATATTCTATTTAATCATACTACATTGTGTTTTATCGAGCTTTAATCGGGAAATCAAAAGCCATTTTTATAAAAGTCTTTCAGGACGCTAATGTTTTAGCAGCGCCCTTCTGGACCTGATGAGTCAAGACCCTGATAAAATATTAGGAAGCTCAAGGTTGAATTGAACTGATTAATAAGGACGCTTACTTCTTAGTAGCAACCTTTCTTTTATCAACCTTTGAGAACGTCAGGATGCTGACTTAGTTTCAGCTCGCTGAAAGTTCTTTTTGTCCTTAAGTGATTTCTATCTTTAAGGGCGTTGATAAGTTATAAGTTGAATAAATTATCAGGACGCTACTTGTGTAGGAACGCCCTCATCTTTTGAATCAACTTAAATAACTTTCAGGATGCTTACCGTCCGTCAGCACACTTAACGTTGTTTTTAAAACTATTTTTAATAGTTTAGGACGCTTACTCTTGAGTAGCGACCTCGTGTGTCAAATGTTTTAAAACAAAACAGGACGCTTACTGTGAAGTAGCACCCTCACGATTTGAGTTGTTCAATTGTCAAAGTAAATCAGGACACTTACTATTTAGTAGCACCCTCACTTCATTGTTCAGTAGGATGCTGATGTTCTATGAGCGCCCTCAAAGGAAAAATATGACAGAAAAGATATTTTTGTTGTTCTGACTCTACTATTATTTCTATTAACCTTTTTAGAAACGTACGAATACTTTTCAAAACTTTTCAAAATCATACAACAACTTTTTCAGAACTTTTTAAACGTTCTAAAAACTTCGTCAGAACATTCCTCTTTCATTAAAGGATCAGATGATTCAGGTGCTATCGTTGTAATATGCATTGAGCCGAATCGATCCATTTCGGGAAAGAATGTTAACATTATATTTTAAATAAGCTTTAGCGCCACAATCATCAAGTCCATTGCGCCTTTGTTATTCCTATATGTACGTGCTGCCTTAGAGCAGAAAAATCACTAATGAAATACGAAACTAATATTCATTCAAAACGTATTAACAATTTTCATTTGTGCTAAACACTTTTTGAAAGTTAGTCTTCTTTCACTTGTGCTTGATCTTACGATCTTTTGAAAGAAAAACTTAAAATCTTTTGGGTTGATTGATCTTCATCTTCATTATATTGAAAACCCACTAAAGAAGAAAAAACCTCTTTGAACTTGCTTTCAGCATAAACTTCATCATACATATTTTGCTGAATCTGTGATCACAAAAGGGTCAATCCAAAGCTTTGTAAGTATCACTTTGATTCTAAGTAAAGGGAATCATATCTCATCTTGTATTTAGTTTGTGGTGACTGGTAAGTCATTGAGTTAGAGCAAGTGTTGCTCAAAGTTGAGAATAAATTTTCTGCCACCTGTAAGTAGAGAATAAGTCCTCTCACACCCGCAAGTTGAGAAACGGTCCTCTCACGCCCCAAAAGTTGAGAAATGGTAGTTCTCACACCCGTAAGTTGAGAAAGTGTACTGGTTTGATCTTCACCCATAAGAAGGTCCATGGTGGATTTTGATCAAATCCTAACTGAGGAGGTTAGGTAGTCAATGTAGGTGCGACCGAGCCACTATAAATTTTGTTTGCATTGTCTCATTTACATTTGATTGCTATACTTTGTTTAATCTACTTTCATTATTTCGCACAATTTTAAGAAAGGTTAAAATCTACTAAGTGACCAATTCACCCCCCTCTTGGACATATCTGGGCCAGCAATTGGTATCAGAGTAGGTTAACTGTCAAAGTATCTAACCATCTTTGATTAAGTATGGCAGGACAAAATGAAAGAAGCACTTATCTCTCAGGTAAAGGAAACTCCACCAACCAACCACCACTGTTCAAGGGAGAAAACTATTCACACATGAAAACTAAGATTACGTACTACCTTAAAGCCCAAGATCTAGCGATGTGGGATGTTGTGACATACGGTTGTCCAACGCCTACTAAAATAGTTGACGATGCTACTGTCTCAAAGGAAATGCACGAATGGAGTACCAAGGAAAAGAAAAGAGAACTATTGAATAACCAAGCTGTAAACATTTTGTTTTGCAATTTATCAGTCAAAGAGTTCAATAGAGTTAGTGCGTGTGAAACTGCTAAGGAAATATGGAACAAGTTAGAGGTCACCCACGAAGGAACTTTGCAAGTTAAAAAGGCAAAGCTCCAACTGTTAGTTGAAAAATATGAGACCTATAGGATGAAGGAAACTGATGAAGAACCTAAGAAAAATCTATGACCAAGAAGAAACTATTAGAAAGTTTTTAAGTGGCCTACCCAGAGCATGGGAACTCAAGGCCACAACCATTGAAGAAGCCAAGAATCTGGTTGAATATACTTTTGATGAACTATGAGGTTCATTAATGGTTCATGGAATGAAGTTAAAAGATAAGACAAGCCCGGTCAAAGTTGAGGAAAAAGAAAAGAAATCTATTGCCCTTAATGTTGAAACTGATTCTGAAAATGATTCAAATTCCAAACATGACATGGCTATGTTATCTAGAAAGTTCAATAAGTTGCTTAGGAGAAAGAGTAAGAATAACTCTTACTCAAGGTTCCACAAAGGAAAGAAACCTAAGTTTAAACTTGTAGAGTTAATTTGTTATGGTTGTAACAAACCAGGTGTTGCGTGCAAATTGCATGTGAACGGTTACCAAGTTATAATATATTCTGATGAGAAATCGAGTATTGTCCTTAGGGATATCTACTACACTATCTATCGTGTTTTAACCCTAATTTTATCTAGAAAATCAAAATCGAATGATGGAGTGATTAAAATATCAATTAAAGCAATTAAATACTAACTAGCAAGCAATGTAAATCAGATAGGAAAATAGTGATGGACTGGTCTAGAGGTTCGATGTCACCTCACTCTCAACTATGTCTATATAAATATATTATTATTAAATCCAGTCCTTAGCCTATAAATCGAAAATCCTAACCTTTCTAATCCCCTATTTTGGAGCATTGATTAGAGCATATTCTTGTTGCTTTGGTTTAACTCTTTCGATGAAAACCAAAGACAGCAACAACTCACTAAGTTCTATGATTTCCTCCTAACAACTTCAAAGGGTCTCGATCTCCTTGTGAGTCTCACGATAACCTAGGCTATACTCTCCATATTCCGACCGAAGGTACCCTCCTGTGAAGCATCTACCTCGAGTCTATGATCGGTCAATCCTTGATCAGGGGATCAAAAACATTACGCTCAGAAAAGTATAAATAAACTAAAAACTTTCATTAAGAATAAATAGCAATAAAACCTAAGGCATAATCTCAAGTTTAGATCAATCTACACCTTTAGAAACGAGGTTTAGTTCATAACTAAAGAGATGAAAACAATCAATAATGGTTTGAACATGAATCCGGAGAAAAGAAAGCAAACTAGAGTGTTGTAGAGATTTTCAATGGTCTTCAATGTCGATCTCTTCTCCACTTCGCTCCAGCCGTCTCCCTTCTCCTTCCCAATGTCCTCCTCTCGAAAAACCCTAAATTTTGATATATTATAAGCCCCCAAGTCGTCCAAAATTTGAATTAGAAAGTGTGTAAAAATTGCTAAAAACAATATTTCGTGAACAGTGACAGCACCGTGGTGCCGTGCCTAGCGCCGCAACGTCCAAAACATTGAAATTTGTGCCATTTTGTTCACCACCACAGGGCCCAAAACATTGAAATTTGTGCCATTTTGTGGACTTGACCAATTTTTGCCTCCTTTCTGACTTGGGTTCTTCATGCTTCTCTTTGGCAACTTCTAGAACATGTTTTCATCATCCAAAATCATAACTAACACATCTAAATACCTAAAAAACAAAACAAATCAAATAAAAAACACACTCAAACATATAATGAATCAAATTATAACTTATTGAACTAAAATAATGCATGAAAACCAATTTATTCCTAAACTATCAAATGCATTAAAACTAACATAAACACATGACAATAATGTATGAAATGTCCTAAAATATGCTATAAATCCTATCTAAATATGTAACTATCACCAGGTCATGTAAAGAGCGAATGTCCCACTAAATATAAGAAGAACACCAGCTCTTACAGAAAAGACAAGAAAGTTCTCAAAGCCACATGGGATGATTCAAGCTCAAGCAAATAAGAAGTGGATTCGGATCACACTACTGCATTGTGCTTAATGGAAAGCACAGGGGTAAAAACTGAACCTACTGACAAACTTTATGAGTACAACATTCATATTTAGGAGCTTAAGTCAAAACTTAGTAAAGATATTAGGAAGAATGAAAAACTTAAGCATAGTCTTGAAGAAGCTCTTGAAGAAATTGAATTCTAACAAGAAGAGCAAGACGAGTTGTCCCTAGATAATGAATAACTTAAGAAAGTTGTTGGGAAGCTGAAAAATGAAAATGAAACAATTAAAAAGGAAAAGGAAGACCTAAATTGCACAGTGATTAAATTCACAAATGGTTAAAAGATATTAGGATCATAAAGATGTGCATTCGACAAGACTGGCTTAGGCTACACTCATGGGTCTAAACAAAGGGAGTACGATACCGTACTGACCAAAAGACCAATATGCAACAAATGTTATAGGGAAGGTCATACAATACTTAGATGCAATGTCTTACGTAAAAAGAGAAGAAAAAAATGCATGGATTGAAAAATCTGTTCTTGCTGATGCTAACATGCATGGACCCAAGCAAGCATGGGTACCAAAGTCAAAAATATTTAATGTTATGTAGATGTGCAAAAACGAAGATATATGGTATCTAGACAGCGGTTGTTCAAGGCACATGTCTGGAGATAGATCTAACTTTCTGAGCCTTGAAAAGAAGAAAGGAGGAAAAGTCACCTTCAGAGACGACAACAAAGGTGATATTGAAGGCATTGGAACTGTTGGTAACGATTCTCTATCCATATCTGATGTACTTTATGTTAAAGGGCTGAAGCATAATCTCTTGAGCGTAAGTCAATTATGTTACAAGGGTTATGACATTTCATTTGAGGCAAATAGGTGCATTGTCAAGCATGTGGATAAAACTGTTGCATTCATGGCATCTAGAATTAAGAATGTGTACTGCACAAACTTTAATGACATGAAGAAACAAAATGTAACATGTTTAAGTGCTATCTCTTGTAATGATGCACGGCTATGGCATATGAGATTAACTCATGTTAATATGGAAATATGGATAACATATCTAAAATTGTCAAACATGATCTTGCGAAGGGTATTTCGAAAGGAACTTACTCAAATGACAAGGTATGTGAACCATGTCAACGTGGTAAGCATACCTGATCATCATTTAAGAGCAAGAGGCATCAATCAACCTCTACAGCTCTTGAACTGATTCACATTGATCTTTCCAGACCAACCAAAACCAAAACCAAAAGCTTAGGTGGTAAATCATATGTGTTTGTGATTGTTGATGACTTTACTCGATTCACATGGGTATTTCTATTAGCTCATAAATCTGATGCTTGTGAAACATTTATAAAATTCTGTAAGAGAGTCAAAAATGAAAAGGGTCACAAAATCAACATAATTAGGAGTGATAGAGGTGGTGAATTTGTCAATAAAAATCTCGAAGAATTTTGTAACAATCAAGGTTATACTCACCATCTATCAACCCCTAGGACACCACAACAACATGGTGTAGTTGAGGGAAAGAATAGAAATCTGCAGGAAATGTGTAGAACCATGCTCAATGGGTATAACACTGCAAATCATTTTTGGGGTGAAGCTATAAACACTGCCTGCTATGTGATAAACCGTGTTCTGATTAGAAAAGATTTGAATAAAACTCCATGTGAACTATGGAAGGGTAGAGTTCCCAACATCAGTTACTTCCGAGTATTCGAATGTAAATGTTTTATTCTCAATGATAAAAACAATTTAGATAAGTTTGAACCTAAATCAGACATAAGAATATTCTTAGGAAATTCTTCTCACAATAGAGCCTACAGAGTTTTCAACAAATCTAATCAAACTGTAGAAGAATCAATTCATATAAATTTTGATGAAAGTGTTAAAAAGAAAAGTCTTGAGGATAAATTTAAGCAATTAAATTTTGATGACGATAAACCCAAGACAACCAAGGTTATAGATCTTGAGCCTGAACCATCTTTAGAATCTTCTAAAAGCTCTAGACTGTTTCAAGGTCTTTCCCAATATCAAATTTTAGGAGATCCACGAAAGGGTGTATCCACTAAAGCTTTAATACAAAAAGATCAAGATCTTGTTGCTTTTGTATCACAATTTGAACCAATTAAAGTGGAAGAGGCACTGAAAGATGAAAACTGGATTCTTGCCATGAAAGAAGAACTAGGACACTTGGTGCGAAACAAAGTATGGGAATTAGTTCCTAGACCTTTTTATCAATCTGTTATAAGAACCAAATGGATCTTTAGAAACAAAAAGAATGAACAAGGTATCATTGTCCGAAATAGGCTAGATTGGTTGCATAAGGGTACAACCAAGAAGAAGGCATAGGCTTCGAAGAAGGCATAGGCTTCGAAGAAGCCTTTGCCCCGGTAGCCAGATTCGAGGCAATAAGAATGTTACTTGTCTATGTTTGTTACAAGGATTTTCCCTTATACCAAATGGATGTAAAGAGTGCTTTTCTAAATGGATACATCAACGAAGAGGTATATGTAGAACAACCTCCAGGGTTTGAGGATGCTCAAGACCTGGAATATGTGTTCAAACTCTACAAAGCCTTATATGGATTATGACAAGCTCCAAGAGTTTGGTATGATCGACTAAGTTCATTTCTTTTAGATCATAATATTCAAAAAGGAAAACTTGATCCAACTTTGTTTATCAAACATCACAATCACAATATGCTTATTATTCAAATTTATGTGGATGACATCATTTTTAGTGCATCGAACAAAGAACTATGTGATGAGTTTTCAAAATTAATGCAGAAGGAATTTGAAATGAGTATGATGGGAGAACTTGCATACTTTCTCGGCTTACAAATTAAGCAAATGCCGAAAGACACCTTCATAAGCCAATCAAAGTATGCTAAGGAAATGGTAAAAAAGTTTCAAATGCATAATTTGAAATAGATTGATACTTCCTGTACCTCTGCAATCAAATTAGGTAAGGATGAAATAGGTAAATCAATTGATTCAAAACTTTATAGATGCATGATTAGAAGTCTTTTGTACCTAACAGCAAGCCGACCTGACATCATGTTCAGTGTCTGTCTTTGTGCAAGATTTCAATCTGAACCTAAAGAATCTCATTTAAAATGTGTCAAACAAATATTCAGATACATAAATGGCACAACATACTTAGGAATTTGGTATTCCAAAGGTACTACTTTTGATCTCAGAAGTTATGTGGACTCTGATTAAGCCGATAGTCTAACTGATAGGAAAAGTACCTTCGGATTTTGTCACTTTCTTGAAAATTCTTTGATTTCTTGGTTTTGCAAAAAATAACATTTTGTGGCATTATCCACAGCTAAAGCAAAATATGTTGTAGCTGGAAGTTGTTGTTCTCAGGTTCTTTACAAGAAACAACAACTTCAAGATTATCAAATATTTATTCAATGTGCTGAAATTTTATGTGATAATACTAGTGCTATTAACATATCTAAAAACCCTGTACTGCACTCCCGAACTAAGCATTTTCAAATAATACATCACTTTTTACGGGATCATGTGCAAAATGGAGAAGTCATATTACCTCATATTGGCTGACATATTTACTAAAGCCTTACCAAAAGACCAGTTTGTTCAGATTCGCAAAGAGCATGGGATGTTCTCTGAGACTGATCTGTGATACTTTGATACTTACCTCTATATGGGGAGGTATATTTCATGCTACTTTACTTTTTTTGATGTTTCAAAAGGGGGAGAAAGTACTATCATTGAAGCATCATAAACTCAGGGGGAGTTTAACACTAAGGGGAATTCTTAGTGATATTTTATGTATATTCCTTGGTAATACACTCATATCATTTGAAATAAGGAACATTAGTATTGCATCTCATGCATACACGTATCATTTTATTAGCTTGCTTCAAAGCCTACAGTAATTTGTTTGAAATCATAAAAGAGGGAGAGATAGTTGAACCAGTTATCCTCATGTCCCTTACTAGAATATGTCCCTATTATGAAAGACTTTGATGATTACAAAACTACATTTTGTTTATGATATTACTGCACATATGGCATATCTAATCTCACTTGAAGGTTTCAAAGACTCAATGATGCATGGCGAATGTATTAAAAGATCTTCTTGAAGACCATGACCGTTTGAAGATGTTTAGTTGTATGATTACATTATGATAGGTTGTAGGACCTTCTTTGTCATGTGATTCAGCAATATGCATGCCTGCATGTTTTAATCGATCGGTTGCATATTCGATTTAATCCGACTACATTGTGTTTTATCGAGAAATCAAAAATCATTTTTATAAAAGTCTTTCAGTACGCTGATGTTTTAGCAGCGCCCTCCTGGACCTGATGAGTCAGGACACTGATAAAATATTAGGTAGCTCAAGGTTGAATTGAACTGATTAATAAGGATGCTTACTTCTTAGTAGCAACCTTTATTTTATTAACCTTTGTAAATGTCAGGACGCTGACAAAGTTTCAGCTCACTAAAAGTTCTTTTTGTCTTTAAGTGATTTCTATCTTTAAGGACCCTGATAAGTTATAAGTTGAATAAATTATCAGGACGCTACTTGTGTAGGAGCACCCTCATCTTTAGAATCAACTTAAATAACTTTCAGGACGCTTACCGTCCGTCAACGCACTTAACATTGTTTTTAATAATTCGGGACGCTTACTCTTGAGTAGCACTCTCGTGTGTTAAATATTTTAAAACAAAACAAGACGCTTACAGTGAACTAGCGCCATCACTATTTGAGTCGTTCAGTTATCAAAGTAAATCATGACGCTTACTATTTAGAAGCGCCTCACTTCATTGTTTGGTAGGACACTGATGTCCTATGAGCGCCCTTAAAAGAACAAAAAGACAGAAAAGATATTTTTGCTATTCTGACTCTATTGCTATTTTTGTTAACCATTTCAGAAACGTATGAATACTTTTCAGAACTTTTCAAAATCATACAATAACTTTTTCAAAACTTTTTAAACGTTCTAAAAACTTCGTCAGAACATTCCTCTTTCATGAAAGGATCAGATGATTAAGGTGCAATCGCCGTAATATGCATTGAGCTGAATCGATCCATTTCGGGAAAGAATGTTAACATTATATTTGAAATAAGCTAGAGTGCCAAAATCATCAAGTCCATTGCGCCTTCGTTATTCCTATATATACATGCTGCCTTTGAGCAGAAAAACCACTAATGAAATACGAAACTGATATTCATTCAAAACGTATTAACAATTTTCATTTGTGTTAAACACTTTTTGAAAGTTAGTCTTCTTTCACTTGCGCTTGATCTTACGATCTTTTGAAAGAAAAACCTAAAGTCTTATGGGTTGATTGATCATCATCTTCATTATTTTGAAAACCCATTGAAGAAGACAAAACCTCTTTGAACCTGCTTTCAGCATAAACTTTATCATATATATTTTGCTGAATCTGTGATAAAAAAAAGGTTCAATCCAAAGTTTTGTAAGTATTACTTTGATTCTGAGTAAAGGGAATCATATCTCATCTTGTATTTAGTTTGTGGTGACTGGTAAGTCGCTGAGTTAGAGCAAGCATTGCCCAAAGTTAAGAATAGGTTCTTTCTCACGTGTAAGTAGAGAATATGTCCTCTCACACCCGCAAGTTGAGAAATGGTCCTCTCACACCCGAAAGTTGAGAAATGGTAGTTCTCACACCTGTAAGTTGAGAAAGTTTACCAGTTTAATCTTTACCCGTAAGAAGGTCCATAGTGGAGTTTGAACAAATCCTAACTGAGGAGGTTAGGTAGTGGATCTAAGCGCGGCCGAACCACTATAAATCTTGCCTGCATTGTCTCATTTACATTTTCTATATTTGATTGTTATACTTTCTTTAATTTGCTTTCATTATTCCGCACAATTTTAAGAATGGTTAAAATCTGCTAAGTGTCCAATTCAACCCCCCCTCTTGGACGTATCTGGGCCAACAGATACGAGACCAACAACAATTATTATTCTCTTCCTTCTTTGGTTTGGAGAGGAAGTACGATGATCTGGCCTCAAATGTCCGTGCTCATGGAGTTTTGGTCCAAATTATTCTTGATCAACTACCGATTGAGGAGCCACATGAGTACAACTTTAGTTAGGAGGATGCTTTTGGCGACAGAGAGCAGCCCGTACCATCATCAAGTTTTCATTAGCGTGCTTCACTTTTTCGTCCCGATTCAACTTACGATGCCTTCTCCAATTCTCCACCAATGACCACTGTTTTAGCTCCGATCCCTTTATCAACTGCACCTCCAAGGATTCCCACTCCCAGAATGCATCCTTCGTTCGCTTTGGCTGACTCGGCTCTGGATCTAGTTCTGTCACTTCCGCGCATTTCTCCACCATCTCCGGGACGTGATCTTGTTATCCACTCCAACTCCAGTTCGGCTACCTCATCTGCTGCCACCCATACCTGATGCAGATGCTGGTACCACCCCGGCCGTGGACGATGCCTTGACTTTACCTGACATATTCACTGGGCTAGGATCTCTTGATCCTCGATCGTCACTTGCGTCATAGGCACACCCTCCCTTTTTGATGTTTCAAAATGGGGAGAGATTAGTATGATTGGTCTGATTGCTAAATAATTTTATGCACACACATAGGGGGAGAGTTTATACACTCAGGGGGACTGTTTGGAATATTGGATATAGACAAGATCTATGTTTTCTGTATTTTTTGTTCACACTTACGTATCTTTGTGTATTTTTGTCATTTTTGTTTGATCTTTTGATGTACACATTGATGATCACATGCATATGTTCTGACTTGATTATATTGGTATACATGTATATTTTTGGTCGGGATCATATGCCTGAGTATGTTTGTGTTGGTATCTGATTGATTTTTCTCCACATGGTATTAAATGTTAAATCATTTATTAAGTGGTATTTTCTTGAAAATAACATGATAAAATTATGCATTTAACTCATTCATTCATTTGTGACATCATGCTTCATGTTTTAATGAGGACAATATTGAATGTGCTTGAAATCACAAAAAAGAATGAGATTGTTGATGTAACTACTCTCACCCGGTTTTGTTTTGATGATTACAAATAACATACCTGTGTTATGTAATCTCTTTGACGTAGTTGTTTTAATGCAAACTAGATATATCAATTGGACTCAACTGCATTCTCAAAGCGTGTGGAAGGAACAACACCTCATGAAGATTCAAGAGTTTCATGGTTGTATTTCTTTAGAATCTTTTTGTTGTAGAATTAACATTTACATGTTCCAACCCCACATGATTTGTATCTTTTGAAAATTCATGCATATAGTTTATAATTCTCATGCATATACTTTATTATGTGATTAATCATGCATGCACACATATTAGTTTGTTAATTATGCTATCACATGATAAGAACTTCTCATCATGCATATATTTATTTGTGATCAACATGCATTACTTTCACCAACTTTGCATAGTTTTATCGTTTTACGTAAAATGTTCTGATTGTCTTTAATCATTGGTTTAATCGATCAAAGTATTAATGTTTAACCTTGATTATTGTATCTCAATTGTGTCAAAATGTTTTTAAAATGTTAATCTATGTTTTTTACTGTGTCCTAAACCCAATTGGATCAAAAATCGAGTTTCTACCACTTCATAGTGAAGGAACGTGTTGCTGGTTGAAGGAACTTGCTCTCGAACATTTTTTCCGAGAATCAGAATTTTTTATCAGGGTTTAAGGAACACGCTTCGTGGTGACCCCACACCCCAGACTGCCATCCCTCACGGATTGGCGTGCAGAATGTTGGGGTGGGACTCCCGACCTAGGCATCCACGACACCTCAAATCATCCCATGAGATGATCGAGACCCTACAAGCCTCAACCAGACTCTTCATAGAGTCCCCAAATTTTTTTTTTCTGAATCATAACAATAACCACCTGATGCTGATAGACTTAACAGTCCTACAATCATCAATTACAGCCACATGAATCAACATAATAATAATCTCTCAATAACCATAAGATAATGATCATAATTCTCAAGATAAAGCAAGATAGTCTAAGGAAACATGCCTAGACTCGTCATCGTCAAATGTCCAAGGCCCATGGCCAATATACAACAACAATAAATAACTCTCCTCACCATCTAGGTCTGACATGTGTTATAGATTACATATGTATCAAAATAAAAAAAACAATACACATGTAATAAAAGACATCCATCACCATACACAAAACCTAGACTCAAGTCAGGATGTCTCTAGCTTCGCAATGGCTAGGTCCTCAAGAAAACGCAATGCCTTTGCCCTTATCTAAAGGACTTGAAAAGAGAGTGAGAGGGTGAGCCAACTATGCCCAATGAATAGTGTTAATTTATGCCATCAATTATACATCAATAAAATTCATATATGCACATGCATGAAATAATGCTCATGAGTATGTGAAACATAAAAACACATAGTAAAATAAGCATTTTCATTTCCATGCATTTCAAAACCATTCATTTCCACCTCTAGAGAAGTCAGCTTGGCAACATGCACAAACTTCCTAGAACATCTAGGGGGACTTAGTTTGGAACATCCCAAGCTTCTAGAGTTTCAACATTAAAAAATCCGCCTCTAGAGAAGTTAACTTGGCAACATGCACAAGCTTCCTAGAACATCTAGGAGAACTTAGCTTGGAACATCCAAAGCTTCTAGAGTTTCAACATTCAAATCCAACTCTAGAGAAGTTAGCTTGGCAACATGCACAAGCTTCCTTGAACATCTAAGAAAACTTAGCTTGGAACATTCAAGCTTCTAGAGTTTCAATGCATGCCAATTCAAAACACATTAAACACATGCATTTCCAAAATGATATTTCATGACTTTCAACATACAAGTATAAATGAATATGATGACATAAGCGATAATCATAAGGAACAACTACTCACAACCACGCCACGTAAGCAAAGCTATCCACACACGGATCAACACGAATTCCAAAGAAAATCAAGATCCTGTAAGCCATAGATCCATGCACATACATCAATTACCATGATCATCCATACATAAACAACCTAATCATGATTAATTCCCAACTCAATAAGTCCATGTGCATCTAAGCCCCATCATGAGTTCCCTTTTCTCGTGATCAACCTCAACATCCGTGTCAATCCACATATATAAAACTAATTCCAAAACCTGAGACAAATACATGGTCTAAGTCATCAATTCCAACACAAGCCCAAATCATTCTAAACCATGAAAGATTGATCAAAATCAACATAAGTTCCCAATTCAAGCAAATACATGGCATATACCCCAATTTGGGAAAAGTCTCTACAATAGGGCATAGAGTCAAATTGAACTAACTCATTCCATTCCCATACAAATCTAACCATCATAGACTCACATTCAAACTCAATTAGGGTCAAATTAGACAATTCCCAAGTCAATTTAATCAATTGACTTGGTTTAGGCCCCAAACTTTGGGTAAAGTCCCAAAGTCAAGCCCTAGGCCAATTTTACACTACAACTAGGGTTTCCAACATGTATAACCCCTCAATTTCAGTGTCAATCATTTAGGAAGGGTCATTTGTTCAACATAGTTGACATACAAGTTCAAAGGAAAACCCTAAGTTCACTTTCTAGGTTAAGACCATTACACATACCCTTTCCAATTTCTTGCTAGAAATAGGGGAAAATGGTGTCATTGGGTTCCAAATCAACTTAGGAACCAAAATCCCTAACATACATCTCAGCCTTGAGGGTTTCCAACAAAACCCTAACCCATGCACCAACCAAAAACGTGGTGAAGTGCTTGCTAATTGCACATTGGGTGTAGATCTAGGTCAAGATACCTTATTTCTATCATTTCACATCCATTCCAAGCTCAAGACATCAAAACCCTAGTTTGGGACCACCCAAAACCGTGACCCATGGAGAAAACTATACCATTAGAAAGCTTGCCCTCACCTTCAATGGTGATTTCATGGAAAGAAATAGAGAAAAACACTTACCTTAGGGTGTAAATGGTGAAGATTTCCCTTGGAAACCCTAGTTTTCCTCCCTTCTTCCTTCTCCAATTCGTCCTTAAGTCACATGGGGAAACTAGCAACCATTCCCCTCCTTTAAAACACTGAAAATTGACCATTTTTCACCCAAAAACGTGCCCAGAAAAGTGAGGAGCGCGCTACTCCCTCACCAAGAGCACGTAAACTTCGTTTCGTCATTACGGGCTCAATACTCATCAGAATTTTGCGTATGACTAGTCGATTTCTATGTAAAAATGTGTTCTGGACTCATTTTTAACATCCTAAGGTCCATTTGATGCACCATAATTAATTACCATAAAATCAACACATATACACAACATATTCCAATATAATTGTCATATTTACCATGTGTTGAGATACAACCTTCCCATATATCAAAAAGGTGCATTACATGGGGACATTTAATGTGGTCTTTTCAACAAGTCACAAGTCAAGATGATGACTTGTTCAACAAGTTGCTTATATGAAACTTCTCCAACAAGCCACTCACAATAGTATTAATATGGCAAATGATATTAATGAAAATAGTAACACCACCAATAATACTTTCTGTAATAACACCACCACCACTAATAATACTTTTTTTTTAAGAAATAATCACACATCAAACATCAAACACACAAACATACACACCAAGGCAAGCACATAGAGTTTGGGCAAAAATGCATATGGGTTATGGGTTAAATGAAATGATTTCTAGGGCGTTACACTCTCCTTGTAAGAATAATGCCCTCCTATGGCATTTTTTGAGACTCAGAATTTTTCTGATCAGGGAGAAGGAACGCGCTCCTGTTGCAAAGGGAAAAATGGGAAATTTTTAAGAGTCGGTGGTGTAGAGTCAATTATTTTCATGTCCCTTACAAGAATTTGTCCGTAATATGAAAGATATTTTGATGATTACAAACCACATTTTGTTTATGATATTATAGCATACAAGGCATATCTAATCTTACTTGAATGTTTCAAAAGAATCAATGATACATGGCGAACGTATTAAGGATTTACTTGAATACCATGATCATTTGAAGATGTTCGGTTGTATGATTAGATTATGATATGTTGTAGAACCTTCTATGCCATTTGATTCAGCAATATGCATGATTGCATGTTTTAATCGAATTGATTTTCAATCATTTTCATATTTGATTTAATCCGAAAATATTATGTTTTATCCAGTTTTAATCGAGAAATCAAAAACTGTGTTCATAGAGTCTTTTAGGACGCTAATGTTGTAGTAGCGCCTTCCTGGACTTGATGAGTTAGGACGCTGATAAAATATTAGGACGCTCAAGGTTAAATTGAATTGATTCACAAGGACGCTTACTTGTAACTAGCGACCTTCCTTTAGTCGACCTTTGAAAGTGTCAAGACGGTGACTTAGTTTCATCTCGGTGAAAGTTCTCTTAGTTTTTAATTGATTTCTATCTTTAAGGACCTGATAGTTATAAGATGAATAAACTATCATGACGCTACTTGTATAGGAGTGCCCTAATTTTTAGAATCAACTTAATAACTTTCAGGACGCTTATTTTTTCTCAGCGCACTTAATACTGTTTAAGTTTGTTTTAAAACAAAGTAGGACGCTTACTTATGAGTCACCCTGGTGCGTATATGTATTTTTAAAACAAAGCAGGACGCTAACTGTCAAAGTAGCGTCCTCATGATTTAAGTCGTTTAATCGTCAAAGTAAATCAGAATGCTTACAATTTAGTAGTGCCCTCACTTCACTGCTCAGCAGGACGCTTATGCTTCATGAGCGCCCTCAAGGAACAAAATGACAAAGTTGATATTAAGTGTCAAGACACTAATTCAACAACGTTACTGTTTTGACACTATTACTGTTAACTTTTTTCAGAACCGTACGAAAGCTTTTTAGAACTTTTCAGGATAGAACAACAATTTTTTTTAGAACTTTTTAAACGTTCTAATACTGTGTCAGAACATTCTTTTTTCATGAATGATTAGATGATTCAGGTGCTTTCGTCGATATATGCACAGTGCTGAATTGATCCATTTCGGGAAAAAATGTAGACGTTGTATTTGAAATGATCTAGAGCGCCAAAATTCACCAAGTAATGGTCCCTATGTTATTTATATATATATATATGTGCTGCCTTAGAACAGAAACACAACAAATCAATACGAAAACTGATATTCATTCAAAAACATATTAACAGTTTTCACTTGTGCGAGAAACTTTTAAAGTTAGTTGTCGACTCCTTGTGCTTGAACTTACGATCATTTTTGAAAGAAAAACATCAAGTCTTCTGGATTGATTAATCTTCATCTTCATCATTATCAAAATCCATTGAAGAAGACAAAAGCTCTTTGAACCTATTTTCAGCAAAACTTCATCATACATATTTTGCTGAATATGTGGTAACAGAAGGTTCAATCCAAAGCTCTGTAAGTATCGCTTTGATTCTGAGTAAAGGGAATCATATCTCATCTTGTATACAGTTTGTAGTGACCGGTTATGTCACACCCTGGGTTGCACGGCGTGCCCCCTACCCAGGTGCGGGCGCACCCCCTCGGGGCGAACGCCTAGCCATTATGGATCCATAATATTGTCCCATCTCGGCCAGCCACGCCACACAAGTACGCCGGACACCGAGATCATTTATCCATATTATTCACACTCCCATGAATAATATAGGGCCTCCCTCAAGTTCGAACTCGCAACCTCTTCCTCATAAGGTTAGATTTCGCAACTTGAGTACCCATTGAGCCATTATAAGGCCTTTTTGTCACACCCTGGGTTGCACAGCGTGCCCCCTACCCAGGTGCGGGCGCACCACCACGACCTCAGCCGTGTGGCGAACGCCTAGCCATTATGGATCTATAATATTGTCCCATCTCGGCCAGCCACGCCACACAAGGACGCCGGTCACCGAGATCATTTATCCCCCTGCACAATCCGCAGCACAGGGAGGGCCTCCCCCAAGTTCGAACTCGCAACCTCTTCCTCATAAGGTTAGATTTCGCAACTTGAGTACCCATTGAACCATTACATAAGGCCTTTTTGTCACACCCGTGCCCCCTACCCAGGTGCGGGCGCACCACCGCAGTGGAGAACGCCTAGCCATTATATATCCACAGTATTGTCTTCATTGGGGTCCACAGAACACTGCACGCACCCAACGACCTTTGTCCTTTCCCTGTGCAGTGGCGTTCTCCACTGCGGTGGTGCGCCCGCACCTCGGTAGGGGGCACGCTGTGCAACCCAGGGTGTGACAGGTTAGCCACTGGACTAGAGCAAGTGTTGCTTAAGGTTGTAACGGTCTTCTCACACCCGTAACTGGACTAGAACAAGTGTTGCTTAAGGTTGTAACGGTCTTCTCACACCCGTAAGTTGAGAAAAGGTCTTCTCACACCCGTAAGTTGAGAAAAGGTCTTCTCACACCCGTAAGTTGAGAAACAGTAGTTCTCGCACCCGTAGGTTGAGAAACAGTAGTTCTCACACCCGTAAGTTGAGAAAGTGTATCGATTTGATCTTCACCCGTAAGAAGATCCATAGTGGAGTTTGAACAAATCCTAACTGAGGAAGTTCAGCAGTGGATGTAGGCGAGGGCGAGCCATTATAAATTCTGATTGCATTGTCTCATTTACATTTATCATATCTACTTGCTATACTTTGTTTAATCTACTTTCATTAATCCGCACAATATTAAGAAAGGTTAAAATCTGCTAAGTGTCCAATTCACCCCCTCTTGGACATATATAGGCTAACAAGTGGTTCTTGTTGAAGGAACTCGTTCCTATGCCCAACGGACACTTTTAGGAACACGCTCCTTAAGTAAGGAACGTGCTCCTTCAATGGAGGAAAATATGAAAATTTTCAAATTTCAAACCAGAAGTGCGCTCCTGCTTTAAGGAACGCGTTCATGTGCCTCCGTGTGGTGTTTGTCTATAAATACCACACTTGCACATTTGAAGAGCAACTTTTGCAAAATGTATGAGAACTTGTGTGATTTTTCTACGGTGTTTATACTCATCCAAAACAAGTGCCTAAGCCTATTTCAAACATCTTTCAAGCAAAAGTTCAACCACATTTGATCATTTGATCCAAGCTTCTGAAAATTTCTCCACATCTTTTCTAAACCTTGAGAAACTTTGAAGTTTCTCTTGTGCAAGTGTTCAAGAAGATTTTGGTGATTTCTACATCTTTGTTTGAGTCTCGATCATGTTTTGAGCAACCCACTTCACACAAGAAGAATCTCGTGCTTCAATCTTACCTTGTGGGGTACACATTTTTTTGAACTTGATTCTTGTGATCTTGGTGAATGCAAATAAGTTTTTGTGCTTATCTTGTTATATTTAAATTGATTTTGTATTGAGTTATATGTGTGAAAACCTATCTTGTTCATCCTATCAAAATATTTTATTTAGTGGTTTCATATATTAGTTGAGATATCGATTCATGTGCCAGTATCATATTCCTTTGAATCAAAGTTTTTAATCTCTACTTGATTTGTACGATTCGTGTTCTTAAACATATATTTACTTTGAATCATCAAGTCTTGATTATCGTGGTATACTGATTCTCGTGCATTCAACTTGTATTTGATTAGAATCAATATATTGATTGAGTGTGCATAGTCGATTCATGATTTTACATTGCATACATTTGAATCGAGTGCATTTGAGAAAAACATATATTTCAACACTTTGCATCATTTAAAATCATAGTGGTTGCAATAATATTGGTTGATTCATTCAAGATTGTAAGCTTTAACTGTTGAGAGTGCTTTTGATCACTTCTTTATATCCTTTGTAATCTTGATGTAATGTTGACGTGTGTCAACTTTTGGATTATTTGACCATTGATTGTAAGGCACGTAACCACCCCAATAAGTTGGTTACAAGTGTGGCTTTCTAGCGAAGCCCTAGTGTAGGCTAAATAGTGGCTTTTTAACCAAGCCCTAGTGTAGGTTAGAGTGTGAGTGGCTTCCTAACCGAGCCCTAGTGTCGGTTAGTGTAAAGGCTCGAGCCAAGCCTTGGTGTAAGCTCAGTGTAAATTGCTTCTAGTCACGCCCGTAAGTTGACTAGCCAATAGTGGATTGGGAAATCCTGACCGGTGCGGTTGGGTAGTGGACGTAAACTCAAGGAAAGTCGAACCACTCTAAATCTCTGTGTTCATATTTATTTCTGGCACTCCTCTTTATTTGTTTTATTTCTTTTGTTAGCTACTGCACATTATATTCTGTTAATTTAATGAACCGAAAAGTAACACGAAAATCTGCTAAGTCCAATTCAACCCCTCTTGGACTATAATATTGGGCCAACAAGTGGTTTTAGAGCGATTTTTTGCAATCAAAGTTATCTAACAATTTCTTTGAGTAAGATGACAGGACAATGCTCAACTAGCTATGATGTGGACACTTGTAGATACACCGACAAACCACCATTGCTTAGAAAAGAAAATTTTTATGAGTGGAAGATTCTCATGAAAACATTTATGAGATCACAAGATGTTGATCTTTGGGAAATGGTGGAAAATGGGTATACTCTTCTTAACAAGCCAACCGGGCAATGGACAAGTCAAGAAAAAGCAGAGTATCGCCTAAATGCCAAGGTAGTGTATGCTCTATTTTGTAGTCTCCCTGACAGTGAATTGGAACAAGTTAGTCAATGTGAGACTACAGAGGATGCATGAGAACTGCTTCATTTGGTTCACTGTGAGCCACTCAATAACAGAAAATCAAGACTCAGGGATGCAGATGGAAGATTTGAAGATTTCAACAATCCTAAAAATGAACCAATTGAAGAAGCGTGTTGTCGATTAAGATCAATTCTTGAAGACTTAAAGGATCTGAGTCAAGAGACATCATATGAGATTAGCCTCGTTTGCTTTGCTGACAAACTTCCAAGATATTGGGCTGAAAAACTTACAAGCATCGTAGAAGTGTTCAATCTATGGGAATTCACTTTGGAAGAGTTTTGCAACTTATTGATATCTATAGAAACCAAGGATGAAATAACAACAAGAACTGAAGTACTTAAAAGATCACTTTAAAGCTTCAAGTTCTTGCATGAGGAAACAGTTGATGAGGGACTTGATAGGTTGATAGAATTAACAAGTGATTTGCAAAGTAGTGGAATAACCTATCCTCACCAAATATTGGTTAAGTATTTCTTGGAGGGCTTTCTGGACAAATGGAAGTGCAAAGTCGAATTTGTCAAGACGTTCAGTGATCTGTTTAACAATTTCTTTAAGAGAATTATTTATGTGTTAAGTGGACTTGAGACCTCCTCAGAAGATAGTGAAGCTTCATCTGAAAGAAGAGAAATACTTGCTAACTTACCAAGTGATGATGACAGAGATAGATTGGATGAAAGTGAAACATCATCATTGGTAAACGATTAGTACGATGATGAAGAACAAGTTAAGGACGATCAATGATTAAGTGCCATATCCAGTGGTTCACTCATTTACACCTCAACTGATGAAGACGAAGATCCGAATATCCAAGTTCACATTCAAAGGTTTCCAAAAATTCCAAGATGGAAAATGTGGATTAAAATACAAGTTTCGAGGTTCCTTGAAGTGCTACATGATCGGTCTTCGCTTGTGGGTAACACTTCTATTTAAATTCAAATATTCAATTGTGTTTTTTCACAAATGGCCTAAACATATCCTTTTAACCATAAATAAATTGTGTATTAAGAGATATGTCTTTGTTGAAGCATTTAATTCCTCTCAAGCATGATTGTTATCATATATTGTTCGATGTTTGAGTTGAATGATCTTTCATGTCATGCTATGTGTAACTATAATATTTGTATGATTTTGATAATGTCTTAGGCTTAGTTAAAATGATTATCATACCTTTTTGCCTATGGTTTGAATTTAATCAATTTGATCATGTTTTTGAATGGTGTATATTTTGATCATTGATTAAATTGCAATATGTGCATGTTTATCATGTGGACTTGTTATAATTGTTCATCATTTGTTCACATGGAGAATATTAATATATGCTAAATGGATCATGTGTCTCAGAATTATATATTTATTAATCCATTTAATATTGACAGATATGATTGAGCATTAATATTAAATTGATATTATTATATTTGCTCAATTAAATTGGAAGTGTGAATTTTGAATGATATATATCTTATTACTTCCAATGTATTCATGTGAATGAATGTTTGGTGATAATTATATGATTCACTTGAATGTATCATTTATAATAATTGTATAAGTGTTATACTTGATAATTCTTGCATGTATTATTTCCAATAATAGTGCACTAATTGTTAATGCTAATCTTCTATAAATTATTATACTTGATAATCTTGCATCCATCATTGTTGATGTACATGTATGTGTGTTAATTTGATGTGAATGATCTTGACTATAATGTGTTTATCATTTGCTGTGTGTATTGTTCACTAAGAAACAACACAAATTTTCTTGAATTATCATAATTTATCATTTTAATCAAAGTGGAAATCAAGAAAATCAAAATTTACACACTTTTGTGCTTTGTGTTCTAAAAGAGCGCGTTCCTCTGGAAGAGGAACTCACTCCTTGCATGAACACCATATAGGAATGCGCACCTCTGTGTCTACTAACTGCACAGATACGGACCAAGAGCATCATTTTCACTCTCCTTCAACACCTTTTTCGTCTTCTTTTCACTCTCACTCATCCAATATGCATTTAACACCATTTTGATTGTTCTAAACTCATTCCCCATCACTTTTATCATCAAATCCATCATTTTTACACCCCAAAACACCATTTAATCCGACCAATTTCTATCAAAACCGCCACTTTTTGCAATTATTTCTTCATTTTTCATTCCATCTTTTCTAGTTCGATTACCCACAATTTTAGTCATTTTATAGCTTGTTTTTCTCGTTGTCATCCCCTCCTCGTCATCCAATCATCGTTTCGAGTCATTTCGTGTCTGTTTTCTCCACATTTCAACTCAAATGCCTTAGGTTCATTTTGTTTGCACGCATAGTGTTTGACAAAATGCCTCCTAAGAAAACCACAGCTTCAAAACGTCGATTGGAGATCGGCGAATCCTTCGGACCTGCAGCCAGGCCTACACGACGACGTATAGAGGTTGGGGAGTCCCCCACACCCACTCCGCTTTCTACGAGGTGCCCTCGCGCCTCTCAACCTCCCCGCGAACCTTCACCTTCACCTTCACCTTCACCTTCACCTTCACCTTCACCATCACCTTCATCCCCATCGAGTGATGATGCCACACTCTCTGCACCAGTAGCCTCACCTACATCCCATCCACCACTCCTAGAACCTGTTTTCAGGTCTTTTGACATTGGACGTCTCACCCCGAGTGTCCGAGTAGATTTTGATGACTTTATGAGGATACATATGCCTCTTTTTACCCACTTCACTCACATGAGATGGGAGCGGTTCATTTCTCATCGAGAGTTAGTCTCAGTTTTCGACTCTAGACTCACTCATGTCCTTGGCGAGGATCCCCTTCACTATCGGTCCAGGGTTTTTGGTATTGACATTAACATATCTCCATCCATTCTAGATGAGATATTTGTTTTTACTTCAACTGATCCCGCATTCTCATTTTCTAGGGAGGACGACGAGATCGTCCTTCCTAATTATGATCGGATCACAGCTCTTAGGACCATGTTAGGAGTAGAGTCTGGACATGGAGTGTTGACTGTGACCAACACTATCTTTGACTTGCGACTCAAGATCTTGCACAACATAATCTCCAGAGTCATCATTCCTCGATTAAGTTTGCGTGTGAAGGTCAAGCCTTTGGATGCTTTCATTCTGTGGTGCATACACAGCCGCACCATCATCCACCTGTCCCATGTCATAATTAACCATTTCACTGAGACACAACACTACTTGAGGGCATTGCCCTATGGCACTTTAGTGACTATGCTTACTAAAAGCATATGAGTCGACCTCACGAGCTTCAAGGTGTCGGCCAAACCGACTAAGAAGAATTTCACTGGAGAAAATACTATCTGATCACTAGGATATCAGTTAGTTGCACGCATAACAGACTGGGTGCACAACACCAGGAGGTTACTAGGCTAGGGCACTACATTTATGAAGTATGATCCACAGACAGCGCCGCCTTAGCCAGACAATGAGAGAGCAGGGGGTGCACCTCTAGTAGCTCGTCTGCGTGGCCGAGGAGGAGCATCAGGTCTGGCACAAGCTGAGGCACGTCTAGAACGTGGCCGTCGTAGAGTGAGATTCTCAGATGTCGGTACTTCATCTTCGGGTACCGTGCCACCAGTGGATATACCAGGCCCCTCCCCTTTAACTACTTTAGATGTCGTTCTACAGTCGCTGATGGAGATACGAGACCAGCAACAGTTATTGTTCTCTTCCTTCTCCAGTTTGGAGAGGAAGTACGATGATCTGGCCTCAAATGTCCGTGCTCATGGAGTTTTGCTCCAAACTATTCTTGATTGACTACCGATTGAGGAGCCACATGAGTACAGCTTCAATCAAGAGGATGTTTTTGGCAACAGAGAGCAGCCCGCACCATCACCGAGTTTTCATCGACCTGTTTCACTTGTTCGTCCCGATTTAGCATGCGATCCCTCCTGTAGTTCTCCACCAGTGACGACTGCCTTAGCTCTGATCACTTTCTCAGCTGCACCTCCGAGGATTCCCACTCCCAAGTTGCATCTTTCGTTCACTTTAGCAAACTCGGCTTTCGATCTACTTCTCTCACTTCCACGCATTTCTCCACCATTTTCAAGACGTGATCTTGTTATCCACGCGACTCCACTTCGACTACCTCATCTGCTACCACTCATACCTGATGCAAATGCTGGCACCATCCCTGCGGCGGACGATGCCTCGACTTTACCTGACATATTAGCTGGGCAAGGATCTCTTGATCATCGATCGTCACCTCCATCATAAGCACACCCTCCCCTTTTGATGTTTCTAAAGGGGGAGAGATTAGTCTGATTGTCACACCCCACCCAGATGTGCCTAAACCGGCGGAACACTCAGAGGTAGGGCGCAAATGCATTATATCAATAACCGAGTACTCAGGAACACAATTGAATACAAATATGATTATATTAATTTCAGAATGTATTTTCGTACAGAATATGATTGAGGGAACATCTTCCCAAAATCTCCCTTTAATTAACAAGAGTTACAAAATGTGGGCCCAAAAATCTCCACCCAATCCACTCTAAACTCCTGTGAAAAATTGGATAACAACAAGGTGAGCTATTGCCCAGTGGGTAAAATAGTTCGTGAATATAACAATTAATAAAGGAAACTTCATAATCAAATATCACATAAACACAATAAGCATCATAAATAGTACAACATGTATGTATGCATGGCACTGTCTCGTGATGGTTCCATGATTGTACGGCTCCCTGGATTCACATACATATGTCCATCTCCAGGTAAACCCGGGTTCTCATTGTACGTCCCTTTCCAAGGAAATTTCAAGAATAGTGAGCATTGCTTCTAACTATTTTGTGGATCATAAACCACTTACGTTCCTAGGTGGTGCTTATGTATGATGCCAATGCGTGAGCAATTTTGGTCTTTACTAACATTAGAAAGGATTTGGCAGCGTCTGGTGATTCTTATCAGGTCGGTATCACCATGTGTAAAGTTAGGATGTTCAGTATCACTTGTACAAGCTGATAGCTTTCAAATAAGACCAACCAGATCAGTCTCCAGTTGAAGTGGGACACGAGGTCCACTTAAATACCAATCGTCTAAAGCAACACGTTGCCTCCTATTCACTAGTTAAAGTTACTGAGGACAAGACTAAGTGTGGTTGAGTCAGATTGACCACTAATCTAACATAATAACAGTGTAATACATGAACTCCAAATATACAGGCATAAGTATGACAGGTATGAACATTATACGCAATAATGCAGTGTAAATGAACAGTAGACATAATGATAAATGAATGTAAACTTTAATAAAAGTTATAAGACACTCAAACTTATGTTTCATTCCCCACCTTCAGATAATCCTTCCTTCTAGAATTGACGCCTCCTCCCGAGTAGAACCGTCTTGCACCGCAAAGAGAGTCTCTCAAAAGGAGGAGAGAAAAAATCACAATGACAGTGATGAACCAAGAAGGTGAGCAAGAGAGTAGAGAGAGTTGAGGTGTGAAGGTTCAGGCGGGCTGCCCGAAGGTTCCGGCAGGCGAGCCTGAATTTTTTTTTTTGTCTAAACTGGGGGTATTACACTCTACCCCCCTTAAAATAATTTCTCCGTCAAAATTCAGTCCATGTAGTAATGTTTGCTGTCTGCGGGAGATTCACCGTCGTCGTCATCATTTGCCAAGTCAGGATAGTGCCTGTAAGGCCCCTGAAAAGCATTGTGGCCGGTGAAATCCTCAACATCATCAAACAATGGAGAGCAAATGGGGTCAGATTCGTCCTCAAAAGGTTTCGACATTTGCCTAACATATGGTGGTATAGGGCTCTGCAAGTTGCAGCATTTCAGGAGAGGTTGGTTGAGCGGTAGAATATTTTCTCGTGCAGTTGCTCGAATTTGGCTATCTAGCAATTTTGGTAGGAGATCTTGCCAGGATGAAGGAATAGGATTATTTCGGGCAGTATTGTTACAATAAATCCATACGCGCTCTGGCAATAAGGATAGCTGCCGAAGAGGCGAGAGAGTTAGTAGTGCAAAGAAGTTATGGTTTTCATCCGAGTCTGAAGGAGTCTCCACTGGTTGCCAAGAAGGCCATTGAATGTATGACTCATTACTCTTATCTGAGTTGTTTTCAGACATATGCATGGTTAATTAAATGAAAAAATATATTAAGATATTTGTAAACAAAGTTTCGCAATTTCATTGATAAGTGAAAAGGTACAATGCATCACATCATCAGCTATTACTAGAAAATAATTCAGGGTATTTCGGTTTAATTATTTCGTCTAGTTCCCATGTTGCTTCCTCTACTTCGTGGTGATCCCAGAGCACCTTCACAAGTGGTATGCTACATCGCCTTAGTTCTTGAGTTTTTCTATCCAGAATTTGTATGATTCTCTCCTAATACTTATTTTCTTCTTCAACCTGAACCTCGACCAGAGAGATGATATGAGAAGGATCAGGACGATACTTTCGAAGCATGGATACGTGAAAAACGTCATGAACCTTAGACATGGACGATGAAAGGGATAGATGATAGGCTAGTTTGCCAGTACATTCAATGATCTGAAATGGACCGATATACCATGGGGAGAGCTTTCCTTTGATCCCAAAACGTTTGACACCTCTTGTAGGCTAAACTTTTAGAAAAACCAAGTCCCCCTTATCAAATTTTGGAGGCTATCACCGCTTGTCAGCGTAGCTCTTCTGTATACTTTGTGCTACACAAAGTTGATCATTTACTAGTGTGATCTTCTCAGAAGTTTTTTGAACTAGTTCAGGCCCCAACTACGGTCGATCTGCCATATCTAACCAGCATACCGGAGATCTGCAAGGGCGACCATAGAGAGCCTCATATGGTGCCATGCCGATACTGGTTTGGTAGCTGTTGTTGTATGCAAACTTCGCCAAATGTAAGCGGTTCGCCCATCCGTTATGAGATTCCAAAATGCACCCTCGTAACATATCCTCTAATATCTGGATCAACCGTTCTAACTGCCCGTCAGTCTGTGGCTGAAAGTTGTGCTCATGGTGATCCTAGAGCCCATTTTACTCTAGAAGCTCTGCCAAAATTTTGATGTGAATCGAGGGTCTCGATCAGAGACTATCGTGAGTGGTATGCCTTGTAGGCGTACGATATCTCTTTCATACAATTCTCCAAGCTTGGCCGGATTATCCATGAACTTTATTGGTAAAAAGTGTGCAGACTTTGTAAGTCTGTCAATGATAACCCGGATTGCATCTTGTCCTTTCATATTTTGAGGTAAGGCCGAAACAAAATCCATTGCGATGTTCTCCCATTTCCATTCTCAAATAGGTAGAGGCTGGAGAAGTCCAGAGGGAAGTTTGTGTTCTGCCTTACGAGACATCGAGCAACGAAGTCTACAATAGCCTTTTTCATTCCAGAAAACCAGAATTGTCGCTTGACATCCTTGTACATCTTGTCTCCCCTAGGATGCGTAACGAACCTCGAACAATGCATTTTAGAGAGCACTTCTTTCTGACCTTGAGGATCATTCGGTAGACAGAGACGTTTTTTGTTTAGAATGGCCCTATCATTATAGACCGACCAGTGAGGAAGGTCCTGTCCACTGAGTAGAAGTTCTCGTTTCTCCATTATCATAGGGTCGTTGGCTTGAGCTGCTGAAACCTTTCGAATAAGCTTAGAGGTAGCTGATAATTGAGAGAGTCGTGATCCTCCTCCCTCCTCTATGAGCTGTAGGTTAAAATTCTCCATCTCTGAAGCCAACTTCCCCATCTTGAAGTTAAGAGTGCAAGTAGTTGTTAGCTAAGAGGTGTCCAAGAGGGGGGGTGAATTGGACATGTAGCAGATTTTAACCTTTCTTTAAATTGTGCGGAATAATGAAAGCAGATTAAACAAAGTATAACAACGAGATACAGTAAATGTAAATTAGACAATGCATGCAAGATTTATAGTGGTTCGGTCACGCCTACATCCACTACCTAACCACCTCAGTTAGGATTTGTTCAAACTCCACTATGGATCTTCTTACAGGTGAATATCAAACCGGAACACTTTCTCAAGTTAGGGGCATGAGAGGACCGTTTCTCTACTTACAGGTGAGAAAGAACTTATTCTCAACTTACTGGTGTGAGAAGACCGCTTACAACTTTGAGCAACACTTCCTCTAACTCAGTGACTTACCAGTCACTACAATCTGATTATAGAATGAGATATGATTCTCTTTACTCAGAGTCAAAGTGATACTTACAACGCTTTGGATTGAACCTTCTGTTGCCACAGATTCAACGAAATATGTATGATGAAGTTTATGTTGAAAACAGGTTCAAATAGCTTTTGTCTTCGTTAATGAGTTTTTTAAATAATGAAGAAGAAGATCGATCAACCCAGAAGACTTGAAGTTTTTCTTTCAAAAGATCATATGATCAAGCACAAGTGAAAGAAGACGAACTTACAAAACGTGTTTTTGGTGCAAAAGAAAAACGGTCAATACGTTTTAAATGAATATTAGTTTTTGTATTTCATTAGTTAGTTTTTCTCCTCTGAGGCAACACGTATATATAGGAATAACAGAGGCGCAATGGACTTGGTAAATTTGGCGCTCTAAGTTATTTCAAATATAACGTTAACATTCTTTCCAAAAATGAATCTATTCAGCTTAATGCATATTACGACGATAGCACCTAAATCATCTGACCCTTTCATGAAAGTGGAATGTTCTGACAAAGTTTTAGAACGTTTTAAAGAGTTCTGAAATGTTTTTGTACGATTCTGAAAAGTTCTGAAAAGTATTCGTATGTTTCTGAAAAAGGTTAACAGAAATGGCAGTAATGTCAGAACAACAAAAATATATTTTCTGTCGTATTGTTCCTTTAAGGGCACTCATATAACATCAGCGTCCTACTGAACAATGAAGTGAGGACGCTACTAAGTAGTAAGCGTCCTGACTTACTTTGACAATTAAACAACTTAAAACATGAGGGCGCTACTTCGCAGTAAGGGACCTGTTTTGTTTTAATACGCAAAACATATGAGGGCGTTACTCAAGAGTAAGTGTCTTGAACTATTAAAAGCAGTTTTAAGACAATGTTTAAGCGCGCTGACAGACGGTTAGCGTATTGAAAGTTACTTAAGTTGTTTAAGCGCGCTGACACAAGTAGCTTCCTGATAATTTATTCAACTTATAACTTATCAGCATCCTTAAAGATAGAAATCACTTAAATATAAAAAGATTTTTCAGCAAGCTGAAACTAAGTCAGCGTCCTGACATTCTCAGAGGTTTAGGGTTTAGATAAAACATAAAGTAACCGGATTAAATCAAACATGCAACCACTTGATTAAAACATGCAGGCATGCATATTGCTAAATCACATGGCATAGAAGGTCCTACAACCTATCATAATCTAATCATACAAATAAACATCTTGAAACAATCATGGTCTTCAAGAAGATTTTTTAATTCGTTCGCCATGCACCATTGAATCTTTGATACCTACAAGTGAGATTAGATATGCCATATGTGCAATAATATTATGAATAGAATGTAGTTTTGTAATCATCAAAATCTTTCATAATAGGGACTTATTCTCGTAAGGGACATGAGGATAATTGGTTCAACAATCTCCCCCTTTGTGATGATTTCAAACACATTACTGTAGGCTTTGAAGCAAACTAATAAAGTGATGTATGTATGCATGAGATGCAGTACTAATGTTCCTTGTTTCATATGATAAGAGTGTATTGACCAGGAATAAACATAAACTATCATTAAGACTCCCCCTTAGTGTTATACTCCCCCTGAGTTTATGATGCTTCAATGATAGTACTTTCTCCCCATTTTGAAATATCAAAAAGAGTAAAGTAACATGAAGGTAAGCATCAAAGTGCTACTGATCGGATTCACAGAACATTCCAAGTTCTCTGCGAATATGAACAAACTGGTTTTTTTGTAGGGCTTTAGCAAATATATCAGTCAGTTGTTCTTTGGTGCCAATATGAGATAATACGACTTCTCCATTTTGCACATGATCCCATAAAAAGTGATGTCTTATTTGAATATGCTTAGTTCGGGAGTGCAATACATGATTTTTAGATATGTTAATAGCGCTAGTATTATCACCTAAAATTTCAGCACATTGAATGAATATTTGATAATCCTGAAGTTGTTGTTTCATGTAAAGAACTTGAGAATAGCAACTTCCAGCTGCAACATATTCTGCTTCAGCAGTGGATAGTACTACCAAATGTTGTTTCTTGCAGAACCAAGAAATCAGAGAATTTCCAAGAAAATGACAAAATTCGAAGGTATTTTTCTTATTAGTTAGACTGCCGGCATAGTCGGAGTCTACATAACTTCTGAGATCAAAAGTAGTACCTTTGGAATACAAAATTCCTAAATTTATTGTGCCATTTATGTATCTGAATATTCGTTTGACACATTTTAAATGAGATTCTTTCGGTTCAGATTGAAATCTTGCACATAGACAGACACTGACCATAATGTCAGGTCGACTTGATGTTAGGTACAAAAGACTTTCAATCATGCTTCTATAAAGTTTTGAATCAATTGATTTACCTTTTTCATCCTTATCTAATTTTATTGCAGAAGTACAAAGAGTGTCAATCGATTTCAAATTGTGCATTTGAAACTTTTTAACTATTTCCTTAGCATACTTTGATTGTCTTAAGAAGGTGTCTTTCGGCATTTGTTTAATTTGTAAGTCGAGAAAGTATGTAAGTTCTCCCATCATACTCATTTCAAATTCCTTCTGCATTAATTTTGAAAACTCATCACATAGTTCTTTGTTTGAAGCACCAAAAATGATATCGTCCACATATATTTGAACAATGAGCATATTATCATTGTGGTGTTTGACAAACAAAGTTGGATCAAGTTTTCCTTTTTGAAACTTATGATCTAAAAGAAATGAACTCAGTCGATCATACCAAGCTCTTGGAGCTTGTCTCAATCCATATAAGGCTTTGTGGAGTTTGAACACATATTCTGGGTCTTGAGCATCCTCAAACCCTGTAGGTTGTTCCACATGTACCTCTTCATTGATGTAACCATTTAGAAAAGTACCCTTTACATCCATTTGGTATAAGGGAAAATCCTTGTAACAAGCGTAGGCAAGTAACATTCTTATTGCCTCTAGTCTTGCTACTGGGGCAAAAGCTTCTTCGAAATCTATGCCTTCTTCCTGGTTGTACCCTTATGCAACCAGTCTATCCTTATTACAGACAATGATGCCTTGTTCATTCTTTTTGTTTCTGAAGATCCATTTGGTTCTTATAACCAATTGATGAAAAGGTCTAGGAACCAATTCCCATATTTTGTTGTGCACAAAGTGTCCTATTTCTTTTTGCAAAGTAAGAATCCAGTTTTCATCTTTCAGTGCATCTTCCACTTTAATTGGTTCAAATTGTTATACAAAAGCAACAAGCTCTTGATCTTTTTGAATTGAGGCTCTAGTGGATACACCTTTTCTTGGATCTCCTAAAACTTGATCTTTGGAAAAACCTTGAAGTAGTCTAGAGTTTTTAGAAGATTCTAGAGATGGTTCAGGTTCAAGATCTATAACCTTGGTTGTCTTAGGTTCATCGTCATCAAAATTTAATTGCTTAAATTCATCCTCAAGACTTTTCTTATTAACACTTTCATCAAAGTTTACATGAATTGATTCTTCTACAGTTTGATTTGATTTGTTGAAGACTTTGTAGGCTCTATTGTGAGAAGAATATCCTAAGAATATTCCTATGTCAGATTTAGGTTCAAACTTGTCTAGATTGAATTTATCATTTAGAAAAAAACATTTACATCTGAATACTCGAAAGTAACTGATGTTGGTGCTCTACCCTTCCATAGTTCATATGGAGTTTTATTCAAATCTTTTCTAATTAGAACTCGGTTCATCACATAGGAGGTAGTGTTTATAGCTTCACCCAAAAATGATTTGCAGTGTTATACTCATTGAGCATTGTTCTATACATCTCTTGCAAAGTTTTGTTCTTTCTTTCAACTACACCATTTTGTTGTAGTGTCCTAGGGCTGATAGATGGTAAGTGTAACCTTTATTGTTACAAAATACTTTGAGATTTTTATTGACAAGTTTACCACCTCTATCACTCCTAATTATGTTGATTTTGTGCCCTTTTTCATTTTTGACTCTTTTACAGAGTTTTATAAATGTTTCACAAGCATCAGATTTATGAGCTAATAGAAATACCCAAGTAAATCGAGTAAAGTCATACAATCACAAACACATATGATTTACCACCTAAGCTATGGGTTCTGGTTGGTCCGAAAAGATCCATGTGAATTAGTTCGAGAACTCTAGAGGTTGATTGATGCCTCTTGCTCTTAAATGATGATCGGGTGTGCGTGCCAAGTCGACATGGTTCACAAACCTTGTCATTTGAGTAAGTTCATTTCGGAATTCCCGTGGCCAGATCATGTGTAACAATTCTAGATATGTTGTCCATATTAATATGAGCTAATCTCCTATGCCATAGCCATGTATCATTACCAGAGATAACACTTAAACATGCTACATTTTGTTTCTTCATGTCATTGAAGTTTGTGCAATACACATTCTTAATTTTAGATGCCATGAATGCAACAGTTTTATCAGCATGCTTGACAATACACCTATTTGCCTCAAATGAAATGTCATAACCCTTGTCACATAATTGACTTATGCTTAAGAGATTATGCTTCAGCCTTTTAACATAAAGTACATCAGATATGGCTAGAGAATCGTTACCAATAGTTTCAATGCCTTCAATATCACCTTTTTTATTGTCTTCGAAGGTGACCTTTCCTCCTTTCTTCTTTTCAAGGCTCAAAAAGTTAGATTTATCTCCATACATGTGCCTGGAACAGCCGTTGTCTAGATACTATACTTCTTCATTTTTGCATATCTACACAACATAAAATATCTTTGACTTTGGTACCCATGCTTGTTTGGGTCCATGCATGTTAGCATTAGTAAGAACAAATTTTTCAATCCATGCATATTTTCTTTTCTTTCTACGTAAGACATTGCATCTGAGTACTGTATGACCTTCCCAATGGCATTTGTTGCGTGTTGGTCTCTTGGTCAGTACGATGTTGTACTCCTTTTGTTTAGACCATGAGTGCAGCCTAGTTTAGTCTTGTCAAATGCACATTTTTGTGATCCTAGCATCATGTCAAATATTTTTAACCATTTGTGAATTTAATCACTGTGCAGTGCAAGTCTTCCTTTTCTTTTCTAAGAGTTTCATTTTCATTTTTCAGTTTTCGAACAACTTTCTTAAGTTGTTCATTATCTAGAGACAGTCCGTCTAGCCCTTCTTGTTGGAATTCAATTTTCTCAAGAGCGTCTTCTAGACTATGCTTAAGTTTTTCATTCTTCCCAATCTCTTTACTAAGTTTTGACTTAAGCTCCTGAATGTAAATGTTGAACTCATGTGATTTTTCAGTAGGTTCAGTTTTTACATCTGTGTTTTCCATTAAGCATAATGTAGCCGTGTGATTTGAATCCACTTCATCTTCGCTTGAGCTTGAATCATCCCCATGTGGCTTTGAGAACTTTCTTGTCTTTTCTGTAAGAGTTGGTGTTCTTCTTATATTTTATAGGGCATTCCCTTTTTATATGACCTGGTTTGTTACAACCGTAACATATTAACTCTACGGGTTTAGACTCGGGTTTCTTTCTTTTGTGAAACCTTGAGTAAGAGTTATTCTTACTCTTTCTCCTATGTAACTTATTGAACTTTCTAGATAACATATCCATGTCATCTTCTGAGTCTGAATCATTTTCAGCATCAGTTTCAGCAGTGAGGGTAATTGATTTCTTTTCTTTTTCCTCAATCTTGACCGGACACATTGTCTCTTTTAGCTTCATTTCATGAACCATTAATGAACCACACAGTTCATCAAAAGTGTATTCAGCTAGATTATTGGCTTCTTTTATGGTTGTGGCCTTGGATTCCCATGCTCTGGGTAGACCTCTTAGAAAATTTCTAACAGTTTCTTCTTGGTCATAGATTTTTCCTAGGTTCTTCATCTCATTGATGTTTGTTGTAAACCGAGCAATAGCTTCAACTATCGACTCGGTCTCCTTGATCCTATAGGTTTCATATTTTTCAACTAACAGTTGGAGCTTTGCCTTTTTAACTTGCAAAGTTCCTTTGTGGGTGACCTCTAACTTGTTCCAGATTTCCTTAGCAGTTTCACACGCGCTAACTCTATTGAACTCTTCGACTGATAAACTACAAAACAAAATGTTTACAGCTTGGTTATTCAATAGTTCTATTTTCTTTTCTTTAGCACTCCATTCGTCTATATCCTTTGGGACATTAGCACCATCAACTATTTTAGTAGGCGTTGGACAGCCGTGTGTCACAACATCCCACATCTCTAGATCTTGGGCTTTAAGGTAATACCTAATCTTAGTTTTGCAGTGTGAATAGTTTTCTCCCTTGAACAGTGATGGTCGGTTGGTGGAGTTTCCTTAACCTGAGAGATAAGTGCTTCTTTCGTTTTGTCCTGCCATACTCAATCAAAGATGGTTAGATATTTTGATGGTTAACCTACTCTGATATCAATTGTTGGCCCAAATGTGTCCAAGAAGGGGGTGAATTGGACACTTAGTAGATTTAAACCTTTCTTTAAATTGTACGGAATAATGAAAGCAGATTAAACAAAATATAACAACGAGATACAGTAAATGTAAATGGGACAATGCAAGCAATATTTATAGTGGTTCGGTCGCGCCTACATCCGCTACCTAACTTCCTAAGTTATGATTTGTTCAAACTCCATTATGGATCTTCTTACAAGTAAAGATCACACCGGAACACTTTCTCAACTTACGGGTGTGAGGGACCGTGTCTCTACTTACAGGTGAGAAAGAACCTATTCTCAACTTACTGATGTGAAAAGACCTCTTACAACTCTGAACAACACTTGCTCTAACTCAGTGACCTACCCATCACTACAATCTAATTACTGAATGAGATATGATTCCCTTTACTCATAATCAAAGTGATACTTACAACGCTTTGGATTGAACCTTCTGTTGCCACAGATTCAACGAAATATATATGATGAAGTTTATGCTGAAAACAGGTTCAAATAGCTTTTGTCTTCGTTAATGGATTTTTTAAATAATGAAGAAGAAGATCAATCAACCCAGAAGACTTGAAGTTTTTCTTTCAAAAGATCATATTATCAAGCACAAGTGAAAGAAGACTAACTTACAAAAAAGTGTTTTTGGTGCAAACGAAAAATGGTCAATACGTTTTAAATGAATATTAGTTTTTGTATTTCATTAGTTAGTTTTTCTGCTCTAAGACAGCACATATATATAGGAATAACAGAGGCACAATGGACTTGGTAAATTTGGCGCTCTAAGTTATTTCAAATATAATGTTAACATTTTTTCCAAAAATGAATCTATTTAGCTTAATGCATATTACGACGATAGCACCTGAATCATCTGACCCTTTCATGAAAGATGAATGTTCTGACAAAGTTTTTGAACGTTTTAAAAAGTTTTGAAAAGTTGTTGTACGATTCTGAAAAGCTCTGAAAAGTATTCGTACGTTTCTGAAAAAGTTTAACAGAAATGGCAGTAATGTCACAACAACAAAAATATATTTTATGTCGTTTTGTTCCTTTGAGGGCGCACATAGAGCATCAGCGTCCTATTGAACAACGTAATGAGGGCGCAACTAAGTAGTAAGCGTCCTGACATGCTTTGACAATTAAGCGACTTAATGCATGAGGGCGCTACTTCGCAGCAAGCGTCATGTTTTTTTTTAAAACCCAAAACATATGAGGGCGCTACTCAAGAATAAGCATCCTGAACTATTAAAAGCAATTTTAAAACAATGTTTAAGCACGCTGACGAACGATGAGCATCTTGAAAGTTACTTAAGTTGATTATAAAGATGAGGGCGCTCTTACACAAGTAGCATCCTGATAATTCATTCAACTTATAACTTATCAGCGTCCTTAAAGATAGAAATCACTTAAAGATAAAAAGATCTTTCAACGAGCTGAAACTAAGTCAGCGTCCTGACATTCTCAGAGGTTGACAAAAGAAAGGTCACTACTAATAAGTAAGCAGCCTTATTAATCAGTTCAATTCACCCTTGAGCGTCCTAACAGTTTATCAGCGTCCTGACTAATCAAGTTCAGGAGGGCACTGCTAAATCATTAGCGTCTTGAAAGACTTTATAAAAATGATTTTTGATTTCTCGATTAAAACACGATAAAACATAAAGTAACCGGATTAAATCAAACATGCAACCAATCGATTAAAACATGCAAGCATGCATATTGATAAATCACATGGCATAGAAGGTCCTACAACCTATCATAATCTAATCATACAAATAAACATCTTCGAATGATCATGGTTTCAAGAAGAACTTTTAATACGTTCGTCATGCATCATTGAATCTTTGATACCTTCAATGATATGCCATATGTGCAGTAATATCATGAATAGAATGTAGTTTTGTAATCATCAAAATCTTTCATAATAGGGACATATTCTCGTAAGGGACAGGAGAATAAGTGGTTCAACAACAACAACATAAGTTTTTCTACTCAGGGCATCAGCCACAACATTGGCCTTACCCGGATGGTATTGTTAACCTATATGGTTCATCCTTAGCACATCCCTAAAGTATACTCAATGAAGTATATTATGATGATCACAAACAAAGTATTTTTCAGTGCTAACGAACGTTTTTGAAGAACTTAGCTCTACACCAAAGGAAAAGCAAAAAATCAAAGAACGACTCGATCAAAGAGCTCAAAGGTTACATCCAACGATCAAGCTCGTTTCAACTTACGGACTTCAACAATCATATCATGATGTCAAGATCATCTCAAGTGAATAATTCGATCAAAGGAAAAAAAATGCATATAAGTCGTGAAAGGACTCCAATAATCGCATCATAAATCAAAGAATGGTTTGATCAAGCTTCGTGACAACATCTTCCGATCAACGTTCAAAGTCATCTCCAGCTCAAAGATCAGTAAAGAAGTCACAATGAAGAGTTGGAAGTACCGATCAAGAGAAATGAGAAATACACAAGGAAATTAAGGTATATCTTTCTCTGATCGTTATTGCTCAAAATGTTTTTCAAAACCATGCATATATCATTATCATATGTTTTCTAAATCTGCGTGTTTTGATTTCATGTTTTTAACTATATTTCAAATGATTTAAAGTGATATATTTAATTTGAAATATACCGAGTTTTTATTCGCATTTATCGAATATTTTATCACGAGTAAAAATTGTTTTCAAAGAGTCTTTCAGGACGCTAATGAAATAACAACGCTCTCTTGAACTTGTTAAGTCAGGACACTGATAGGTCATTAGGACGCTGATAACGCTCAAGGTTGAAATGAACTGATTAATCAAGATGCTTACTTGTATAATAGCGGCCTCCTCTATTAGCCAACCTTTGAAGTTGTCAGGAAGCTAACTAAGCATCTGATCACTGAAAGATCTCTTTAAGTTCTTCAAAGAATGTCTCTTTGAGGACGCTGATGGTTATAAGTTCATCAAACTATCAGGACGCTTACTGGATAGGACGCTGATTGTCCTTTAGCGTATTTCTTTTTAAATGTCATATGTTTTAAAAGATAGGATGCTTACTAAGAAAGTAGCGTCCTGATCTTACGATTTTATATTTTAAAAAGAAGGACGCTTACTACATAGGTAGCGCCCTCATCATAAGTTATTTTGTTTTAAAATGGCATGACGCTCATTCCATGAGTAGCGCCATCATAAGTAAAGTCTTAAATAAAGTCAGGACGCTAATTGTGCTGTCACGACCCACTATACATGACGTCATGACCAGCACAGAAACCTTCGGGTATACCCTCTGTTGGTACGCCCGGCATCCCGTCAGCCTAAAACACATATACGAATCCGCAAAATCAAATACAGTACAATCCTAAAAACATCCATCTAACATGATCATTAATGAAATAAAATATTACATCTCCAAGTTACCAAATATAAAATTTCAAAGTTTACAAAATACTACAAACACAACACATCCCAACTATGTGTTAATTATGCATATACTAGGTGTTATCGTGTACATAATTATCAAATTACAAAATTAAATGTACAACACTTAGATGACACAAAAACAAGGGACGCTACGCAGTCAAGCCTTCCCTTTCCCTTTTCTATTAGATCCTGAAAGAAGAAGGTGAGGTGTGAGCTACAACCCGCTCAGTGAATGTCATTAACAAGTGGCATATACGTGCATTTAATAAAAACATGATAAGATCATAAATCATTGAAATATCAGGATGACGAAATAGATTACATACATGCTAACATAATGGATCAAGTCATACATAAGACGATGCATAACATTTGAAATCATACTCATGCAATCCTAACACCTCCTGAGTACGGGGGTTCAAAGCTGGTGCGCTACACACAGTACCTGAACACAAACACAATCCTCGTATCCTAATAGGATTTTTGGGGTTGTGCAGCATGTAAGATTAGCCTAAAATAACCTCCTCATACACAAGCCATAAAACACTCTGCCAGGTACACAACTGGGATCGCCGCTAAACTTACGAGAATTCCCAAAAAGAAGAAATTCTAACTAGGAGCCTCAACCCAAATTGTCATCCTTATGAATTATGCTCAAATGTATTTCATGGAATATTAAACATGCATACCATTATACATAAGCGTTCAAAACATTTTTATACTACAATGCCACATATAAATAATCTAAAAGTAAAAGAACACTCACTCTTGATTGGCTAAGTCTAGCCAATCCAATCACCAAAACTCTCCAATTGACTAAACAGGTTCAAGACCAATCACAAGACTTGGAAATAACATGGTTCACACAACTAAAAATCAGTCATAAAGTGTGTCAAAACCCCATGTTCAAACCCAATCTAAAGTAAATTAGATTCTAAATTGATTACCCCATTGAGCCAATTTCCATATTGCCCAACTTGATCATTTAGACTCAATTAAACCAAAATTGACCTTAATTGAATGTAATTAGGTGATCCCATGATCGAACCACTAATATACATGACATTCATTTATAATTAGGGTCAATTAGACTGTACATCAAGTCAATTTCATCAATTGACTAAGTCTTGGTAAAAATCCCCAATTAGGCCAATATAAAACACAAGATCAAAATGAACTAAGTCATATCAATTTAACATAGGTTCTAACATTTTAAACCCATGATTCTACTCGATTTGGGTCCAATTAAACAATCCCAAGTCAATTTCATAAATTGACTTGCTTTGGGTGAAAAGTCCCAATTTGGGCAAAATTCCCAAATTACATGCAAAATTGTCAAAGTACATGAAAAATGTCAAATACTTAGCCTAGATCAAAATTAGTCAACCTTAGGGTGTCGATTATGAAAACCCACTGAATTCAATCATCAAACAACCCAAATTATGTCCAATTAGACCTATACTGCATAGTTTTCCAGATTTTATATCAAGAGCATCAAAAGCCCCAAATCTGGAAATTTTCATACATAGGCCATATTGTCAATTTTACACTAAGCCACCATACATAGCCATAAAATTTACTGATCTAACAACATGGTTTCATTCACAATGCTACCTAGAACAACATAGTTGACATGCATGACTTTTGGAAAAGCCTAAGGCCATGAACCAAACAATGACCATTTATACTAAACCATATGATTTCACCATTAAAATCTCAAGATAAATACATGAATAAGTCCCTAATACTGATCAGTCCATCATAGATGCATGCAAAGCTTAAGTCAAAGTCTAGGTCAATGAACCAGAGACTAGGTCATTTGTACTAAACCCTACCAATTTCTTGTTAGAAATTGGGGTTTTTTCCTTTGAGGGTTCCCAACACACTCTAAACACACATATCAAACATGCAAAACATTTGGACAACATTTGATTTCCACTACCCCTTCAAATCTGGGTTTCATACAATGCATGCATCAAAACAACACTAGTATGCATGAACCAAAGTGATTGAAGGAAGAACAATGAGGAAAAACATGCAAACCTTAGGGATTTTGAGCAAAATCCACCAACCCTTGCTTTCCTCTCCTTTTCTCGCCTCCAGCTCCTTTCTCTCTTTTTCTGGCTGAGAAATGAGCAAATGAGCATAAAATTACGTTTTGGTTGCTTAAATAGACAAGCTTGGGCCCATAACTAAAAGTTGTCAAAAATAAACAAAAAATCAGTTTTCCTATTGCAATACTTGTACTTAGATAGTCAATTTCTTGACAAATACACTGATTTAACATCTTAACCCAAAGGTTGCATGAGTCAGTTGCCAACATTCTGGTAAACGTTCAACTCAATCCAACGGTGGGATTGTGAGATCTAACTGTTTGATCAAAACTGCATAAGAAAATTCAAAAATCTGTGAAACAGTGTTTGGAGTCTTATAACTCATAGTAGGTAACTCCGATCAAGATCTTCACCGTTCATAATAAAGATTTATCATATAAGAATGAGCTGAAACAATTTCAACTCAATCGGACCACGAATCTGAAAGATGAAACCATTGATGTAATTTGTGACAGAAATTTCTTCCTCCATGGAGCGAGCTCCAATGGATCCAAAACACCGTTCTCGACATGTTTTGACGTCGAACGGGTCTCCGATGGTTCCGAAACTTCATGCGCACTCTTTATGACCTAAAATCATGCAAAGACACTCGAACTTACGTGCTTCGAGCATCGAAACATATATACACATACGTATACGGGTACTCTGCGGGTACCCTATAGGTCAAAATGACGTCACCTAAAGGCACAGGTGCTACAACTCTCCCTAACTTAGGAATATTTTTGTTCTAAAAAAAAAAAAAAGCAAGAGAAATATCCTCAGTCGGTAAAGAGGTTGGGGAACTGCTCCCTTATCTGGTCCTCGCGCTCTCAGGTTTGCTCTTCATTATCGTGGAATTGCCATCTGACTCGCACAAGCGGGACTTCCTTATTTCTTAATTTCTGAACCTTACGAGCCACAATCTGATAGGCAACTCCTCATAAGTCGTATCCTCCCCAACTTGCAGATGACTCACATCAAGCACATGAGCTGGATCGGGATAAGACCCCTTCAATGGATCCTCATTAAACTTCCTCAGCATCGATACGTGGAATACATCATGAACACCCTCGAGCTGAGAAGGTAGAGCCAACCTGTACGCTACTAGTCCATTCCTCTCAACAATCTGGAATGGCCCAATAAACCTAGGGGCAAGTTTCCCACTGACACCGAACCTCATCTGACCATTGAGTGGCGAGACTTTAAGCAAAACTAGATCTTCCACTGCAAACTCTAACGGTCGATATCGGTTATCACAATAACTTTTTTGTTTGTCCCGAGTTGACTTCAGCCTCTGCCAAATCAGCATGACTTTCTCAGTCTGCTCAACAACTGCATCAGGGCCCCATAACTGCGTATCACCCACCTTGTACCAAAAAGCTGGAGATCTACAGGGCCTTCCATACAAAGCCTCATACAGTGCCATACCGATGCTAGCCTGATAACTGTTGTTGCAAGCAAATTCACACAAGGACAAATGCTCACCCCACCACCACCAAACTCTAAAATGCAAGACCTGAGCATATCCTCCAGCATCAGAATCACTCTCTTGGACTGACCATCCTTCTGAGGATGAAATGATGTACTGAGTCGGATGCAGGTCCCAAATTGAGTTTGCAAGGCCTGTCAAAATCTCAATTTAAATCGTGGATCTCGATCCGACATGGTAGACAAGGGCACTCCACGCAATCTCACGATCTCTCTCACATATAATTTGCTCAGTCTATCCACAGAGTCCCTAGCGCTCATAGGAAGGAAGTGCGCACTCTTGGTCAATCTATCGGCCGCAACCAAAATGGCATCAAATCTGCCCTGAGACCTCGGTAATCCCATGACGAAATCCATCGTGACGTGTTCCCATTTCCACTTGGGTATGGGCAATAGTTGCATCTGACCTCCAGGCTTCCGGTGTTCAGCCTTAACCTGCTGGCACACCTCACATCTTTGCACATACTCAGCAATACTCTTCTTCATCCCGTGCCACCATAAAAATCTCTTCATATCATGGTACATCTTGGTAGCCCCTGGATTAACAGTATACTGAGATCGGTGAGCCTCTCGAAGAATCTCAGCACGCAACTCAGTATCATATGGGATCCATAGTCTCCCTTTATACAGCAAGACATCATCTGGACCAATCTGCCAATCGGCCTGGTCAACACTGTTTGTGTATCCGCGGTACATGTCATAATCTGGACAATGTTCCTATAAATATCTAACTCGCGAAATATGGGCATCCGCAAGCTGCACGTGCATCTGAGCACATGTCTCAGTAAGTGGTGCGTTTGGGAGTATACTCATCATAGTCACTCTATCAAGTAAATGCCACTGCTGGGCCATCTGAAAAGCAACCACCTGAGTCCCTGCTTGCCTAGGGCTCAAAGCATCAGCCACAACATTGGCTTTGCCAGGATGATATTCCAAAGAGAAATCATAATCCTTTAGTAACTCGAGCCATCTCCTCTGCCGCATATTCAACTCCTTCTGATCAAAGAGGTACTTCAAACTCTTGTGATCAGAAAACAAAGTGAACCTCTCACCATAAAGGTAGTGCCTCCATAGCTTCATTGCAAATACAGTAGCGGCCAGCTCCAAATCATGCACAGGGTAGTTGTGCTCATGCACCTTAAGCTGTCTAGATGCATATGCAACCACTCAACCCTCCTGCATCAGTACACATCCCAGACCTAAGAGCGATGCATTGGTATAAATCACCAACTCTTTCCCAGGCTCTGGAAGAATCAACACTGGAGCTGTAGTCAACCTCTTTTTCAACTCACTGAACGCCCTTTCACAGGCATCCGACCACGTGAAGGCCATGTTCTTCTGAGTCAGCTTAGTCATCGGCGCGAATATCGTGGAAAAGTCCATCATGAACTTCTTACAATAGCCAGCCAAACCTAGAAAGCTACGAATCTCGGTCACTGTGGTAGGTCTTGGCCAATCAATGATTGCCTCAACCTTAGCAGAATCAACAGAAATACCCTCTGCACTAACCACATGACCCAAGAATTTCACCTCAGTCATCCAGAAATCACACTTGCTCACCTTGGCATACAGCCTATGCTCCAACAATGTCTGCAAGGTAACTCTAAGATGACACTCATGATCCTCTCTTATCTTAGAATAAACTAGGATATCATCGATGAGGACTATAATGAACTAGTCAAGGTACGGCCTGAACACTCTCTGCATTAGATCCATGAACATAGCTGGTGCATTAGTCAACCCGAAGGGCATCACCAGAAACTCGTAATGTCCATACCTCGTCCGAAAAGCAGTCTTCGGCACATCCTCATCTCTCATCCTGATGGTACCCAGACCTCAAGTCAATCTTCAAAAAGAACTTGGCCCCAATCAGTTGGTCAAACAAGTCATCAATACGAGGAAGTGGATATTTGTTCTTCACAGTCACCTTATTCAGATGACGGTAGTCTATACACAAACGAAGACTCCAATCTTTCTTCTTGATGAACAACACAGGTGCTCCCCAAGGTGACATGCTAGGGGAAATAAATCCCTTGTCCATCAGCTCATCAAGTTGGGCTCTGAGTCCATTCAGCTCTTTCGGTGCCATATGATCCGGTGGAATGGAAATGGGTTTAGTGCCGGGCATCAGCTCAATGATAAAGTCTACCTCTCGCCTAGGCGGCAAGCCAGGTAACTCATCAGGAAAAACCTTTGGGTACTCGCAGACTACAGGAATGTCTGCTAGCTGAATACTCTGACCCACATCATCCACTGGCATCAAACTCGCCATCGTAGCAACCTCATCATCAGTGGCTAATCTACCCTGGGTAGGTGGTCTCGATGCAGTCCTGCCTCGAAAGACAAAGGCTGGCTCTCCCGGTATCTGAAAGATAACCCTCTTGCAGAAGCAATCAATGTGAGAGTGATACGCTACCAGCCAATCCATACCCAAAATGGCATCAAACTCTAGGAACTCTAAGACTCTAAGGTCAACAGACATCTGATGGTCCACAAATCTCACAATGCATCCCACACATACCATATTAGGGTAAATTCTCTCACCCGCCGCTGTACTCAAAATCAATGGCGTACTAGTCCTAACAGTAGACAATGTCAATCTATCTACTATACCACCAAAAATAAATGACAAAGTAGAACCAACATCAATCAAGACATACATCAAAGAATTGCAAATGCTGATTGTACCTTCTATTAGTTGCTTGCTAGCCTCAGGATATTCCTGCGTAACAGCTCTGGCCTACTCTCAGGTAGATGCAGCTGTAGGACTAAACTGACCAAAAAGCTTCTTCTGTGGACACTGGTTCCTCTTATGCCCTGGAGTCCCGCAACCATAGCACGCAATCGGCCTCGGTACTCTAGGTGCAGAAGATTCAACCTGCGACTCGGCCCCGGTTGTCTGCTGTCCACCAGATTTGACAAAACTCTGTTGTTGCTGCTGGGATCGACTAGAAATCTGAACACTTTGGCCCGCAACTGGTGGTACCACTAATACTAGAGCGGAGGCTATAGATGCCTCATATCCACTGCCACTGAATCTCGACCTCTTATTACGTCGGCCTCTCTTGCCACTGAAATACTATGCCTCTAACCCTGCCTACTGAGTCTGAACTGTAGGAGCTATTGGTGCTTAGACTGCTGTAGGTAATCTCATCCGAGAATTGGCCTCTGCGGCCTCAAAATCTACGGCCTGCCCCATAGCCTGTGCATAGGTCTGCACGACAGCCAGTACTAAACCCTGACGGATATGATCTTGAAAACCATCCCGTATCTTCTGCATCCTCAGCTCGTCGGTAGAAACCATCTCTAGAGCGAAGAGTGCCAACCTGTTGAACTCTTTCTCGTACTCTCTCACGGACATGTTGCCCTGGGTCAAATGTAGAAACTGGATCCGACGTTGATCCCACTCGGCCCGTGGATAGACCTCTACAATGAACAACTCCTTGAATCTAGTCCAAGTCCGGACCTCACCCTTGAGACGCTCCACCAGTTCCCACCATTTGTTAGCCTTGTCAATCAGCTTAAACCTGGCAAGCTTGACCGTTTCATGCTCAACCGCCCTCATATCACTGAAAATGGTCTCCATTCGAGTCAACCATCCCTCAGCAAGCTCTAAATCAAGACCTCCCGAAAACTTAGCAGGATTTCGATTCTTGAAGGCTTTCATAACCCTCTCATAGAGGTCCTTCTCTGCCCGCTCAGCCTCAGTCTCGCCATCTACGGCATGCTGAACCCCAGCTGGTCCTGCCTGCTCTGCCTGATCCCCTACTACTGCTGCCACACTACTGTGTTCTACAGTCGCTGCTACATCACCCTGCGGTGGTGGTCTAACACCCTGCGTACGGCCTAGCATCTCGAGAATCTGGGCCTGCTGCTGCTGAGTGGCCTCTATGACTGCCTCTATATGCCTAAGGCGTTAATCTGGGTCCATGGTTGATCTTGCTCTTTCTTCTCTTGTAAATATCAAAAATTCACAATAAGAAAAAGCTCAATCAAGACCACAATTCAGGAAAAGTTACTCCTAAGATAACTACCTATAATCATACTCATAAAGGCAATCATAATGTCATATAAGTCTTTTATTCTTTTTAATGATTTTAAACTTAAAACACTAACTCTGATACCATAGTTGTCACGACCCACTATACGTGACGTCATGACAGGCATGGAAACCTCTGGGTATACCCTCCGTTGGTACGCCCGGCATCCCGTCAGCCTAAAACACATATACGAATCCCCAAAATCAAATACAGTACAATCCTAAAAACATCCATCTAACATGATCGTAAATGAAATAAAATATTACATCTCCAACTTACCAAATATAAAATTTCAAAGTTTACAAAATACTACAAACCCAACACATTCCAACTATGTGTTAATTATACATATACTAGGTGTTATCGTGTACATAATTATCAAATTACAAAATTAAATGTACAACACCTACATGAAACAAAAACAAGGGACGGTACGCAATCAAGCCTTCCCTTTCCCTTTTCTATCAGATCCTGAAAGAAGAAGGTGAGGTGTGAGCTATAGCCCTCTCAGTGAATGTCATTAACAAGTGGCATATACGTGCATTTAATAAAAACATGATAACATCATAAATCATTGAAATATCATGATGACGAAATAGATTACATACATGCTAACATAATGGATCAAGTCATACATAAGATGATGCATAACATTTGTAATCATACTCATGCAATCCTAACACCTCCTGAGTATGGGGGTTCGCTGGTGCGCTACACACAGTACCTTAACACACACACAATACTCGTATCCTAATAGGATTTTTGGGTTGTGTAGCACGTAAGATTAGCCTAAACTAACCTACCCATACACAAGCCATAAAACCCTCTGCTAGGTATACAACTGGGATCGCCGCTAAACTTACGAGAATTCCCAAAAAGAAGAAATTCCAACTACGAGCCTCAACCCAAATTGTCATCCAAATGAATTATGCTCAAATGTATTTCATGGAATATTAAAACATGCATACCATTATACGTAAGCATTTAAAACATTTCTATACTACAATGCCACATATAAATATATCCAAAAGTAAAAGAACACTCACTCTTGATTGGCTAAGTCTAGCTAATTCAATCACCAAAACTCTCCAATTGACTAAACGGGTTCAAGATCAATCACAAGACCTGGAAATAACATGGTTCACACAACTGAAAATCAGTCATAAAGTGTGTCAAAACCCCATGTTCAAACCCAATCTAAAGTAAATTAGATTCTAAATTGATTACCCCCTTGAGCCAATTTCCATATTGCCCAACTTGATCATTTAGGCTCACTTAAACTAATATTGACATAAATTGAATGTAATAGGGTGATCCCATGATCCAACCACTAATATACATGACATTCAATTATAATTAGGGTCAATTAGACTGTACATCAAGTCAATTTCATCAATTGACTAAGTCTTGGTAAAAATTCCCAATTAGGCCAATATAAAACACAAAATCAAAATGAACTAAGTCATATCAATTTAACATAGGTTCTAACATTTTAAACCAATTATTCTACTCTATTTGGGTCCAATTAAACAATCCCCAAGTCAATTTCGTAAATTGACTTGCCTTGGGTGAAAGGTCCTAATTTGGGCAAAATTCCCAAATTACATGCAAAATTGTCAAAGTACATGAAAAATGTCAAATACTTAGCCTAGATCAAAATTAGCCAACCTTAGGGTGTCCATTATGAAAACCCACTGAATTCAATCATCAAACAACCCTAGTTATTTCCAATTAGACCTACATTGCACAATTTTTCAGATTTAATATCAAGAACATCAAAAGCCCCAAATCTGGAAATTTTCATACATAGGCCATATTGTCAATTTTACACTAGGCCACCATACATAGCCACAAAATTTACTGATCTAACAACATGGTTTCATTCACAATACCACCTAGAACAACATAGTTGACATGCATGACTTTTGGAAAAGCCTAAGGCCATGAACCAAACAATGACCATTTACACTAAACCATATGATTTCACCATTAAAATCTCAAGCTAAATACATGAATAATTCCCTAATACTGATCAGTCCATCATAGATGGCATGCAAATCTTAAGTAAAAGTCTAGGTCAATGAACCAGAGACTAGGTCATTTGTACTAAACCCTACCAATTTCTTGTTAGAAATTGAGATTTTTGCCTTTGAGGGTTCCCAACACACTCTAAACACATATATCAAACATGCAAAATATTTGGACAACATTTGATTTCCACTACCCCTTCAAATTTGGGTTTCATACAATGCATGCATCAAAACAACAGTATGCATGAACCAAAGAGATTAAAGGAAGAACAATGAGGAAAAACATGCAAACCTTAGGGATTTTGAGCAAAATCCACCAACCCTAGGTTTCCTCTCCTTTTCTCCTCTCCAGCTCCTTTCTCTCTTTTCTGGCTGAGAAATGAGCAAATGAGCATAAAATTACGTTTTGGTTGCTTAAATAGACAAACTTGGGCCCATAACTAAAAGTTGTCAAAAACTAACAAAAAATCAGTTTTCCAGTTGCAATACTTGCACTTAGATAGTCAATGTCTTGCCCAATACCCACCAATTTAACATCTTAACCATTTAAAAGTTGCATGAGTCAATTACCAACATTCTGGTAAACTTTGAACTCAATCCAACGGTGGGATTGCGAGTTCTAACTGTTTGATCCAAACTGCATAATAAAATCCAAAAATCCTTGAAACAGTGTTTGAAGTCTTATAACTCATAGTAGGTAACTCCGATCAAGATCTTCACCGTTAATAATCAAGATCTATCATATAAGAATGATCTGAAACAATTTTAGCTCAATCGGACCACGGATCTGGGAGATCAAACCATTGATGTAATTTGTGACAGAAATTTCTTCCTCCATGGAGCGAGCTCCATTGGATCCAAAACACCGTTCTCAACATGTTTTGACGTCGAACGGGCCTTTGATGGTTCCAAAACTTCATGCGCACTCTTTATGACCTAAAATCATGCAAAGACACTCGAACCTAAGTGCTTCGAGCATCAAAATACATATACACATACGTATACAAATACATATACGGGTACTCTGCGGGTACACTATAGGTCAAAATGACGTCACCTAAAGGCACGGGTGCTACATGTGCAGTAGCGCCCTCAGAACAATAAAATGAGTCAAGACACTCACAACTCGGTAGCTCCCTCACTTACCGTTCAGCAGGACGCTTGTACGGAATAAGCACCCTCAAAGAACAAAGCGACAAAGTTGAAATTATGCGTCAGGACACTAATTCAACTATGGTCATTGTTCTGACATGTACACCATATCGGTTTACTTTTCAGAACAAATCTCTGCACAAGAACTTTTCAGATAAATCAGAGATCTTCTCTGATTCATGAATCGGGGTATCCTGAAATTCTCCTTATTCATGCTCTCTGGAAAGAACCAGAATGTGTATGAAAATCGCAGATGCCATTTTTATATACCACTCTAGTCGTTGAGTCTCAACATTCATCTTGAATATGAATATCAAGTGTATAACGACTACGATCCTCTAAGTCTATAAATATCAACACTTAAGACTAAACAACTTGCCAATCACTTTGTGTTGTGCCAATACTTTTTGAAAGTTAGTCTGAGTCAAAATGAATTTCATTTTTCTAATCTTTCAAAGTATTTTTCACTGATACCTTTGCGATTACAATAGATTTTCATATTGAGCTCCACTTATACTTTATCTTTGAAAATTTATCTTTACTGGTATCAACTCAAGTTCTCAACACTGATTCATATCTGGTATCATTCATGCTGATGATAGAATTTGAGAAATAGTTCAAGATATACAGTCGTACTTGATTTCATATCTTAAGTATTGTATTGAACTATATCAGTAGTTGCGTTAAACTACTAATTGTTGAACCAGAAGTTTCCATACATATATTCTATATCTATTTTGAAAACTACCTGTGTTTTTTATTTACACCAGTCCTCTGTTTTTAACGTGAATATTTGTTTGGTATATTTATCTTTCGATAAAGCACTGATTTTCATATCATATCATTCATGCTGTTCGAAATTGCACTTGAGCAATACCGAACATTGAAAGGTAAATGACTGAAGGTGTATTTCAACTTAGCATTACCTATTTCATATTTCATATCTTTGTAATGCTATGTAATGTCCTTAAATGTAAAGTGTTTTACTGCGTTAGAACCGACCAACATCTTAGTGTTGTAATGCTGAAGTGTTTCTGGATTGAAACAACCAGGGCAAGTGAAGGTAGTTCACTTGATGATTTCAGGATTGAAATCATATAGGTTTCCTCTGAGCCTTTAAAAGAGAAATCGATTCATCCTCATCCAGTAAAAGGATAGGTATGCCCTTAACCTTAAAAAAGATAGGTTATCTCTTTGCCTTTAAAAGAGAAATCTATTCATCCTCATCTAGTAAAAGGATAGGTGTGTCCTTAACCTTAAAAATGATAGGTTATCTCTCAACCTTAAAAGAAAAACCGGTTGTTCCTTATCCCGCAAAAGGAGCACAGTTCTTCCTTAGCCAGTAAAAGGAACATGGGTTTTTCCTCATCCTTGAAAAAAAAAATTGGTTCTTCCTTAGCCAGTCAAAGGAACATGGGTTTTTCCTAATCCCAAAAAATGGAAAATGGTTCATCCTTAGCCCGTGAAAGGATAGGTTTGCCTTTAACCTGAAAAAGGGAAGTTGTAACAGTTTGGTTCTCACTCGTAAGAGAATCAGTTAGTGGATTGAGAAAATCCTAATCGGGAGATTAGGTAGTGGACGTAGGCTTAACCGAACCACTATAATCTGTGTGTCAAACTTTTGTGTTTTAGTTTGTGTTCTAATTTGCATCATATTCCAATTAACTTATGTAAATCACCTAAGTTATTGAAAGAATATTTAAAATTGACCTTCGCACCCAATTCACCCCCTCTTGGGTGGGACCAACATGTATTGGCGGAGGTTTAGGTCTCTCTGAGTATAGATGTACTTGAGACTCTTATGATCCGAGAAGACCTCAAACCGTTCACCGTATAGGTAGTGACACCATAACTTAGGTGCAAATACTACAACTACATGATCCAAGTCATGCGTTGGGTAATTATCCTCATGAATCTTCAGTTGCCTCAAAGCATATGCAACTACTTGGCCTTCTTGCATTAGTACTGCACCTAAGCCTTGAAGAGAGGCGTCGGTGTATAGTGAAAATTCAACTCCCTTTTTTGGAGTGATTAGTACTGGTGCTGTCGTGAGGCGCTTCTTCAATCTTTGGAGTGATTAGTACATGCTAGATTCTAGATGAATCACACGTCTTTCCGAGTGAGCTTGGTCATAGGTTCATCAATCTTTGAGAAATACATGATGAAGCGTTTGTAGTAGCCAACCAAACCAAGAAAATTTTGAATTTGAGTAACTGTGATGGGCTGCTTCCAGTTTAGAACCACTTCAGTCATTGAAGGATCCACCTCAATACCATTGCCTGAAACCACATGGCCTAGGAATTAAACTTCCTTCGCCCAAAATTCACTCTTACTCAACTTTGTATACAACTGGTGGCTTCTCAAGGTCTTCCTCAGTTGAAGAATATATCAAGATATCATCCACAAAGACCACCACAAATCGGTCTAAGTATAACCTGAATATGCGGTTCATCAAATCCATGAACGTTGCAAGTGCATTTGTTAGACCGAACGGCATGACCAAGAACTCATAATGACCGTACCGAGTTCTAAGAGCCATTTTATTAATGTCTGACTCTCTAATGCAGAGTTGATGATAACCAGATCGTAAATCAATCTTTGAGAAGTATTTGGCATCTCTAAGTTGGTCGAACAAGTCATTGATCCTGGGTAATGGGTATTTGTTCTTGATGGTGGCGTTATTCAACTTGGGATAGTCGATGCAAAGTCGTAACGAACCATCCTTTTTGTGAAAAAGTAGAACTGGAGCTCCCCAGGGTGATGAACTTTTCTCGATGAAGCCATTACACTCTAACTCCTTCAGTTGTTTGTCCAACTTGACCAGCTTTACATTGGACATTCTGTTTAGAGGAACTGAGATAGGTCCAGTGTCGGGTATGAGGTTGATCTCAAAATCAAATTCCCGAACTGGTGGTAGACCAGAAAGGTCATTCAGAAAAACCGTTGGGAATTTTGATATAACCGGGATATCGTGTACTTCGAGAGGGTACAGTGATGATGATTCATTGTCATCACCGAGGGATAAGGCTCGAAGCTATGCTTTGAGGAGCAAAACAGTCGAGTTGTGTATCCATTTTGTCGTTTCCTGAATATTGACAAACTCCCCAGTAGGCAAGGATAACTAAACTTGCTTCTTCAAACAATGGATCTTTGCATTCAGATGTGCGAGCCAGTCCATGCCGAGGATGATGCCAAAGTCTTCAATGTCCATCACAAAAAGATCTGCATAAAGTATTTGTTCTTACATTCGAAGTTCACATCGAGAACACTTCAATTTCACGTCAGTACTAGATCCTAATGGTGATGAGACATAGATTGTGATGTCTGTGGGTTCAGGATGCAAGCCTAAATGCCTTACCAATGCAGAAAATATAAAGGAATGCGTAGCTCTCGAATCAAACAAGACATGCACCATTGTATTAAACAAGGGAAATGTACCTTTGACTACAGGAGGGGTTGTTAAGCGATGGCAAACGCTCTGCCCTATTCCAGTTGCCCCAGGTTCTGTTGGTTCTTCCTAGATTGGGCATTAGCAGCCGGTGGGGCTAGTTGGATTGAAACAGCAGGAACAGGCTACTGCGGTTGTTGAGGGTGGGAACAGACATTTCTTACATGGCCCTGTTGGCTGGAGTTAAAGCACGTCATGCCATTGCTATTATGGAGGTGCCTGTTGATGGCTCTACTGGCCATGCAGATTGTGGTGCTGTTGACCACTACCCCTGCCATTGCTATTATGGCGACCACCCCTGCCATTGCGGCCACCTTTATTATGATTCTAAAAACCCTGCTAGCTAGGGTAAGAAGTTTTTGCCGCAGGTGCCGCTGCCTCATGTTTTTGTACAGGGGCTGGGAGGGTTGGGTTTTAATTAAAGTAGGGCTTCTTCTTGTTGCCCTGCTGAGTGCCCTGTTGGGAAAATGCTACAGGTCATTTTCCCCTGTATATTCTCTGTTCTTGCTTAGTTCTCCTGCTCAAAGCTCATGGCCTTGCCAACAAACTCCCTGTAATTATTGAGATCAAATATCGACAAGGCTTGTCGGATGTCTAGACGAGAGAATACACGCGGACTTTCATGCTGCCCTAGTACAGCCTGGAGAACTCCTGTCGCCTCTCCCTCTTCATAGCGCCAGGGAAGTACTTGTCAATTAACAGTGACTAGAACTCTTGCCAAGTCATGTCTGTAGTATTGACCCTTGGATCTTCCTTTACCATAATCCACCATGTATTAGCTCCACCAACAAGTTGGTAGGAAGCTAGTGGAATCTTCTGAGCCTCTTCGACTCCCATAGCCATGAGAGCCTTCTTTGACTCATCAAGCCATTTCTGCGCTTCATCCGCATTAATGGTGCCTACAAAGGTAAGGGGTTGCAGCCTCTTGCACTTTGTAATCTGTTCAATTTGAGTCTCAGACCCAGATTTAACAGGTGTCTGCACAGTGACTACCTGGTTGGCCGTGGTCTCAAGGGCGGCCATCTGAACTGTTGTCTTCATCGCCTCGATGAATCCGGTGAAGAAGTATTTCATGCTCGGAGACATGACAAAGGGTGTGGGCTGTGGCACTGCTTGCCCAGAAGTAGTGGCAGTGTCGGGTGTGGCCTGCTCTGTCGTCGAAGGCGGCAGTTCCTAATTTTGAATCTCAAGAGGTGCCTCCTCTGCTGGACGGACAGTGCGTGGCCTTCCTCTCCTCCTGGTTTGCATTTTCTCACTAGCAAGGAGAAAATAAAACCATGCTTTAGGAACCGTAGCCAAGTATAGTATTATGATATTCTCAGCAAAAAGTTCGAGAGTTCTACAATATAAAACCACCTATTTTTCTAGGTATGGTGTAAGGTTTTTTTTTTGGTGAGAAATCAAAGAATCTAAGGTGCCTCATATGTTTGGCCATGGTGTAAAACAAGGTTAGAGTGTTTATATAATAAGTATAAAACTTTGCAAGTATTTCAAATATTTTGGTTCATGTTTTTGTGAACATACATATATTTTTGAAAATTCATACGAGTCATAAAGGTTCTAAGATTTGCCTCGGTAAATATCCTAATCTAACGTTCTATCGCATTCTTATATATTCAAACTCTTTCGCTTAGTCTTTCCGACTATTATCCAAGTTCATATGTCTCATACCACATGAATTTGGTAATAAAGTGTTCAACCAAGTTAAGTTGTATGAACACGGTCTCTACAAAACATTGGCTAGAGAAGAGTTCACTAATAGTATCGTCCAAGTTTACTCGTCCCATACCGTGTAAACTTAGTGATAATGTTAGTAATTCAACTTTTTCCAGATGTTTCTTTTCACACAAGCTCATGGGTTTTCTTACTTTCACGTTCTATTTAGTATCTTCCAATTTTGTTGTGTCCCATACCACTCCAAAGTTAGTGATACAAAAGAAAAAATGGTTGTAAGTCGGCCCACCAAACATAACCTTAAACAAACATTTCATTAAAAAAAAGAAAATAGTTACAATGCCAGTAAGCATTCCTAATTTTCCTGCCTACGACTCCACCTTGACCTCCTACTAGCTACAAAACGACTACCAGAAGAACGTTGAGAAGTTGTTCCCTGTTCTTCTATGTTTTGCACACGCGATATCAAAGCATTTTCAGTCTCCTCGATCCGAGCAAGACTAGATACTATCATATTTAACTGGTGAAATGGGTTAGCCTGTTGTCCCATTGAGGAATGGTAGGTTATCTGTCCCATAGGTGGAGGGTAGATTGTAGGCATTGGTGAAAAATGTTGGTAGTATGGTTGACTCATAGGTGCAGGGTAGCTGGTTTGATTTTATGAGGACTCCCTAACTGGGACCTCTTGGATGGTTGAATATGCCTGAGTCAAACAATTTTGAAAGAGTGGACTCATCGAGATATCATGTCTTCCAAAGTTTGGTGCAGTTCAATTATGTTGTTGTTGGTTCAAAGGAAATTGTGGAACTGGCTGATAGGGTACCTCAGGAGTTGGAAACCTTTGGTACTCCCTATTTCCATGAGTTGGGAGGTTCCAGTAAGGTGGATTTGCTGAAACTCCCCGTCCATCCTGATTTGTTTGAGGTTGACCGACGTTGCCAAAAAGATCCTCCTCGAAGAATAGATTATCAGGTTGACCATTATTCGGGGTTGGGTTTGTTGTAGTGTTCTGGTTTGGCTCGTTCATTGGTGTTTCCCTAATAGGAATCTTGCGCCGACTTTTTCGTTGATAACCTCCATTGTTATCTCTAGTCCTTCTGTTATTTTCCCCTGAAGTCACTCCAAATATTTATTCGTCAGTTACTCATCCTTTTGAGACGAAAGTCTTTAAGATGGAGGATACAGTAACAACTTTAGTGATCTGTGTCAAAGATTCATCAAAGGTATTGATGTTTGCCTCCCATAACATCCTCATTATCAAGACTCCGTAGCCGAGGAGTTCCTTTTTTGTAGGGTTTTGAATCACCCGCAACATTTGCTGGATGATGATGTGAGATAAAAAGACTGAAATTCCCTTTGCTAAGAAATATAGCACAAGAAGTTGAGCTCTTGACATAGCACCTCTAGTCACCCCTTCTGGCAAAATGTTGTCGACTACAATCTTCCCAAGGCCGGCAAGAGGTGGTTTAAGGAGATTATTTTGGAAGTGGACGTACGTCATTTGGGTGTACTCCTTTTCGGTGAGGAAATTGAACTATTCTTTGGATTCTGCAATCTCTGCAACCCTCTGGGGTTCGTGTGGATTAATGATCTTGTCTCCTATTGGGATTTTCATAAGTCATGAAATAGTTTCCACACTGATGGAAATCCTTACTCCCTTGATCATTGTCTCCAAGACAGGGTTGATCTCATCTTCTTGAAGTCACACCCAATTCATAGATTCGTAAAATGGCTTCACCAAGTTGAAGGAGACGTAACCCTCAACTTTTGTTATATTTAACGACCCCGACACTGAGAGATTGTCGTGAAGGATAGGACTGAGGCAGAGATCTCAATTGTCGATACTCCTCATAGTCATAACCTCTCGTTTGGAAAGTTTCGTAAGTCTGATGGGAATCGGTTCCCGACTACTGGAAGTCGTTCCTTGTGGCCATTATCTTTGCTTAAAGGAAGATAAAACTTGTGAAATATACAAAATATATTCCTAACATTTTTAAGATTTATGCCTTGTCCTTCGGACGATATTTTCTATTTTCCTCTTGATGTTTATGCCATCAATGAATCTAAATTTTTCATTAACAACACGTTATATATATATCTCATAAATACATAGATATACAGATATAGATATATATTATAAATCTTAACTATATATATATATATATAAACTACATAGTTATCTAGATATATATATATATATATATATATATATATATATATATATATAATATAAATCTTAACTATATATAGTTCTAAAGATATATATATCTAATATAAAATTTCTTCTCCTAATTGGTGGACTTGGGCGGGCCGTGGACCTTTCGCTCTGATACCATTAAATGTTTAATGGTCATCACTGACATGCGTGTCAAACAAGCAGCGTACCTCAGAGAAAGTTTTACGGTCAGCCTCTCGATTGCACCAACCACACTGGTGGCAAGCCAATGTGGACATGTCAGGGTAAGAGCCGGTGCTTCGCCACCCTCACATCATGAGAGCCCCTGATCATGCGTTGAATTCACCCTCTCAAAACCTTCTCTAATACCATTAAATGTCACACCTCGCCCGGACGCACTTAAATCGATGGAACACTCACAGGCGGGGGGCGAATGCATTATAATAATAACCGAGTGTGCAGGAACACAATTTGAGTACAAATCTGATTATAAAGTACTTTCAGAATGTATTTTCGTACAAAATATGATTGAGGGAACATCCTCCCAAAATCTCCCTTTAATTAACAAGGGTTGCAAAATGTGGGCCCAAAAACCTCCACCCAGTCTACTCTAAACTCATGTGAAAAATTGGATAACAAAGAGGTGAGCTATTGCCCAGTGGGTAAAATAGTTCGTGAATATAACAAATAATAAAGGAAACTTCATAATCAAATATCACATAAACACAATAAGCATCATAAACAATACAACATGTATGTATGCATGACACCGTCTTGTAATGGTTCCATGATTGAATGACGCCTTGAGTTCACGTACAGATGTCCATCCCCAGGTAAACCCGAGTTCTCATTGTACGTCCCTCCCCAAGGTCGCCGCCCTGGACTCATGTACATATGTCCATCCCCAGGTAAACCCGGGTTCTCATTGTACGTCCCTCCCCAAGGTCGTCGCCCTGGATTCAAGTACAGATGTCCATCCCTAGGTAAACCCGGGTTCTCATTGTACGTCCCTCTCCAGGGAAATATCAAGAATAGTGAGCATTGCTTCTAACTATTTCATTGATTATAATCCACTTATGTCCCTAGGTGGTGCTTATGTATGATGCCAATGCATGAGCAGTTTCGGTCTTTACTAACATTAGACAGGATTTAGTAGCGTCTGGTGATTCTTATCAGGTCGGTATCACCACGTGTAAAGTTAGGCTGTTCAGTATCACTTCTACAAGCTTATAGCTTTCATATAAGACCAACCAGATCAGTCTTCAGTTGAGGTGGGACACGAGGTCCACTTAATACCAATCGTCTACAGCAGCACGTTGCCTCCCGTTCACTATTTAAAGTTACTGAGGAGAAGACTAAGTCTGGTTGAGTTAGATTGACCACTAATCTGACATAATAACAGTGTAATACATGAACTCCAAATATACAGGCATAAGTATGACATGTATGAACATTATATGCAATAATGCAGTGTAAATGAATAGTAGACATAATGATAAATGAATGTAAACTTTAATAAAAGTTATAAAATACGCAAACCTAATGTTTCATTCCCCACCTTCAAATAACCTTCCTTCTAGAACTAGCGCCTCCTCCCGAGCAGAACTGCGTTGCACCGTGAAGAGAGTCTCCCATAAAGAGAAGAGAGAAAATCACAATAAGAGTGATGAACCAACAAGGAGAGCAAAACAGAAGAGAGAGTTGAGGTATGAAAATGAGGGGGGGGGAGGGTTTCTTTTATAGAAAAAGGAATGCCCGAAAGTTCAGGCGGCTACCCGAAGGTTCCGGCGGGCGAGCCCAAAATTTTTATTTATTTATTTATTTATTTATTTATTGTCTAAACACATAGGGGGAGAGTTTATACACTCAGGGGGACTGTTTGGAGTATTGTATATATTTTTTTGGAGATGTTCTTGTCTATGATTTCTATATTTTTTGTTCACACTTATGTATCTTTGTGTATTTCTGTCATTTTTGTTTTATCTTTTGATGTACACATTGATGATCACATGTATATGTTCTAACTTGATTATATTTGTATACATGTATATTTTTTGTAATACTATAAAAATCCACAACCCTAGAATCTTACCAGAAAACAACTAGATTAGGAAATACTAGAAGAAAATTTAAGGGGCAAAATAATAAATTCACAGAATTCGTAATTACCATTAAAGTGCGAGGGAAATTTGGTAAATTTATCCAACTTGTAAATACTAGAAACAACCAAGGGAGAAAAAGATAAATATACATCAAGGGCAAAATGACAATTTACACCGAGAGCAGAACGAGAATTTACACCAAGGGAAAAATGGTAATTTTACACCGAGGGAAAAATTGTAATTTTCCTACTTGTAATTATTCAAATAGGTTAAGGGCAAAATGGGGACATAAAATTTTGAACCCCCATAAATAGGGGCTCAGGTTAGTTAAAAACATATTCCAGTTTCACTCTCTGAGAATAAGAGTTCTAGTAGAAAGACTGGAGAAATTCTAATAGCTGGGAAGACCCTAGCGAAATTGAGGTGGAAATGATTCTTTAAGTTCTTGTTCTTTATACATTTCTTTAGTTATGTATTGTTCATATTTTATTGTATTATGTAAGCCTGAGAACTTGGTGTTAGTTGGCCCCCATTGAGAGCGAAATGCAATCAGAAAAGGTATACCTAATGTGGAAATATCTTATGCTTGCAAATTCATTATTATCATTATGGCCATACGCTTGAATTGATTCTTTTGTTTGTAATATTGCGATGAATAGTTTAATTCGTGTACTAATGTTTTGTCTAAAGCGTGGGGACTTTAGGAAGACCCACTGGGCTTTTAGCTTACTCCCCTACTATCTCTCAGGAAATTAGTTGCATTGTGCATGGATTGCTGGTGATGGTAGGATAGCTAAAGAGAAGATGCAAAAAGATGTTGCGAGAGCACGTTGGGCTATGCTAGGAGATGTCTGCATATATATATATATATATATATATATATATATATATATATATGGATGTATAAAAATGGTTATGTATATATAAGTTAAGTAATAATAATAAAAATAAGCTTATGCTTACCTAACTATCTATATATGTATATATAAAAAACGTTTATATTAATTATATCTTAGATATATGTATTATATATATAAAAAGTGAGAGGCAGTAGGGGCAAAATAAATGGCTCTATCAGCCATGTACTAACAATCATGTATATATATATGTATGTAAATGTGAAATGTAATAAAGAGAAGTTTTTTTGAGAAAGTGGTATATTTATGCACCCAATTTGCATACGTGTTGACAAAATTTTGACATTGTCATTGCCTACATTTGGATCACAAGATTGCAAGTGCGAAAAGGAAAAATGAAAAAAATACAAATTGGGATGTTACATTTTTGGTCTTGATCATATACTTTAGTATGTTTGTATTGGTATCTGATTGATTTTTCTTCGCATAGTATTGAATGTTAAATCCTTTATTAAGTGGTATTTTCTTGAAAATGGCATGATAAAATTATTCATTTAACTCATTCATTCATTTGTGACATTATACTTCTTGCTTCAATCAGACCAATATTGAATGTGTTTGAAATCATCAAAAGGGGGAGATTGTTGATGTAACTACTCTCACCCGATTTTGTTTTGATGATTACAAATAACATATCTGTGTTATCTAATCTCTCTGACGTAGTTATTTCAGTGCTAACTAGATATATCAATAGGACCCAACTGCATTGTCAAAGCGTGCGGAAGGAACAACACCTGACGAAGATTCAAGAGCTTCATGGTTGTATTTCTTTAAAATCTTTTTGTTGTAGAGTTAACATTTAAATGTTCCAACCACACATGTTTTTAACTTCTTTTGAACATCAACTTACCCTTGATTCAACCCACTTTGGACTCCTTATTTACCTACAAAACAAATAAAAAGCAAGTGTAAATTCCAAGCAATTAATCAAAGAATAAACTACAATGAAATATACTGAAAACATATGACTTTTATGATATTAACATGTATCAATAAACCATTTATTCATGATAAAAGCCTATAAATATCTAAGATAAAGCCTAAATGGATCTAAAACAACTAAGTATATTAATCAAGCAAAAACACCTAAAAACTAATCGAATGAACACAAAAATCTATCAAATTAAGATGCAAACTAACTATTAAAACTCAACTTATCAAATTCCCCCAAACTTAGACTTTGATCGTCCCGAGCAAAGAGAAAAATAAAAGTAAACAAATAGACTCTTCACATATTCCAAAATGAACAAAAACTTGAATTGTAAAAATGGGTTCTCACAATCTCAAAGAAAGCATCCATTCCACACAACACGACTCAAGGAAAACTTCGAAAATTTAACTTGTTGTCTAGAATTTTAATTTTCAAAGCAATGCATTCTCTCCTATCCTCATTGACAAACAAGCACACAAAATCATTCCCATGACCACTCATAAATTATATAGACAAATGCAAGCAATATAATCTAAACCAAACAAAACATTAACTTCATATGCTTGGTTTTCACACTTCTCTCCACTAATGTAGGACTCACACCAATTAAGATCAATAGGACTTTGTTACTTTGTAACGTAAGGCTAAGGTTAAGGGTTTGATAACATTGATAAAATGCAGCTCAATACACCCAAAACATCATTTTTACATAGCACCTTTAAACATCTCATGCCTTACAGAATGAATCATCACATCAGCCTTTACATACCCCCAAACTTATTTAATTCACTCATCGATGAAGACTATACTTTTTCTTTTCGTTATTTTTCTTCTTCATCTTTCTTTTTCTTCTTTCTACACCTTTTGAACTTTTTCTCATCACCTTCGCATACATTCACATTCCACCATAACACATTTACACATAAATTCCCATGAAAAACAACCCAACCCATTATAATTCATTTACTTCAAAGATTTAAGGGTGCAAGGGTGAAAAAAAATAGGGGAATTTCAATCAAAGGCCTTGGCTAATCATTTTAGGTGACAAAGAACAGTATATAAAGCTCAAATTAGGGTAACTAGGGATAGTACATAGCTAGGTGGGTTTATGTCTCAAACTGTCCAACTATGGCCTACATCATATCTCACATGGTGTGATTCCTAGGATTTCGCCTTGAGAAGAGATCAAGCAAGTTCTAGAGTTCAGTTTGAAAAGTAAGATTCAATGAACCTTAACTTGCAAGATCTCAATTTAAATAGCAAGTGGAACTCATGATCATAATTTTATACTCAAAAGTCAACAAAAATTTCCAATAAGCATGGCGAAACAAATCAAGCACACGGACTTAAGAGTACTTTCTAATTTTCCACAGGTCATGTTCAAAACCTAGTGCTAGTCTTTTCATAGACCATCCATACAAGATCAAATCTAATCAACGTTCATTAGGGAATATGGATTTATTCATGATCTATACTCATCAAAAACAAAAATTTCAAGAATTTCCACTAAGGTCACCAGAATTCAAACTCTCCCCCAAACTTGTAGTTGGCATTGTCCTCAATGCAGAAACGTGCACACAAAGAAAGCAATATAAGAGGAAGGTAACGATACTCCCCTAACCCACAAGGGTAGAAGTCTTTCAAAATGCTTCTCTTTCTCTTAGTAGCGCCGAGGACCCCCAAACTTGAATTAAAACCTGAAAGGGACAAAAATGAATGTCATTAGTGGAAGTCAAAAACTCAATTTCTATACTAAATGACTAAAATTAAAACTAGAAATATAGACAAAACTTGGTTGGGTTGCCTCCCAACAAGCGCTTCTTTATAGTCATTAGCTAGACTCTCACTTTTCTCGCTCATGATGGTTGATGAAGGGGTAGCTTCTCCATGCTTGGATCCAATGCTCCATAGTAATGCTTCACCCTTTGCCCATTCACTTGAAACAACTGACCACCATCTTGGCTTTGTAGCTCTTCACCTCCATAGGGGAAAACTTTTGTAACCATAAATGGCCCGGACCACCTAGACTTCAACTTTCCGGGAAAGAGCCTCAATCTTGAATTGTAGAGGAGAACTTGTTAACCTGGAAGGAACTCTTTCCTCAAGATATTCTTGTCATGCCAACCCTTGGTTCTTTTCTTGTAGATCTTAGCATTCTCAAATGCATCTTGTCGAAATTCATCCATTTCATTGAGTTGAAGTAGTCTTTTCTCTCCACAAGCCTTCATATCAAAATTCAACTTTCTAATTGCCCAATAAGCGCGATGCTCCAACTCACATGGTAAATGATAAGACTTCCCAATGACAAGTTTAAATGGAGACATTCCAATGGGTGTTTTGTATGCAGTGCGGTATGCCCATAGAGCATCATCAAGCTTCAATGCCCAATCTTTGCTATTAGTACTCACAGTCTTCTCCAAAATTCTTTTCACCTCTCGATTAGAGACCTTGGCTTGTCCATTAGACTGTGGATGATAGGCCAAAGAGACCTTATGCTTAACTCCATACTTAGAAAGTAGAGCTTTGAAAAGCTTGTTGCAAAAATGGGAGCCTTCATCACTTATGGTAGCTCTAGGAGTACCAAATCTTGTGAAAATGTTCTTCTAAAGGAATTTTAGTACAACACGAGCATCATTTGTGGTAGTAGCAACAGCTTCCACCCACTTTAACACATAATCAACCGCCAACAAAATATATAACTTGCCATTAGAGGATGGGAAAGGTCTCATGACATCAATGTCCCACACATCAAATAACTCAACCTTAACAAAAGTCTTCAAGGGCATCTCATCACGTTTGGAAATATTCCCTTGTCTTTAGCACTGATCACATTACTTCACAAACACATAACTGTCCTTGAACAAGGTTGGCCAATAAATCCACTTTGCAAGACTTTGTATGCAGTTCTTTGGTGACCAAAATGACCACCATACAAAGAAGAGTGACAATCTCTGAGTATGGCTTGAACTTCACTTTTTGGCACACATCTTCAGATAACTTGATCATTGCACCTCTTATATAAGAATGGCTCATACCACATAAAAAATCTAGCAACATGGAGGAACTTCTTTTTCTGAGCTGAGGAGATATCTGGAGGTAAGATGCCACTAGCCACAAAATTGACCAAATCTGCATACCAAGGAAGCTTCTCACTTAGGGCATACAACTGTTCATAAGGAAATGCTTCTTTAATAAGCCCCACATCATCTTTTGCTTGTGTCTGTAGCTTTGAGAGGTGATCAGCTACCACATTTTCACTTCCTTCCTTATCCTTGATATCAAGATCAAACTCTTCAAGAAGGAGAATCCATCTAATCAATCTGGGCTTGGCATCCTTCTTAGCAAATAGGTAACGAATGGATGCATGATATGTGTAGTCAATAACCGTGGAACCAACAAGATAATGTCTGAACTTATCACAAGCATATACCACTACCAATAATTCCTTTTCTGTGGTGGTGTAATTTCTTTTAGCCTTATCCAATGTTCTACTGGCATAGTATATGGCTTTGAAGATTTTATCTCACTTCTGACCCAACACAGCTCCAACTGCATAATCACTGGCATCACACATTAACTCAAATGGCTCTGTCCAGTCTAGCACTATCATGACAGGAGCTGAAATAAGAGCTTTCTTCATGTGATCAAAAGCTTGTACACATGTTTTATCAAACATAAATGGCACATCCTTCTCCAAAAGATTACAAAGTGGCTTAGTAATCTTGGAGAAGTCCTTGATAAACCGTCTATAAAACCCAGCATGTCCAAGAAAGCTTCTTATACCCTTAACATTAATTGGATGGATGAGTTTCTCAATTGCCACAATCTTCACTCTGTCCACTTCCAACCCCTTTGAAGAAACTCTATGGCCCAAAACAATTCCATCTTGTACCATAAAATGGCATTTATCTCAATTCAACACAAGGTTCTTCTCCTCACATCTTTGTAACACAAGTGAAAGGTTCCTCAAACAATGATCAAAAGAAGACCCAAAAACAGAAAAGTCATCCATGAAGACTTCCATCAAATCCTCTATCAAATCAGCAAATATGGCCATCATGCACCTCTAAAAAGTGGTTGGAGCATTACATAACCCAAAGGGCATCCTCCTAAAGGTAAAAGTGCCATAGGGACATGTGAATGTAGTCTTCTCCTGGTCCTCTAGAGCAATGGCAATCTGATTATATCCAGAATATCCATTAACGAAACAATAGTACTCAAATCCTGCCAAAAGGTCTAGCATTTGATCAATGATTAACAATGGAAAATGATCTTTCTTGGAGGCCTTATTCATTTTTTTGTAGTCAATGCACACTCTCCAACCAGTAACAATACGTGAAGAGATCATTTCATCTTTTTCATTCTTGATCACTGTGATTCCTCCTTTCTTAGGGACAACATGTATAGGGCTTACCCATGCTGAATCAGATATGGCATAGATGATGCCTGCCTTGGGCCATTTCAGTACCTCAGCTTTGACCACTTATTTCATTGTAGGATTCAACCTCCCTTTGATGTTCCATTGTGGCCATGTATGCGTCTTCCATGAGTATCTTGTGCATGCAAATAGATGGATTGATCCCATTTATGTCTGCAATTGTCCATCCAATAGCTAATTTGTGCTCCCTTAGGATCCTCAACAACTTTTCCTCTTGAACAGTAGACAAGGTGGATGTAATAATCACTGGAAATGTCTCATCCTTGCCCAAAAAGGCATATCTGAGATGATCTGGAAGAGGCTTCAACTCTGGCTTGGGGACACTTAACTCAATAGAAGATGCAACACTGATATCTTCAACCTTAGCTTGAGAAAACTAAATTGGTGGTGTATCCAAAACCATTATCATCCTTTGTTCTTCAACATCATCCTCTGTCCCATCTATTAGTGAGTACACCAGACATCTCTCCAAGGGATCCACAGGTGATGTCTCCTTTTTAACCTCCTGAATGTACTTCGCAACAATGTCCTTCAAACTTGAATGACTTGTAGAGGTTGAACATCACCTCTTCATCATTCACTCTGAGTGTGAGTTCTCCCTTCTGAACATCAATAAGGGCTCTTCCGGTGGTAAGGAATGGCCCCCCAAAATGAGAGGAATCTCATCATCTTCCTCCATGTCAAGAACCACAAAATCAACTGGGAAGATAAACTTATCAACTTTCACAAGAACATCTTCTATCACTCCCCTAGGATATGTCATGGATCTGTCAGCTAGTTGGAGTAATATAGTTGTGGGCTTCACCTCCCCAATATTGAGTTTCCTGAAAACAAACAAGGGCATAAGGTTAATACTGGCACCTAAATCACACAATACTTTATCAAAAGAAGAACTACCAATAATGTATGGAATAGTAAAACTCCCTAGATCTTTTAATTTCTGAGGTAGCTTCTTTTGGAGGATCGCACTATATTCTTCTCCCAACTTCACAGTTTCAAGCTCTACCAACTTCCTCTTCATAAATTTGGAATAGTTGGGAATCTGCTCCAAGGCATCTACAAAAAGAATATTGATGTGAATTCTTTTGAAAATATCTAAATTTTTTTTAAATTGCTCATCTAATTTCTTTTTCTGAAATCTTTGAGGAAATGGAATAGAAGTTTTCAAAATATAAGGGTTATCAGAGAAAGTGATCCTCCCTGGAATAAAGTCTTTTTTCATAGGTGCCTTGCCCTTTTGATTTCTTTGTCTCCTCATCTTCTTTTTCTTTGGATGCTTGGTCTTCCTTCTCAAATAAGGACTCTTCCTCAGCAACTTGTGTAGAAGTACTAGTTATAGATGTACTTGCTGGATTGGAATGTTCAACCTCTCTACCACTTCTCAAAGTTATGGCTTTGCATTGCTCTCTTGGGTTAATCTCTGTATTACTGTGTTGTTGCTCTGTTGTGCACTCATTTGTGCAGCCACTTGCCCAACTTGAGTCTCCAAATTCTTAACAGAGGCACCCAAGTTGCTCACTTGAGTTATCATTTGACTCATGGTACACATTTTATTGGCCATGTGAGCAGCCAATTCATCCAACTTTGTTTCATTCTTGGTGAACCTCTTGTTTGAATCACTCAGAAAAGTAGTCATTGCTTCTTCAAGACTTGATTTCTTCTCTTGAACTTTCCCTTGTGAGTTAAACCCCGGTGGTGGTTGCAATACATTTCTATTGTTGGAGTAGGAAAAATTTTCATGATCCCTAACTCCTGGATGATACTGATTTGGCACTTGATTGCCAAATTGGTTCCCTCTGTAATTGTTTTGGTTCCCTCTATAATTGTACAATTTGTTGTTCACAAACTGTACTTGCTCTTCTTGACCACCAAAACTTTGAGGAACTGAACTTGCAACTGCAATGGATGCTATGGAAGATGAAGGACTTCCTTGTAGAGTGGAAACCGTGTCAGATAAAGCTACCATGTGATGCAACATACTAGCCATCTGTGCAGACAAAGAGGTCATTTGATCAACCTCATGTAAACCAACTATTTTCTTGATTGGTGCCCTCTCACTTGAATGCTCATATGTATTGGAGGCCATCTCTTCAATCAACATCAATGCTTCATTTGTTGTCTTCCCTAATAGTGTACCTCCGGATGCAGCATCAAGCAATGATCTTGTAGATAAGGTCATGGCATTGTAGATCATCTGAATCTACAACCACTCTTGGTACCCATGTTGAGGAAATTTTCTCAAGAGGTCTTTAAATCTCTCCAACGTCTCATATAAAGATTCAGACTCCAGTTGTCTGAACTGACTGATCTTTACTCTCAATTGTGAAATCCTTGCCAGTGTGAAGAATTTTTGAAGAACCTTTTGGAGCATCTCTTCCCATGTATTTATGCTCCCTGGCAGTAGAGATTAGAGCCATAATCTTGCCTTGTCCCTTAGTGAAAATGGGAATAGTCTTAGTCTTATTTGCTATTCTGGGACTCCGTTGATCTTAACTGTGTCACACATCTCTAAGAAGGTGTTGATGTGGACCGTTGGATCTTTTTGAGGTACTCCCGCAAACTGGTGTTGCTGTACCATTGTGATAAAAGAAGGCTTCAACTCAAAGTTGTTAGCGTTGATTGGCAGCCTTGCAATCCCATTGTAGTTATTGTTAACCGCTGGCTTGAAGTAATCCCTCAAAGGTAACTGGTCATTCCCTTCAACCATGGTTTCTGGTTGCGCTACTGCTCTTATATCTTTTCTCAATCTACCAAGTGTTCTCTTAATCTCCGGATGAAGAAGTGTGATTTTTGCACTTCTAACACGAAAAAAAGAATAACAAACTAAGAAAAATAAAAAAATAAAAACAAACAAAAATACCTAAATTAAGATTATAATCAATTTGCAATGGTATTAATAACAGTAAAATTGACACTCTCCCCGGCAACGACGCCAAAAACTTGATAGAGAAAATTTAAATTCGCAAGTGAACAAATTTATCAAGTTGTAAAACTGAGGTGAGTCGGGTATCGCATCCACAGGGAAAATGAATTTTACTGAAATAAATTCCCAATACTACTATGAGATTAATTTTATTTAGGTGATAAAAAGGATGATTTAATGTGCTTGAATTAAAACAAACAAAATTAAAGTAAATCAATGCAAATTAAACTAAATTAGGGGAAAAACAGTGATTAGAAACTCTAGAGGATTAATTTGACAATGTTGTCACTTATGGTTTTCAAAAGATCATGCAAATCATTGAATCATGAAATTATAAATCTTGGATAATAAATCAATTCAACCCCTCTTCCAAGTGATAGTTCAATTACCTATGCTTAACACATTAATCCCCTTTCCCAAGTGATAAACCAATGTATTAAACATACTTTAAGATTTTGGATCCATTTTAAAGGGATTTCCAAAAGAATTGTAGGTTTTCCAACACGATACAATGACCCTAGGTCACAATTTCCCTAATCCAATTCAATATCCCCTTTCGCGAGTGATAGATACCAAATCTAAGATCATACAAAATGTGGCCAACAATTTGTAAGCATTAAGGATCGGAAATTGCAAATAAATCCACAAATCAATAAAGAACAAATATATATTATTCAAATCATAAGATCCAACATAGATCAATTAAACCTCTAGATTAGAAGTTTTGCTCATATTCATAATCATGGATACAAGAATAAAAAGATATAAAACTACTGAATATAACATTACAAGCACAAAGAGAAGAAAACTAAGTCAGAAACCCCCTTCAATGGTGGTAAATCTCCTTTCTTCTCTTGGTATCTTCAAATCTCCCTTTGCTTTTTGTTCTTTTCTTTTTGCCTCCTCTTCTTCCTCTCGAAAAACCCTAAAAATCGATCTCTGATATGCCCCCTAAGTCGTCCAATATCTATTAGAAAACTTGCTAAATCGTGAAAAGCAAATTGAATCACTAGCGCCGTAGTGCCCCAATTGTAACTTTTCAGCGCCGCAAGTGACGCCACGGCGCTGCGTTAAGGGTTCCTGGGCGCCGCGGCGCCCAGAGCCTCGTTTGTGTGCTCAGTTGTGGACTTAGCCATTTTTTCTGCTCCGCTTCGACTTCCTTATTGTGGACTTAACCAATTTTCTTCCACTTCTTGCACATGCTTTGCACATGTTTATAACTTCTTTTGAACATCAATTTACCCTTGATTAAAGCCCCTTTGGACACCTTATTTACCTACAAAACAAATAAAAAGCAAGTATAAATTCTAAGCAATTAATCAAAGAATAAACTACACTGAAATATACTCAAAACATATGACTTCTATGATATTAACATGTATCAATAAGTCATTTATTCTTGATAAAAACCTATCAATACCTAAGATAAAACCTAAATGCATCTAAAACAACTAAGTATATTAATCAAGCAAAAACACCTACAACCTAATAGAATGAACACAAAAATCTATCAAATTAAGATGCAAACTAACTATTAAAATTCAACTTATCAGTGCGAGGCAGACCTAAACTTTCTCAACTTACGGGTGTGAGAACTACCGTTTCTCAACTTACGGGTGTGAGAAGACCTAACCTTGCTGAATATAAGAATATCAACTCAGTAGTTTATCTAACTACTGTTACAACCTTGATACAATATACAAGAAATGGAATTGAGTACAACTGTATCCTATGAACTATCTCACAAATTTATCTTTCAACAAGAATGATATAAGTTAAAACAGGCTGAACAATTTGAGTGAAAACAGTTCAAAATCTCAAATGGATTTTTAGATAAAGATATAAATTTAGTTCAGTATGAAAATCATTTGAATAGGTAAATTTTCAAAGAAAATTCTTTGAAAACGAAGTGACTTAAACTTTTTCGACCAGATGAAAATTCGACTAACTTTCAGAAAGTGTTTTGACTTAAAAGATTTTTGGTGGTCGTAACATGTTGTTAAATGCCTATATATATATACACTAGTAGAGATGAAGTTGTTGATTTGAATTTGAATTTCAAATATGAACATTTACTCACAACAGCTAGAATATATCACGAAAATGGCAACTGCACATTTCATGAATTTTTTTATTTTCTCCAGATACACGAATAAGGAAAATTTTAGAAGACGTGGTTTGTTAATCAAAGAATATCTCTCACAAATAAAAAGGTTGATTTTTGTACGAAAAGTTGTTCTGAAAAGGTGGCCAAAAAGGATGTACATATCATAACAACAAAAATATCATTTTTCTCGTTTTGTTCCTTTGAGGGCGCTCATAGAGCATCAGCGTCGTACTGAACAATGAAGTGAAGGCGCTACTGAATCGTAAGCGTTCTGACTTACTTTGACAATTAAATGACTTAAATCATGAGGGCGCTACTCGACAGTTAGCGTCCTGCTTTGTTTTTAAAATCACTTAAACGCACGAGGTCGCTACTCAAGAGTTAGTGTCCTGATATTTAAAATCAGTTTTAAAACAAACATAAAAAATGTTAAGTTCGCTGATGGACAGTAAGCATCCTGAAAGGTACTAAGTTGATTCTAAAGATGAGGGCGCTCCTACACAAGTAGTGTCCTGAAAGTTTATTCAACTTATCACTATCAGCGTCCTGACATTCTCAAAGGTTGACAAAAGGAAGGTCGCTACTTACAAGTAAGCGTCGTTATGAATCAGTCCAATTCAATCTTGAGCATCCTAATCTTTTATCAGCGTCCTGACTCATCAAGTCTAGAAGGGCGCTGGTAAAACATTAGCGTCCTGAAAGACTCTATAAAAGAGGTTGTTGATTTCTCGATTAAAGCTCGGTAAAACATGATATTTCCAGATTAAATCAAATACTTTAGAAATCATAGAAATACCTTTAAAATGCGACGATCAAAATATGAAAATGATTAAATCTTGCTAAGAGAAAATTGATCGATAAACATGACATTCTAAGTACTGACAGACTCGGAACTTGACTTGAGATGATCAATAGGCTTGTAAGCTCATTATATACACAGATTGGAGATATTTGGAATCATCAAAACATTCATGTCATGGGGTTCATTGAAATAACAATCTCCCATTTTTTGATGATTTCAAATACTCATAGATCATGCAGAGAATTGTACTTATGAATTCAAACATATAGCGAATTTAAAGTAGCAAGTATGTTAAGCATATCGGAAAACATGTCAGGTATCCGATTTCAACATAAAGATTACAAGATGAGTTCAAGCACAATATACAAGAGCTTGAAAATTATACACTAAATATCTTGTACAGAAACTCAGATGAACTCCCCCTGACTTGTAACTTCCCTCTTGAGCTAATCTTAGCCTTAATATCTACATTCTCTTCTCCCCCTTTTGAAAACAACAAAAAATGGGTAGGCTTAGCTTGTACTGGGACCCTTCCCTTTCCTTTTTCTCTCAGCCTCCTCATAGGCTTGGATCCACTAGAACTAGGTTCAGATTCCTTGGGTTTCCTTGGTGCTCGTTGCCTTGAAGAATCACGTGTGTTTTGTCTCACACTACTGACAAATTCATCAATTATAATACCCTTCCTAGATTTTTCAATGATTTTTTTTTGAGCATGCTTGGAAACACCAAATTTAAATGGATCAAGAGGTGGACTGGGTTTGAAGCCTTTAGCTTTCCGTTCCGCTAGACCTTGAGCAAAATCAGGAGAAAGTGTATGACCTTTAAATTATGGCTAGATTGGTCGCTTGCATTTGGGATCAGGAAAGGTTTCTGATGAGGGATCTGGGGGTGGAGACACTCTTCGACTGATTCTATGTAACCGCTCTTCATCATATGCTTCTTCATCTTCACATTCTAATATGCCAAGAAGTCTGTCAGACTTCTTAGGTCCATGAGGGCGCGTGAAGGCTGAAGCTCTTGGTGCAGGTGGAACTTTGACACCCTTCTTTTCCAATAGATGAAAGAGCATTGCAAAACATTTTATGCTAGAGGCAATATACCACACAGTAGAATGCAGTCTACTGTTCATTGCCTTGAAAAGATCTTCAAAGAAGCCAACTACTCCTTCCACTCGATCTGTAGCTATGATGACAGTGTGAGACAAATCCATAATGATTGTGGCAAGGAAAGGCATCTTGTTCTCCAAGTTGTGAAGTTTTTCAAAAGCTCGAGTAACCAAATCGAGAATCTTGGTTAGTCTATCATCCTTTATTTGTGCTGGCCTTGAAGTATCTAAATTCTCTTTCAGACTAGAGATGGCTTGCAGCACTGGATCAAGTGTTGTCTTGCTTGTTACTTGATCCAAGATAACATCCAAAATTGATTGCAAAGTGTCAGAAATGGACTTATCTTTAGAGGATTTAGCCATTTTACCTCTTAAGCTTTGAATTTCTTCAAGAATCTTCTTCAAAGTTTCTTTAGTTAAGCCATTTCCAGCACTACTTGGTGTAGCTGACATTGTGTTACTTTGAGGAACTTGAGGTTCGGCTGGAGATTATTGAGGAGCTGCCAATCTCGGGGGAACACTAGCAACAAAAGCTTTAATGAATGTCTTAATCTATTGCATGTTCTCCTGAATGTTCTTTATAGAATTATCATATGACGATGAAGTGGAGCTCGATTAAGGTAAGGACGGCATGACACTTAATTTTGTGTCCATTTGTTGTGTTATTTTCTCGAGCAATGCAGTTGCCTTGATCATGTGAGAGTTGAATTCTTTTGTCTCATTAATTTCAACTCTCTCCTGAGATTTCAGAGATTCTCGGATCTCTGACAATGTCTCATTTTTCAGCTGAACTTGATTCTATTCTAAACAAGTCATTAGCTGAGACATGACAAAAATCTGATCTTCCCTCACTCTTCTCAGAAAGTCTTCCTCTTTGGAGAATTCATTTATTGGCTTGCTGGTACAAGGATAAGAAGGTGGCTCATGATCAGATGAACTCTCCTCATGAATATTTTCCATTTCATCTTCTTCTCGAAACTCAGCATTGGCCTCATGAAAATCTTCCATATGATCCTCTTCATCAACTTTTTCATTCATGTCATCTCCTTGATAGGGTATGATAGTCGGATCATCACCCTCTTTATCATGACAGTTTTCACCATCAAACTCAGTCTTTTCGAGTCTTGGGGTTCCATTGATACCGGAATATCGATGGAGATGGTAATACGGAGATGGTTTTCTCTGAGTCCTTATTAACTCTTTCTTTGGTTATTTCTTCCAAGATTGCATCAGCATTTTCTGCCTCATTTAGTTGTTCTTCAACAATAGCCTAAGCAATCTGGGTCACCTCTTCCACGAGATGTTCTTCAGCATGAATAACTTGTTCTGCATTTTCAATTTCTACATCGTCAATTAAAATATGCTCAATGTCAGTTGTGGGAACAACTTGCTCCAGCACATCCTGTTCATTTAGGGTAGTCGAAGCTTGGGCAACTTCTTTCTCCATTGCTGAGACATCTTCTTCTTTCGAATCAACTTTTCCACTGGATTGTCCTTCAAGTGGAACTTTTGACAATGGAAACCATCTTTCCAATGTAGGCACATGGGTGTATCTCATCAATTTCATAGTGGTTTGACCAATGTAGTTGTATCTGCTTGTCTCCTTGAAGCTTCTCCACTGAAATCGATACCACATCTCTCGAACATAGTGGTGAGGTACATACCAAGTGGCAAACCTCCTCATCTACTAACCACTGTATTCATCACATGCATGAGAATGTGGGCGAGATTCACTTTCTTCTTTTCTAGAATGCACTAGATTAAGAATAAATCTAAGTCATTTACATTGCCCCTGTTGCCAATTTTAAACTGAATGATGTGGGTAATGATGTTGTGGATTATTCTAGGAATAACTTCAAATGACTAATTTGTGAGTTTCTTGTCGACACTCGAGTGGTCTTATTTCTTTGAAATAAGATTAAGAACAGAAAGGTTGTTATAGCCTGGATATTGGACTTTATTTTTGGTGAATGAAAGTATGTGGGCACTTTCATCACTCGGCAAGGAAAATGCTTCATAAAAGAATTTGGGAGAAATCTCAACAAATTTTCCCTTTACCATAGATTGTTTTGTGAGTTCAGAACTGAGTTTATCGACTAGATTTAAATAGAATTGGCTTACGAGACTGGGGTACCATTTTGAATTAAAGGTAAGTAAATCGATCTAGCCTTAGAACTCAAATAAAGACAAAATGTCCAGGTGGGAGTTAATGAAGAGATCGAAATCTACAAAGCATTCATCAATTATAGCTCGATTAATGAGCTTCTCTGCTTTATCTCCCTTTCTTCTTATCTGAGAAGAAGAAGGTGGGTGAGATGTTCCAAACACAGTTTCAATAGGAGGTGTGGGTACAGATGGTGTGAGTTCCTCAGCCATTTCGGTCTGAGTTGGTTCAGTTCTTGGTCTCACACTACTATAAGGAGGTCATGTAGGTGAAACAACTCGCTTTCTCGCAGAAAAGGGGCAAACTTTTCTGATTTGGGTGCCACTGAGAACAAACAAAGGGCTGAGGCAACAAGGCAGAATAGGAATCAGAGAATTCGAAAATGAGCAGAGATCAAGATTTACCAAAGGTTAAAAATGAAGATTCAACAGTAAATCCTGAAACGATTCCTAGTAACTTTTCATCGAAGTGTCTTAGGGCACCAAAGGTGAAATGTGACTGCTAGGTCACTAAAAGTTTGATTTTATAGTGTTAACGCGATAAGCTCGCTTCTGACACATACACTGCGTGTCGCGTCCTAGTCTTTAAGGACGGTTTAATTAAATTAATATTTACGGTCGATTAGCGTCCTTCTTATGACTAGTGTTTTTTATCAACTAAAGCTAATAGGCACATTAGCATCCTCATTTGTAGTTGGATTACTTTCGGGCACTTAAGCACTACTATTAATCAAATTTGACCAACTAAATTTAAGTAACGTTTGGTTGAATAGACAATATTACAAATTATATTTCATCACCGTCAATAATTTAATCATGAGCGAAAATATTTAAGCATTCTAAGCATTGCATGATTCACAGTAAATATATTCTGATAATAACATCAGTGATGAGAGTAACTTGTATACCTTTGCATATTTTTAGCTTTTACCTCAAGGTACTGCAAAGTCCTCAACTTGAGCACTATGTCTCATTTTGAACCAGCTGAGATAATTTATTATCTTCATTCTCCATGCTGACTTTTTTCTCGACATTCTATCAGGAGATCTTTCATGGAACGTCGTGGATGTGCTTGCTGAGGATTGTTGACTCATTGTATATATTTCATCAGCAACTTCACTTCCGTTCCTGCTTGGTGCATTTGCAACAATGTCTTCTTTCTCATATAAAGTTTCTAACCCACTCAAAATATAATCAATTTCTTAAAAATTAATTTCAAATGGATTTGGAAACTCGTTTAGAAAATCTACTTTATATTTTCAGTTCTCAGAAAAACTGTTAAAAAAGTATTGTACTAGAGTAGAGTGAGAGATGGTTTTTTCAAAGTATTCAAGTTCATTTACTATACGTATAAAACGTTGCAGGTTATCATGAACTGACTCACTATCTATAACCCTAACGTGAACGAGTGGCTCTTCTAATGTTCTAACTGGGTCCCTAGTCTCATCCCTTCTTTCCATGGTTTGCAGGAGATCGCAGAACTCTTTCAAACTCATTTCCCATGGTCCAACAGATTCAGCTAACATAGTTAGCTTATCATTCCATTTCTTTGGAAGCTTATCACAGAAATATACTAGAGATATTTCTGCAGGTATTTCCTGATTCAGTTCTTGCATTCTGCCAAGTATAGATTGATATCTGTTGCATGTTGTATCGAGAGATTCATTCTCCGATATCTCAAAGGAATCAAATAGTCTATCAGACTCTTTGAGCTTTTCATCTCGATTGTTTATCTTTTCACAATGATGTGATTTGAGTGTTTCCCAAATATCTTTGGCACTCTCAAGATGGACTACCCTTTCTACTTCTTCCTCGGGTAGAGAACAATACAAGGCATAGAGAGCTTGAGCGTTAAGTTTATCATTTAGTGTTTCCTTATTTTTCCATAGCTCAATAGGCTTGTTGGGCATGGTGTAGCCATTTACAATCATTTCCCATAGACTAATATCCTTAGATTGTAGAAAAGATTTCATCATTATCATCCAATCTTCAAACCAGTCTCTATTAAATATAGGTGGTGTATCTAAAGGTTGACCTACATCTATGACAGTGCCTCTGGTCATTGCTATTGATATCAAAGAAATTGTGAAGTTTCTTTGAAGAGCAACACTACTCTGATACCAGTTGTTGACCCAGATATGTCCAAGAGTGGTGTGAATTGGACAATTATACAATTTAAAAATAATTAGAATGGCAAAATTAAATTAATGTGCACAGTCGATTTATAGTGGTTCGGCTACTTGCCTATGTCAACTACCTAACCTCCACAATTAGGATTTTGAACCTTATCACTAAGGAATTCTCTTACGGGTGAGAATCAAAAAGTTACACTGCTTAACTTACGGGTGTGAGGCAGACCTAAGCTTTCTCAACTTACGGGTGTGAGAACTATCGTTTCTCAACTTACGGGTGTGAGAAGACCTAACCTTGTTGAATATAAGAATATCAACTCAGTAGTTTATCTAACTACTATTACAACTTTGATACAGTATACAAGATATGGAATTGAGTACAACTGTATCCTATGAACTATCTCTCAAGTTTCTTTTTCAGCAAGAATGATATAAGTTAAAACTGTGTTGAACAATTTGAGTGAAAACAATTCGAAATCTCAAATGGATTTTCAGATAAAGATATAAATTTAGCTCAGTATGAAAATCATTTGAATACGTAAAGGTTCAAAGAAAACTCTTTGGAAATAAAGTGACTTAAACTTTTTCGGCCAGATGAAGATTCGACTAACTTTCAAAAAGTGTTTGAGTCAGAGAAGTTTTGGTGGTCTTAACATGTTGTTAAGTGCCTGTATATATAGACTAGTAGAGATGAAGTTGTTGTTCATTTGAATTTAAATTTCAAATATGAACGTTTACTCACAACAGCTACAATATATCACGAGAATGACAACTGTACATTTCATGAATATTCTAATTTTATCAAGATACACGAATAAGGAAAGTTTTTGAAGACGTGGTTCATGAATCAGAGAATATCTCTTACAAATACAAAGGTTGATTTTTGTACAAAAAGTGGCCAAAAAGGATGTACATGTCAGAACAACAAAAATATCATTTTTGTCGTTTTGTTCCTATGAGGGCGCTCATAGAGCATCAGCGTCCTAGTGAACAATAAAGTGAGGATGCTACTGAATCGTAAGCACTTACTTTAACAATTAAACAACTTAAATCATGAGGGCACTACTCGACAGTTAGCGTCCTGCTTTGTTTTTAAAATCACTTAAACGCACGAGAGCGCTACTCAAGAGTTAGTGTCCTAATATTTAAAATTAGTTTTCAAACAAACTTAAAAGATGTTTCGCTGATAGACAGTAAGGGTCCTGAAAGTTATTAAGTTGATTCTAAAGATGAGAGCGCTCCTACACACGTAGCGTCCTGATAGTTTATTCAACTTATAACTATCAACGTCTTTAAAGATAGAAATCACTTAAAAAGAAAGAGATCTTTCAACGAGCTGAAACTTAGTCAGTGTCCTTGCATTCTCATAAGTCGCTACTTACAAGTAAGCTTCCTTATAAATTAGTCCAATTCAACCTTGAGCATCCTAATATTTTATCAGCATCCTGACTCATCAAGTTCAGGTGGGCGCTGCTAAAACATTAGCATGCTGAAAGGCTCTATAAAAGCGGTTGTTGATTTCTCGATTAAAACTCGATAAAGCATGATATTTTTCGATTAAATCAAATACTATAGAAATCATAGAAATACCTTTAAAATGCAACATTCAAAATATGAAAATGATTAAATCTTGCTGAGAGCAAATTGTTTGATAGACATTACATTCTAAGTACTGACAGACTCAAAACTTTACTTGAGATGACCAATAGGCTTGTAAGCTCAGTTCCTTGATCTTGATTCTTGATAAATCTGAAACACTTGACAAGATCATTCAATACACAAATTGGAGATATTTGGAATCATCAAAACATTCATGTCATGGGGTTCATTGAAATAACACTAGTCGAGCCCTGGTGTAGGTTAGTTTAAAGGCTTGAGCTAAGCGTTGGTGTAGGCTCAATGTAAACGACTTCTAGTCATGCCCATAAGTTGACTAGCCAATAGTGGATTGGGAAATCGTGACCGGTGCAGTTGGGTAGTGGACGTAAACTCGAGGGGAGTCGAACCACTCTAAATCTTAGTGTTCATATTTATTTACTCACTCGTCTTTATTTGTTTTGTTTTTGTCGTTACCTACTGCTCATTATATTCTGTTAATTTAATCAATCAAAAGGTAACACGAAAATCCGCCCAAGTCCAATTCACCCCCCTCTTAGACTATAATATTGGGCCAACACTCTGTGGGCCAAACAATTTTTTTTAAATGACGGTGAGGCGGTTTATGCATGTTTTAAGCAAACTTCTTGACCATTCTAGATCATTTGAGCTGGCTGAACGTAGGGAAAACAAAAGCAACGAAAGGGAAGAGGAGAATTGAGCTTGGGGAGCTGAAATCTAAGGTAAGGAATGCCCCGATTGAGCTAAAAACTCCATTTTTGAATTCTTCTCTTCAAGTTGTTGCATATATGTGAGATTTGTGTGATTTTCATAGTTAGATTGGGAGATTTGAAAAGTGGGTTTGAGCTGGAAATCTTACCAATTGCTGGGGGAAATCATAGGTAAGTGATTCCTTGTTGTTTTGTGGTTAATTTAATGAGAAATTAGCTAATTTTTGATTGCTGAAAATGTGTTTCCAGACTTTGTTGAATGTGGGTTTTGAGCTGGAAAATCAGAGAAATTATAGTGCAGTTGGAAGGTATTGTTCTCATGATTATTATAAGTTCTTTAATGGTTTAATTTAATAAATTTGATGGTTGAAATGTGGGTTTCTACCAACTCAACTGTGCAGAAACAGTTATGGGTTTAAGAACCCATTTGAGTAATGAATTGATGTGTTTTTGATTGAAAAGTGATTATGGATTATTGACAATGTTAATTGCAGAGAAATTTGGAAAGAATTGGTGAATTCTTGGATTGGATAGCACATTTGATTGAGCTGTTTGTGTTGTAATAGTACAGAATTGGAAAATTTGGCTAAGTGTTGAGAGTGTGGACTTAGTAAAAATCTTGTAATCTTTGTGAGTATTTCTTATCTTTGGTTTTTATGTGTGGCATTGTAGTATAAATTATGCTTTTATGAATTGAAATCATATTTGCTTTGGATTGTTTCTAGAATGCATCAAACTTTGTTTAAACATCGAACATGACTGGGCTTCTTAAAGTAAGAAAGGCATGAGATCAATTCTTGTGAGGGAAAATTCGTAAGAAGATGACTTATGGGTCAAGTCCTTGGGAATGATCGGAGTGGATGGTCAAATGAGGCATCTATCCCTTTATATGCATAAGAAGAAAAGATGTGCTCAACCTGATGGTAAGGACTTGCTATTTATGCATTCTATGATATATATAGAGTGGTGAAAAATGTATTTGAATCATATATTGTTATTTACATATGATATGCATATTGAGTTTTATATGTGATTACAAGCCATGATTTTGTATGAATGCATATATAATGTCATAGATAGTTTACTCACTAAGCTTGTTGTAGCTCACCCCATTCCCTTCTTTGTTAGGAAAAACACCCCCACCCTCAAATCTCACGGATTCAATAAAGAAAAGAATAATAAAGAAAAACATCCACAACTCAAAGATATACATGGAAAAACCCCAAAATCAGGAAAAAAACCATGGGCAAAAAATAATCCACTCTCAATTAACAAGTACCTCAGAAGAATTAAACACCTCAAGTACTTCTACACCAGATCGTACACAGATATAAAACTTTGATAAAGAAGAAGAACAATAAGAGAATACCCCAAAAGAAAACTACAACTCCAACCAAGTCACCCGCACAAGTTCTAAACACTACATTCTTTTACAAAGCTTCCAAGGATATGCAAGTCTCCCCTTGGCACAAGCTTCACCTTCTTCTTAATCTCTCACATGTTGGGATTATCGATAAACAATGAGGAATCTCTTATATATAGACCTTTTAGTCATAATATTTAGAAACTGTGACCAACAAGAATTCCTCATTCTACACTAACATGGTTTCCTTATTCAAATACAACCAGATCATAAAACATTTATCCATACTTAGTAAGTGTTATTTACTTTCTAAATACATGTTTCATGTTCTAATCCAACCAAGAATCCATGTTTGAGCCAAAATCTATCAATCTTCTCCTTGGCGTAGACACCAATGTTTCATCTGCTTCAGTCTCATATTTTTGCCTCTTTACCCTCATGGGCCATGATACTCAATCCTGAGAATCACCCAAGTCCAAATCACCCTTAAACTTGCCAACTGAAACCCACTTTCTAATCAACCTTTTCGACTCAGATCTTGCTCCACGTGCTAATCCTAGTTTGTCCATCAACACGTACAACTTTCTGTCTTGAACACCTTTCATGATCATAATAGACTTTAAGAAAACTTTCAATACTTCATCTTTACCAGAGTACCAATAACCTTTAGAATCTAACTTAGAAAGAGAAATTAGATTCTGAGTAAAACTCGACAACTGTTGAACATCATGAAGTCTAATAACGCATCCGTCAAACAACTTCACCTGAACTTCACCCACTTCTATTATTGGCCTAGGGAGCCATCAACCATCGACACAAACTCGCCACCAGTGCACCTTGCATACATGCCAAACCATGTCTTGTGTACACATACATGATGTGTGGCCCCGACATAAATCACCCAATTGTTCTTACGCTGTAAATTTCCACCATTAACAAATGTCAAAAGAACAAAATCACCATTAAACTCAACGACATTCAGATGGTATCGTCATCATAGGCATCCTTATTTGCTGACTCAGAGTTGTTTGCCGAACTTGCTCCTATTCCTTTCCAATTTTTGAAATCCTTCTTCAGGCGCCCTGATTGCCCACACCCCTAACATTTCCCCTTCATTAACTTTTGCCACCTGAACAGAATTAGTAAGTCTTCGACTTGAATTCTCCACAAGCTAAAATTAATTTTTCCATTAAACCTGTCTACTTCATGTTGGCCTAGGTATGTCCAAGAGAGGGGCGAATTGGAAACTTAGACAATTTAAAATTAAATGCAATGACAAAATTAAAGTGCGAAAAATAAATAAATATACACGGTTGATTTATAGTGGTTCGGCTTCTTGCCTACGTCCACTACCTAACCTCTTCAGTTAGGATTTTGAACCTTATCCCTAAGGAATTCTCTTACGGGTGAGAATCAAACCGTTACACCTTTTCTCAACTTGCGGGTGTGAGAACAACTATTACACTTCTAAACTTATGGGTGTGAGAACTACCTTTTCTCAGCTTATAGGTGTGAGAAGATTATTTCTCAACTTACAAGTGTGAGAATACCTAAGCTTGTTGAATACAATAATATCAACTTAGTAGTTTATCTAACTACTGTTACAACCTTGATACGGTTTATAAGATATGAATTGAACTACAACTGTATCCTTTGAACTATCTCTCAAATTTCTCTTTCAGCAAGAACGATATAAGTTAAAACAGTGCTGAAAATTGAAGTGAAAAAGGTTTAATCTTTCAAATGATTTTTTAGATAAAGATATAAATTTAGCTCAATATGAAAATCATTTAAATAAGCAAAGTCTCAAAGAGAACGCTTTGAAAACAAAATAACTTAAACTTTTAAATCAAACGAAAATTCAACTAACTTTCAAAAGTGTTTTGTCTGAGAGAATTTTCGGTCATTTTGCAAATGATTAAGTGTTGGTATTTATAGACTTGTAAAGATGAAGCTTTTGTTCATTTGAATTTGAATTTCAAATATGAACGTTTACTCAAAACAACTAGAATTTATCACGAAAATGGCAACTGCACATTTCATGAACATACTGATTCTCTCCAGATTCACGAATAAGGAAATTCTAAAAGACGTGGTTCATGAATCAGAGGATATCTCTGACAAATCCAAAAAGTTGATTTTTGTTCGAAAAGTTGTTCTGAAAAAGTGGCTAAAAAGGATGAACGTATCAGAACAACAAAAATATTACTTTTGTCGTTTTGTTCCTTTGAAAGTGCTCATGGAGCATTAGCATCCTACCGAAAGATGAAGAGAGGATGCTACTAACTTGTAAGTTTCCTGACTTACTTTGAGAACTAAACGACTTAAGTCCTGAGGGCACTACCCGACAGTTAGTGTCATGCTTTGTTTTAAAGCACTTAAACGCATGAGGGCGCTTATCACAACAAGTAAGCGTCCAGATATTTTTAAAATAATTTTAAAACAATATTGAGTGCGCTGAAGAACAATAAGCGTCTTGGAAGTTATTAAGTTGATTTTAAGGACAAGGGCGCTCCTATACAAGTAGCGTCCTGAAAGTTTTGCAACTTATAACTATCAGCGTCCTTAAAGATAAAAATCATTTAAAACTTAGAGATCTTTCAGCAAGTCGAAAGTAAGTCAACGTCCTGACACTTTCAAAGGTTGCCTAAAGGGAGGCCGCTACTTACAAGTCACCTTGAGGGTTATGATTATCATTTAGTCTCCCATTGCCTGTTCATAGCTCAATAGGCTTGTTGGGCATGGCGTAACCATTTACAACCATTTCCCATAAACTGATATAGTTAGATCTTAGAAAGGATTTCATCCTTATCGGATAATCATCGAACCAGTCTCTATTGAACAGAGGTGGTCTATCTAAAGGTTGACCTATTCCTATGACTATATCACTGGTAATTGTCATTGATATCAAAGAAATTGTGAAGTTTCTTTGTAGAGCAACACTGCTTTGATAACAATTGTTGTCCCAGGTATGTTAAGGAGGGGGATGAATTGGACACTTAAGCAATTTAAAATTAAATGCAATGAGAAAATTAAAGTGCGAAAAATAAATTAATATGCACAGTCGATTTATAGTGGTTCAGCTTCTTGCTTTCGTCCACTACCTAACCTCCTCAATTAGGATTTTGAACCTTATCACTAAGGGATTCTCTTACGGGTGAGAATCAAACCGTTACACCTTTTCTCAACTTGCGAGTGTGAAAACAACCATTACACTTCTAAACTTACGCGTTTGAGAACTAACCTTTCTCAGCTTACGGGTGTGAGAAGAACCGTTTTTCAAATTACGGGTGTGAGAAGACCTAAGCTTGTTGAAGACAATAATATCAACACAGTAGTTTATCTAGCTACTATTACAACCTTGATACAGTTTACAAGATATGAATTTAAGTACAGTTGTATCCTATGAACTATCTCTCAAACTCTCTTTTAGCGAGAATGATATAAGTTGAAACAATACAAAAAATTTGAGTGGAAACAGTCCAATCTTCCAAATGATTTTTCAGATAAAGATATAAATTTAGCGTAGTATGAAAGTCATTTGAATAAGCAAATCTTCAAACAAAAGGCTTTGTAAACAAAATAACTTCAACTTTAAATCAAACGAAAATTCGACTAACTTCCAAAAGTGGTTTGGCTCTGAGAATTTTCAGTCATTTTGCAAATGATTAAGTGTTGGTATTTATAGACTCTTAAAGATGAACCTGTTGTTCATTTGAATTTGAATTTCAAGTATGAACGTTTACTCACGACAGCTAGAATGTATCACAAAAATGTCAACTGCACATTTCATGAACATTTTGATTCTCTCCAGATTCACGAATAAAGAAATTCTAGAAGACGTGGTTCGTGAATCGGAGGATATCTCTGACAAATCCAAAAAGTTGATTTTTGTACGAAAAGTTGCTCAAAAAAAGTGGCTAAAAGGGATGTACGTGTCAAAACAACAAAAATATTATTTTGTCATTTTATTCCTTTGAGGGGTCTCTTGGAGTATCAGCGTCCTACCGAATGATGAAGTGAGGGCGCTACTAACTCGTAAGCTTCTTGACTTACTCTGAATATTAAACGATTAAAGTCATGAGGACGCTACTCGACAGTTAGTGTCATACTTTGTTTTAAAACACTTAAACGCACGAGGGCGCTACTCACAAGTAAGCGTCCTGATATTTTGAAAACTATTTTAAAACAATATTAAGTGCCTTGGAGGACAGTAAGTGTCCTAAAAGTTATTAAGTTGATTTTATGGACGACGATGCTCCTGTACGGGTAGCGTCCTGATAGTTTTTCAAGTTATAACTATCAGAGTCCTTAAAGATAAAAATCATTTAAAACTTAGAAAACTTTCAGCAAGCTGAAAGTACGTCAGGGTCCTGACACTTTCAAAGGTTGACTAAAGGGAGGTCACTACTTACAAGTCATGAGGGTTATGTTTGCCATTTAGTCTCCCATTGTCTGTCTATAGCTCAAGAGGCTTGTTGGGCAAGGCGTAACCGTTTACAACCATTGCCCATAGACTGACATCCTTAAATAATAGAAAGGATTTCATCCTTATCATCCAATCTTCAAACCAGTCTCTATTGAACAGAGGTGGTCTATCTAAAGGTTGACCTATTGCTATGACTGTGTATCTAGTAATTTCTATTGATATCAAAGAAATTGTGAAGTTTCTTTGAAGAGCAACACTACTCTGATACCAATTGTTGGCTCAAGTATGTCCAAGAGGGGGGTGAATTAGATACTTAGACAATTTAAAATTAAATCCAATGACGAAATTAAACTGAGAAAAATAAACGCATATGCACGGTCGATTTATAGTTGTTCGGCTTCTTGCCTATGTCCACTACCTAACCTCCAAAGTTAGGATTTTTAACCTTATCACTAAGGGATTCTCTTACGGGTAAGAATCAAACCTTTACACTTTTTCTCAACTTGCGGGTGTCAGAACAACCGTTACACTTCTAAACTTACGAGTGTCAAAACTACCGTTTCTCAGCTTACAGGTGTGAGAAGAACTGTTTCTCAGCTTACGGGTGTCAGAAGACCTAAGCTTGTTGAATATAATAATATCAACTCATTAGTTTATCTAACTACTGTTACAACCTTGATACGGTTTAAAAGATATAAATTGAAGTACAACTGTATCCTATGAACTATTTCTCAAATTTCTCTTTTAGCGAGAATGTTATAATTTAAAACAGTGCTGAAAATTTTAGTGAAAACAATTCAGTGTTTCAACTGATTTTTCAAATAAAGATATAAATTTAGCTCAATATGAAAATAATTTGAATAAGCAAAGTTTCAAAGAAACTGTGAAGTTTCTTTGAAGAGCAACACTGCTTTGATACCAATTATTGGCCGAGGTATGTCAAGGAGGGGGTGAATTTGACACTTAGGCAATTTAAAATTAAAGTGCAATGACAAAATTAAAGTGCGAAAAAAAATTAATATGCACGCTCGATATATAGTGGTTTGGCTTCTTGCCTACGTCCACTACCTAACCTTCTCAGTTAGGATTTTGAGCCTTATCACTAACGGATTCTCTTACGGGTGAGAATCAAACCGTTACACCTTTTCTCAACTTGCGGGTATCAGAATAACTGTTACACTTCTAAACATACGCATGTGAAAACTACCGTTTCTCAGCTTACAGGTGTGGGAAGAAGCGTTTCTCAACTTACGGGTGTGAGAAGACCTAAGCTTGTTGAATACAATAATATCAACTCAGTAGTCTATCTAACTACTGTTACAACCTTGATATGGTTTACAAGATATGAATTGAAGTACAATTGTATCCTATGAACTATCTCTCAAATTTCTCTTTCAGCAAGAATGTTATAAGTTAAAACAGTGCTGAAAATTTGACTGAAAACAGTTCAGTCTTTCAAATGATTTTTCAGATAAAGATATAAATTTAGCTCAGTATGAAAATCATTTGAATAAGCAAAGTTTCAAAGAAATTGTGAAGTTTCTTTGAAGAGCATCACTGCTTTGATACCAATTATTGGCCCAGGTATGTCAAGGAGGGGGTGAATTGGACACTTAGGCAATTTAAAATTAAATGCAATGACAAAATTACAGTGCAAAAAATAAATTAATATGCACGGTCGATTTATAGTGGTTTGGCTTCTTGCCTACATCCACTACCTAACCTCCTCAGTTAGGATTTTGAACCTTATCACAAAGGGAATCTCTTACAGGGTGAGAATCAAACCGTTACACCTTTTCTCAACTTGCGGGTGTTAGAACGACCGTTACACTTCTAAACTTACGCCTGTGAAAACTACCGTTTCTCAGCTTACAGGTGTGAGAAGAATCGTTTCTCAACTTACGGGTGTGAGAAGACCTAAGCTTGTTAAGTACAATAATATCAACTCAGAAGTTTATCTAACTACTGTTACAACCTTGATACGGTTTACAAGATATGAATTGAAGTACAACTATATCCTATGAACTATCTCTCAAACTTCTCTTTCAGCAAGAATGTTATATGTTAAAACAGTGAGTAAATTTGAAGGAAAACAGTTCAGTGTTTCAAATGAATTTTCAGATAAAGATATATAGCTTAGTATGAAAATCATTGGAATAAGCAAAGTTTCGATGAAATTGAGAAGTTTCTTTTAAGAGCAACACTGGTTTGATACCAAATATTGGCCCAGGTATGTCAAGGAGGGGAGTGAATTGGACACTTAGGCAATTTAAAATTAAATGCAATGACAAAATTAAAGTGCGAAAAAAAATTAATATGCACGATCAATTTATAGTTGTTTGGCTTCTTGCGTGTCCACTACCTAACCTCCTCTGTTAAGATTTTGAACCTTGTCACTAAGGGATTCTCTTACTGGTGAGAATCAAACCGTTACACCTTTTCTCAACTTGCGGGTGTGAGAACAACCATTACACTTCTAAACTTACGCGTTTGAGAACTACCCTTTCTCAGCTTACGGGTGTGAGAAGAACTGTTTCTCAACTTACGGGTGTGAGAAGACCTAAGCTTGTTGAAGACAATAATATCAACACAGTAGTTTATCGAACTACTCTTACACCCTTGATACAGTTTACAAGATATGAATTTAAGTACAATTGTATCCTATGAACTATCTCTTAAACTCCCTTTTAGCGAGAATGATATAAGTTGAAACAATACAAAAAATTTGAGTGGAAACAGTTCAATCTTCCAAATGATTTTTCAGATAAAGATATAAATTTAGCGTAGTATGAAAATCATTTGAATAAGAAAAGTTTCAAACAAAAGGCTTTGAAAACAAAATAACTAAAACTTTAAATCAAACGAAAATTTGACTAACTTCCAAAAGGGTTTTGGGTAAGAGAATTTTCGGTCATTTTGCAAATGATTAAGTGTTGGTATTTATACAACAGCTAGAATGTATCACAAAAATGGAAACTGCACATTACATGAACTTTCTGATTCTCTCCAAATTCACGAATAAGGAAATTCGAAAAACGTGGTTCATGAATCAGAGGATATCTCTGACAAATCCAAAAAGTTAATTTTTGCACGAAAAGTTGTTCTGAACATGTGGCTAAAAAGGTTGAACGTGTCAGAACAACAAAAATATCATTTTTGTCGTGTTGTTCCTTTGAAAGTGCTCTTGGAGCATCAGCGTCCTACCGAATGATGAAGTGAGGGCGCTACTAACTCTTCAGCTTCCTGACTTACTTTGAGAATTAAACAACTTAAGTCATGAGGGCGCTACTTGACAATTAGTTTCATGTTTTTTTTAAAACACTTAAACGCACGAGGGTGCTTATCACAAGTAAGCTTCCTAATATTTTTAAAATAATTTTCAAACAATATTGAGTGCGCTGAAGGATAGTAACCGTCTTGAAAGTTATTAAGTTGATTTTAAGGATGAGGGCGCTCCTATACAAGTAGCGTCCTGATAGTTTTTCAACTTATAACTATCAACGTTCTTAAAGGTAAAAATCATTCAAAACTTAGAGAACTTTCAGCAAGCTGAAAGTAAGTCAGCGTCCCGACACTTTCACAGGTTGACTAAAGGGAGGCCGCTACTTACAAATCAGCTTGAGGGTTATGCTTGTCATTTAGTCTCCCCTTGTCTGTCCATAGCTCAATAGGCTTGTTGTGCATGGCGTAACCGTTTACAACCATTTCCCATAGACTGATATCCTTAGATAGTTGACAAAATTTCATCCTTATCATCCAATCTTCAAACCAATCTCTATTGAACAGAGGTGGTCTATCTAAAGTTTGACTTATTCCTATGATTTGTGTCTCTGGTAATTGCTATTGATATCAAAGAAATTGTGAAGTTTCTTGGAAAAGCAACACATCTCTGATACCAACTGTGGGCCTAAGTATGTACAAGAGGGGGTGAATTTGACACTTAGACAATTTAAAATTAAATGCAATGACAAAATTAAAGTGAGAAAAATAAATAAATATGCACGATCGATTTATGGTGGTTAGGCTTCTTGCTTTTATCCACTACCTAACCTCCTCAGTTAAGATTTTGAGCCTTATCACTAAGGGATTCTCATACGCGTGAGAATCAAACCGTTACACCTTTTTCTCAACTTGAGGGTGTGAGAACAACCACTACACTTTTAAACTTACGCGTGTGAAAACTACCATTTCTCAGCTTAAAGGTGTGAGAAGAACCGTTTCTCAACTTACGGGTGTGAGAAGACCTAAGCTTGTTGAATACAATAATATCAACTCAGTAGTTTATCTAACTATTGTTACAACCTTGATACGGTGTACAAGATATGAATTGAAGTACAACTGTATCCTATGAACTATCTCTCAAATTTCTCTTTCAGCGAGAATCTTAGAAGTTAAAATAGTGCTGAAAATTTGAGTGAAAACAGTTTAGTCTTTCAAATGGTTTTTCAGATAAAGATATAAATTTAGCTCAATATGAAAATCATTTGAATAAGCAAAGTTTCAAAGAAATTGTGAAGTTTCTTTGAAGTGCAACACTGCTTTGAATGCAATGACAAAATTAAAGTTGAAAAAAAATTATTGGCCCAGGTATGTCAATGAGAGGAGTGAATTGGACACTTATGCAATTTAAAATTAAATGCAATGACAAAATTAAAGTTGAAAAAAAATTAATATGCACGGTCGATTTATAGTGGTTTGGCTTCTTGCCTACGTTCACTACCTAACCTCCTCAGTTAGGATTTTGAACCTTATCACTAAGGGATTCTCTTACGGGTGAGAATCAAACCGTTACACCTTTTCTCAACTTGCGGGTGTGAGAACAACCATTACAATTCTAAACTTACGCATGTGTGAACTACCATTTCTCAGCTTACGAGTGTGTGAAGAACTGTTTCTCAACTTACGGGTGTGAGAAGACCTAAGCTTCTTGAATACAATAGTATCAACTCAGTAGTTTATCTAACTATTGTTACAACCTTGAGACAGTTTACAAGATATGAATTGAAGTACAACTGTATTCTATGAACTATCTCTCAAACTTCACTTTCAGCGCGAATGATATAAGTTAAAATAATACTGAAAATTTGAGTGAAAACAATTCAATCTTCCAAATGATTTTTCAGATAAAGATATAAATTTAGCTCAGTATGAAAATCATTTGAATAAGCAAAATTTCAAAGAAAAGGCTTTGAAAACAAAATAACTTATACTTTTTAATCAAACAAAAATTCGACTAACTTCCAAAAGTGTTTTGGCTTAAAGAATTTTCGGTCATTTTGCAAATGATAAGTGTTGGTATTTATAGACTCTTAGAGATGAAGTTGTTGGTCATTTGAATTTGAATTTCAAATATGAACATTTACTCGCAACAACTAGAATGTATCACGGAAATGTCAAGTGGACATTTCATGAACATTCTAATTCTATCCAGGTTCACAAATAAAGAAATTCTAAAAGTCGTGGTTCATGAATCAGATGATATCTGTAACGCCCATACCTTAGGATGATGTCATTTTGACCAATAGAGTACCCGTATACGTGTACGTATACATATATGATGCTCGATCCACATTGGTTCAAGTGTCTTTGCATGAAGATTTCAGAATGATCGGGGACCCGTTCGACGTCACAACTTGTCAAAAACGGTGTTTTAGATCAGTGGAGCTGGCTCCATGGAGAAAGAAATTTTTGTCTCCGATTACATCCATAGCTTGATATCCTAGATCCGTAGTCCGATTGAGCTGAAATTTTGTCAACTTATTCTTCTTTGATAGGTCTTTATTATGAACGGTGAAGATTTTGATCGAATTTGTCTACTATGAGTTATAAAGCTCCAAACAATATTATTTGGATTTGGGGATTTTCTTGCACAGTTTTGAGCAAACGATTGGATCTCGCAATCCCACCATTGGATTGAGCTGAAATTTTACCAGAATGTTGGTAACTGACTCATAACACTTTTTTTAACGGTTAAGATGGTAAATTGGTGAGTCGTTTGCAAGAAATTAAGTTTCTAAGTGAAAGTAATTGCGATAGGAACTGTTCCTTCTGTTTATTAAGTGTATTTTTAAGTTGTGGGCCCAAAATAATTCTTTAAATACAACCAAACGAGATTTTTGCTCATTTGCTTGTTTTAGGACTTAGAGAAAAGGGGAGAAGGGTGGAGAGGAGGAAAAGAGGAGAAAAACCTAGGGTTCTTGGTGTTCTTGGTGATTTCTACTCAAATCTCACCTAAGGTACTGAAATTTCTCATTTTTCTTCCTTGAATCTCTTTGTGGATGTATAAACAAGCTTGTTTTTGACCTAGGGAAGGGTATGAAACCTGGATTTGGAGTTACCTAGCCTAGAATGGACTGATTTTCATCTCTTTTAGCTTGTTCTTGGTGAAATCAACCCTCTAAGACTTAGATATACCCTTGAGAAGCATTTCCCAACAATTCCAACTCATTTTTTGAAGGGGTTTTGAGTTAGGGTTTCGTGTGAAACTCATAAGGGAGACTAGTAGGCCACTGATTTGGATTCCTTGAGTGATTTGGAAACCAATGACATCATTTTCCCCGCTAGAAATTGGTAGATCTAGAGATTTTGATCTTTGCTCGATTCATCGACTTAAAGTTGGAATCGAGTCTTGCCCTTCAACTATGTTGACGTAGGGACCATTGTTGAGGAAACCATGTTACAAGATCAGTGTTTGGCGTTGCCGAGCATGGTGGTGTAGTGTAAAATAGGGTTCAATTTCAGAATTTTTGCCCAAATTAGGGCTTTTGCCCCAAATCAAGTCAAATGATAAAATTGACTTGGGGATTATTTAATTGGACCTAATGGAGTAGAACCATGGGTTTAGAATGTTTGAACCTATGATAATTTAGCATGTCTTAGTTCAATTTGGCCTTATGTCATGTATTGCCAAATTGGGGATTTTGACCAAGATATAATCAATTAATGAAATTGACTTGATAAATAGTCAACTTAACCCTTAATATGATTGAGTGTTTTGCATTATAATGGTTGTGATCAAGGGGATCCACTTATGACATTCAATTTGGGTTATGTGTAGTTTGATTTGATGTTAATTGGTCAAATTGAACAATGGGGATTGGGCTCATGGGTTAGCCATTCTAGAATCATTAGTTAACTTTGGAATTGGGATTTAACATGGTTATTAGCATACTTTGGCTGATTTTAATATTGTATGAACCATGTATATATTGTAGGGATTCTAATTTATTTGAGTAACCCTCGTGGGCTAGTTGGAAGTCTATGTACGTGAGGTGATTGGTGATCTTACTAGTACTTGATTTTGGATTGGAAATTGGATTGGCTAAACTTTGCCAATCGAGTGTGAGTGTTTTTTTGTTTATTGGTTTTCATATACGTGGCATTGTTTTATATAACTTGTTTCAAATTGATATATATATATATAGATATGGCATATGCATGTTTTAATTTATTCATGAAATGAAATTTGAGCATATTCCATTGGGTTACATTTGGGTAGAGTCTCCTAGCTTGATTTTCTTTTGGAAGTCCTGTAAGTCAAGAGAGATCCCCAGTGTGGACTTGGCAGAGGGTTTCAATGGTAGGCGCAACCGTTTTTCGATTAGGCCTGGTATAGGGTTTCGAAAGATTTATAAATCGGTGAAGTGCTCTTGGAATTCCTATTAGAATACGGGTAAGAGGTCATTCGGGCACGAGTTTCGCGCACTCGTGTTCTCGAATTTGATTCTTATCTAGGAGGTCTTAGGATTGCATTGCATGTTGTTTAAATGGTATGCATTGTCTTAATTATGACATGATGCATTATATTAGCATGTATGTAATCTTGTTTTCATTTCCATGTTATCTCATGTTATTTCAAATTTTTTAATGATCTTGACATGTTTGACATAAATCCATGTATATTGCCACTTGTAGAAGACATTCACTGAGCTTGTTGCAGCTCACTCCTCATCCTTATCCTTTCAGGTTCTGATAGGAAAAGATAAGGGAAGGCTTGACTGCGGAGCATTCCTTCCAGTATTTTGTTAATGTAGGTGTTGTACAGTTTAGTATTTTGATATTATGTACATGATAACACCTAGTATTTGTATTAATAACACATAGATGAGTTGTGTATGTTTTATATTTTGTGAATTTTCTTAATTTTATACTTGGTATTTTTGGAGATACAATCTTTAATTGTTGTTGATCATGATTAGATGATGTTATATGATTAATTGTATTTGGGATTTGTGTTTATGTTAGGCTGACGAGACGCCGGGCGTATCGCCAGAGGGTATACCCGTGGGTTCCATGCGGGTTATGATGTCACGTATAGTGGGTCGTGACAACATCACTGACAAATCCCAAAAGTTGATTTTTGTACGAAAGTTGTTTGATGTACGTGTCAAAACAACAAAAATATTATTTTTGTCGTTTTGTTCCTTTGAGGGTGCTCATGGAGCATCAGCGTCCTACTAAACGATGAAGTGAGGGCGCTACTAACTCGTAAGCTTCTTGACTTACTTTGAGAATTAAACAACTTAAGTCATGAGGGCGCTACTCGGCAGTTAGTGTTATGCTTTGTTTTAAAACAATTAAATTGTGACGCCCCGAAAATCATTTCGTTTAGCTCGTTACCCAATTTTATTTTGCCCAAACTCTATGTGTTTGCCTTGATATGTTTGGTGTTTGTTTGATGGTTATTTAATGTTTGTATATTTGATGCTTGATAATGTATATGAATGTGTGCATTATAAATTGTATATGGGTCATGTTAAATTAAAGTATAATGCATGTGTTATTATTTATGCATGGGCCCATTAAACCATGAATTGATATGAGGTATGATTGATTGGATAAAAGGATTAATGAGAATGAAAATTTGGTGTATTAGATGGATTGGACATTAAAATACATCGAAGCATGAGATTGGTTAAAGTATATGTGGTTGGTATGGGTAGTATGAGACCAACACATGTCAAGTTGGTGCATGAGAGTGGACAAGTGTCCCATGCCCCACTTCTCTTCTCCAAGGAAGTCCTAGAGAGTGATATGAGCGGTGGGAAAGGAAAAAAGAAGTGAAACGAAAGAAAAAGAAAAAGAGAGGGGAAGTTGCTTGGAGGGAAGTCTCAGCAACGTTTTCATCAACGAGCTGGACCTTGGTGATATATGGTCGGATTGAGCTCAAACCTTTTCATCTAGTTCGTATCTTATGGTTATTAATTCTGGTCGGTGGAGATCTTGATTGGAGTTTTATTTTCAGAGATAACCACCCAAACAAAGTTGGTCGAAAAGTCTGGATTTCTTGTGCAGTTTAGATCAAACCGATAGATCTCCTAAATCTACCGTTGGATGGATATGATATTTAAGAAGATGGTTTACAAATGATCTTTCTTCATTATTATGAACGATTGAGATATTGATGAGTCAAGTATTTTGTGTTATAAAGTCATCCGAGTTCAAGTATTTGCAGCAGGAAAGGAGAAATCGTCTGATTAGAGATATGTTCATCAAAGAGGCTAATCTCTTTAGTCCACCGTTGGACTGAGCTGATATTTGGACAGAAGGTTTTTTTCTTAACAAAATTCAATATGTACGGTTGATTTTGTGATTAAATATTTCTGTTGGTAGCTTGATACATCCAAACAGAACATTAAGTGGAAATTTGGTAGGGTCGTTTGTATTAGACCTAAATCTAGAATATGAACTTAGACCTTTCCAAATAGCTTACACGTCAACTATGTTGACCCAGTGGCCATAGTTGATGAACCCATGATGCAAAATCAGTGATATACACGGCTGAACATGGTGACCTAGTTTACATAAACAATATGGCCTAAGTATAGAAAATTCCATATTTTAGGGCTTTTGATGCTTTTGGCTTAGAATCATTGAATTGATGCAATTTATGTCTAATTAAGCGTGATTAGGGTTGATTATGCTACTGATTAGGTGGTTGTGACCATGTCATGGGTGAGGCCTAATTTTGATCAAATTTCTCAATTTGGGCATGTTTATGCCAAAGGAATTGAAAATCAATATTTTTTATTAATTGAAGGGTTTATGAATGAGAACTATGCACTAGAGGCCTAAGTCATGTGATTTGAGTTGAATGATGAGATTAGATGGGAGTTAGGCCTATTGTCTATATGTGGGCTGATTTAGGGTTGATGTGCAATGTCTATGTGATTGAGCATAGGAATTGATGTATGGTTGGATATTGATGAATGTTTCAGGACCTTGATTGGGTTGATTCGGTTTGGTGTCCATGTGTGGTTAGATACTCTCGCGAGGCTTGGTTGTGAGTAGACTTCATTTATGATTATATCTTTTATGTCATCATATCACTTATATATATTGTATGCTGAAAGCATGAATGTGTTCTAATGTTTTGAATGATGCATTGATTTGATAAAACCTTATGACTTTGGTTGGGCCCATCTATTTGGCTAATAAGGAGACTTAACCTTGTCATAGGAGGGTTTTAGAAAGGAAATATTTGGGGATGTGAACGGTACGGTGAAATAAACGTGCACTAGTAACTCCGATGCATGTGGAATGTGGATCCAATTGATAGGCTTTTACTTGCATCAAACTTATTATAATGCTTCATATTTATATGTTATGAACTTTTAATCATGCTACATATTGACATGCATACATGATATTTATTGATGAGTATAGATAGCATATGTGAATTCTATTCACTGGGCACCGTTGGCTCACCCTCATTTTCCTCTTTCAAGTCCTTCTGTCCCGAATAAGGGCAAAGGAGTAGTCATATCTTGAAGGACTTGCCGGCAAGAGAATCCAAGGCCTCGATGTGAGTTGAGAGGCATTTTGATTGAACTGTGTTTTAAATTATGATTTACTATATTTTGGACTAAGTAATTATAACACTTACCACATTGTAGTATGGGTGAGTTGGGACTTGTTAGATAGACCATGTGGGCTTATGAGGGTTTTTTTGTACCCATGGTTTTGGACTTTATATGTTTTTCCATCTTGATGGATTGTAGGGATTATGGTTTATTTATGGTTCATTTTTATGGATTATCTATTGTCTTGGATGATCAATATGGTTGGTAGATTTATTTAGTACCTTTTTGTATTATGTCGTTGTTTGGAATAAGGCTCGTAAGGTCTCAACCACCTCACGGAGGTTGAGGAGAAGTTGGAGATGCCTACGACGGGCGTCCTGACCCGACAATCCGCACGCCATTCCCTGTGGGGTTGGTAGTCTGGGGTGCGGGGTCACCACATAAAAGCACAAGGGCGCTACTCAAAAGTAAGTGCCCTGATATTTTTAAACCAATACTGAGTGCGTTGAAGGACAGTAAGCGTCCTAAAAGTTATTAAGTTAATTTTAAGGATGAGGGCGCTCCTATACAAGTAACGTCCTGACAGTTTTTCAACTTATAATTTTCAATGTCCTTAAAGATAAAAATCATTTAAAACTTAAAGAACTTTCAGCAAGCTGAAAGTAAGTCAGCAGCCTGACACTTCAAAAGGTTGACTAAAGGGAGGCCGCTACTTACAAGTCAGCTTGAGGGTTACGCTTATCATTTAGTCTCCCCTTGTCAATCCCCTTGTTTGTCCATAGCTCAATATGCTTGTTGGGCATGGCGTAACCATTTACAACCATTTCCTGTAGACTGATATCCTTAGATCGTAGAAAGGATTTCATCCTTATTATCCAATCTTCAAACCAGTCTCTATTGAACAGAGGTGGTCTATCTAAAGGTTGACCTATTCTTATGATTATGTTTCTAGTAATTGCCATTGATATCAAAGAAATTGTGAAGTTTCTTTGAACAACAACATTGCTCGGATACCAATTGTTGACCCAGGTATGTCCAAGAGGGGGGTGAATTAGACACTTAGACAATTTAAAATTAAATGCAATGACAAAATTAAAGCGCAAAAAATAAATAAATATGCACGGTCGATTTATAGTGGTTCGGCTTCTTTCCTACGTCCACTACCGAACCTCCTCAGTTAGGATTTTGAACCTTATCACTAAGGGATTCTTTTACGGGTGAGAATCAAACCGTTACACTTCTAAACTTACGCGTGTGAGAACTACTGTTTCTCAACTGACGAGTGTGAGAAGAACCGTTTCTCAACTTACGGGTCTGAGAAGACCTAAGCTTGTTGAATACAATAATATCAACTCAGTAGTTTATCTAACTACTATTACAACCTTGATACAATTTACAAGATATGAATTGAAGTACAACTGTATCCTATGAAGTATCTCTTAAATTTCTCTTTCAACGAGAATGATATAAGTTAAAACAGTGCTGAAAATTTGAGTGAAAACAGTTCAATATTTCAAATGATTTTTCAGATAAAGATATAAGTTTAGCACAGTATGAAAATCATTTGAATAAGCAAAGTTTCAAAGAAAATGCTTTGAAAACAAAATAACTGAAACTTTTAAATCAAACGAAAATTCGACTAACTTTCAAAAGTATTTTCGCTCAGAGAATTTTCAGACATTTTGCAATTGATTAAGTGTTGGTATTTATAGACTCTTAGAGATGAAGCTGCTGTTCATTTGAATTTGAATTTCAAATATGAACGTTTACTCACAACAGCTAGAATGTATCACAAAAATGTCAACTGCACATTTCATGAACATTATGATTCTCTCCAGATTCACGAATAAAGAATTTCTAAAAGACGCGGTTCATGAATCAGAGGATATTTCTAACAAATCTAAAAAGTTAATTTTTGTACGAAAAGTTGTTTTGAAAAAGTGGCTAAAAAGGATGTACGTGTCATCACAACAAAAATATTATTTTTGTCATTTTTATCCTTTGAGGGTGCTCATGGAGCATCAGCGTCCTACCGAACGATGGAACGAGGGCGCTACTAACTCGTAAGCTTCCTGACTTACTTTGAGAATTAAACGACTTAAGTCATGAGAACGCTACTCGATAGTTACTGTTCTGCTTTGTTTTAAAACACTTAAACGCACGAGGGCTCTACTCACAAGTATGCGTCCTGATATTTTTAAAACACTTTTAAAATAGTATTGAGTGTGCTGAAAAACAGTAAGTGTCCTGAAAGTTATTAAGTTGATTTTAAGTATAAGGGCGCTCCTATACAAGTAGTGTCGTGACTGTTTTTCAATTTATAATTATCAGCGTCCTTAAAGATAAAAATCATTTAAAACTTAGAGAACTTTAAGCAAGCTGAAAGTAAGTCAGCATTCTGACACTTTCAAAGGTTTACTAAAGGGAGACCGCTACTTACAAGTAAGCGTCCTGATGAATCAGTTCAATTCAACCTTGAATGTCAACGTCCTAATATTTTATCAATGTCCTGACTTATCAAGTACAGTAGGGCGCTGCTAAAACATTAGTGTCTTGAAAAATTCTATAAAAATAGTTTTTGATTTTTCGGTTAAAGCATGATAAAATACGATGAAAAACAAGATATTTTCGGATTAAATCAAATACTTAGGAAATCATGAAATACCTTGAAAATGTGTTGATCAAAATACGAAAATGATTAAATCTTGCTGAGAGTAAATTGGTCAATAAACTTTATATTCCAAGTACTAAAGGACTTGGAACTTTAATTGTGATGTTCAATAGGCTTGTGAGCATAGTTCTTTGATCTGTATTCTTGATAAATCTGAAACACTTGACAAGATCATTAGATACACAAATTGGAGATATTTGGAATTATCAAAACATTCATGTCATGGGGTTCATTGAGATAACACTTCAAACTACAAGTTGAATCAATATTTCAACATCTCTAAATCTCTTCACACTTTAATGAATCAATTGAAGTACAACTCGAACTATAGCTTTGATACCAACTTGTTGGGAAAAACACCCAAACCCTCCAATCTCACAGATTCAATAAAGAAAAAAACAACAAAGATCAACCCAGACAACTCGAAGATATATGTGGAAAAACCCCAAAATCAAGGAAAAAACCACGGACAAAAACAATCCACTATCAATTAACAAGTATCTCAGAGGAATTAAACACCTCAAGTACTTCAACATCAGATAGTACACATATCTGAGACTTTGATAAAGAACAATAACAGAAAGAGAATACCTAAGAGAAAACTAGAACTTCAACCGCGTCACCCTCACAAATTCTAAACTCTACACTCTTTCATAAATCTTCCAAGGATATGCAAGTCTCCTTTTGGCACAAGCTTCACCTTCTTCTTAATCTCTCACATGTTGGGATTATCAATAAATAATGAGGGACCTCCTATATATAGACTTTCTAGCCACAATATTTAGAAACCATGACCAACAAGGATTCCTCATTCTACACTAACATGGTTTCCTTATTCAAATACAACCAGATCATAAAACATTTATCCATATTTAGAAAGTCCTAATTACTTTCTAAATACACATTTCATGTTCTAATCCAACCAGGAATCCATGTTTGAGCCAAAATCAAACATTGTTTATCTTAGATATTGATTACAAAGGCAACGGTAAGGCTCTAGAGGGATGATCTGAGCTTGTTTGTTTACTGATGTAAGTATGTGTGCGGGAAGATGGTTTTATATATTTTATTTTGGATATGTATATATAACACTAAACTATGTATATAATGCTTAGTGGGTTGTATATACATGGAAATGATACATGTATGGTACTAGAAGATGTATGTGAGATTATGATCTTAATACTATGTGAATGTCTATAGATGTTAAGGATTTTGATTCATGTGTTGAATTGTGGATGTGGCATGATGAGATTATCAGGTGTATGTGGAACCTCGAATTTATGGGGAGGTTCTGACAAAAATTTTGAGTGAATTTTGTTGTATTTCTGTAAGGAAGAGGCTAACATGGTATCATATACGTCTATGTATGACATATATGGTATTTTGTGTCAGTCATGAGCCTTACGGAGGGGGTCGGGACAATATTCTTCAAATTTATAAGTCAAAAATCCTAAAGTCTCTAATTCCCTCTCTCGAATTTCGAATTAGAACATATCACCAAGGAAACAGTTTCGATCTCTCGATAAAAACCAAAACTCCAGTGACTCATTACACTATGATTTTTTCTACAACTTCAGAAGATATTATAAACCTCTCAATTCTATGAAAATCTTAGGTTATAATTCCCTTGATCCAACTCAAGGAATCCTCTCTCGAGTGCTGCCCCCTAAGTTTATGAACATTCAATCTGTGGCCAAAAGATCAAAAGCATTAAGCAATGAGAAATATAAATAAACTATGAAGATTCAATTAATAATAAACATAAAACCTATCTTAACACATAGGATCTAGTATCGGATCCATCTATCCTCTAGAATAATAATTTAGTTCATAATTGAAAGATAAAAACATAAAACATGACTATAAACTTAAACTTGAACATAGAAAAACAAACTAGAAACTCTTGGTTGTGAAGTTCTCTCCCTTATCTCCAACTTCAAGCTCCTCTTCTCCACTTAGTTTTCCAGCCCCTTCTCTTTTTCTTATAAAAACCTTCTCATAATGTAATATTTCAAGTAAGGAAGAAGTAGAAACTAGCTACGTCCAATTCAAAGTTAAATTGAGAAAGTTATGGCAAAAACTCTAAAATCGTGCAAAATTAGAAACTCCCAGCGCCACGGCTCCTAGTTATAAAATTAAAAATCGAAATAAAGCAACATATACCAAAAAGTGGCTAGACCAACAAATAGACCAAAACTAAGACAAACCAACCTAAGAAATGAATAAATTATCCAAAAACTCATCTAAAACATACTCAAAACATGTTTAAATATCCAACTCATCAACAGTTCATGTTGAGAATTTCTCATTGCCTAAAAAAGTGACCCAACGCGCTAGCTCAGTGGCTAGCGCGTTGCAGAGCCCATCCTTCAAGTTGGGGCTCTCGGTCACTTTGGTTAGCATGCTGGTCAATGCACAAAAAATGGTTGGGTCTCGGGTTGTGACTTAACGCGCTAGCTCCGTAAGGCCAGTGCGCTAGAGACCAAAGGGGAGAACTTTTTCAGGTTTGTTGGGAAACTCGCCAAGGCTCTAGAGCTCTTGCCAGCATGCTAGCTGTGAGTGTCAGAATGCACTGACATCTCTGAGTTTCTCGTACTGTGCGTGTACTTCCCCTTTCTCCTTTTGTGCTATGCCATTCTTCCATGCATTTTAACATCTCTTTTGCATACTCTTTGATGAAGATCTCCATCTTTGACTTGCGATTTTAAAATTTCAAATATTGTGCTTGCATTGGATATTGAAACCCTAGCATTCAAAGTTGTGCTAGACTTTTTATATATTTATATGTTTTGAAAAAAACAACAACGATCGTGTTTGCAAGTTAGTCTGTGTTTTTCAAAGTGCTTCAAACTATTTCAAAATATTCAAAAGTTCAAAAAAAATGATTTAAATTGTGTTCTCATCTTGATCAAGCCTTAACTCAAATCTCACTTCAATATCTCAAAGCTTTTGAAGAACTCATCTTTTCGGCGGTGCTTCATCTTTCATCTTTTTCTAGAGAACACTTGAGGTTATCAAAAGCTTTTTGTGTAAGTTTTTGAAGAGTTATTGGTAAGAGAAATTTTTTTCATTTTGTAATACCCTAGGATTGCACATAAAAAAAAAAAAAATTTTGAACTTCGGGTAGCCCGCCCGAAGGTTCGAGCACTTTTTTTTCTTTAAAAAGAAACGTCCCCCCCTCATTTTTCACACCAATCACTTGTGATTTCTCTCTTTCTCTGGCACTCTCCTTGAGTTTTTTTCTTATCTCTTTGAGACTCTCTTTGCAGTGCAATGCGGTTCTACTCTGGGAAGGTACTAGTTCAAGAAGGAGTTATTATCTGAAGGTGGGGAACGAAACATAGGTTTGCGTGTCTTATAACTTTTATTAAAGTTTACATTCATTTATCATTATGTCTACTACTCATTTACAGTGCATTATTGCGTATAATGCTTATACCTGTCATACTTATGCCTGTATATTTGGAGTTCATGTATTACACTGTTATTATACCGGATTAGTGGTCAATCTGACTCAACCAGACATTGTCTTGTCCTCAGTAACTTTAAATAGTGAATGGGAGGCAGTGTGCTGCTCTAGACGATTGGTACTTAAGTAGGCTTCGTGTCTCACCTCTCAAACTGGAGACTGATTGGTACTTAACTTTAAATTTGAAAGCTATCAGCTTGTACAAGTGATACTGAACATCCTAACTTTACACGTGGTGATACTGACCTGATAAGAATCACCAGACATTGCCAAATTTTGTCTAATGTTAATAAAGACCTGACCTGTTCATGCATTAGCATCATACATAAACACCACCTAAGTATGTAACTGGTTTATGATCCACAAAATAGTTAGAAGCAAAGCTCACTATTTTTGATATTTCTCTGGAGAGGGACGTAAAATGAGAACTCGGGTTTACTTGGGGATGGACATCTGTACGCGAATTCAGGGTGTCGTTCCTGAGGAGGGACATACAATGAGAACCCGACTACACCTAGGAAGGGACATCTGTACATGAACTCAGGCGATACATAATCATAGAACCATTACTAGACGGTGACATGCATACATACATGTTGTATTGGTTATGATGCTATGACGTGTTTATGTGATATTTGATTATGAAGTTTCCTATATTAATTGTTATATTCACGAACAATATTACCCACTGGGCAATAGCTCACCCAGTTGTTGTCAAATTTTTCTCAGAAGATTAGCGTGGACTGGGTGGAGGTTTTTGGGCCCACATTTTGTAACCCTTTTGTTTATTCATTGGGGATTTTGAGAGAAAGTTCCCTTTACTATTTCATGTACGAAAATATATTCTGAAATTAATAAAATCAGACTTGTACATAATTGTGTTCCTGCGCACTCGGTTATTGTTATAATGCATTTGCGCCCCATTCGTGAGTGTTCCGCCGGTTTAGGCACGTCCGGGCGGGGTGTGACATTTAATGGTATCAGAGAGAAGTCCACCAATTAGGAGAAGAAAAATTGATATTATATATATATATATATATGAATTATATATAGTTAAGGTTTATATTAAATATATATATATATATATATATATATATATATATATAGTTATGATTTATGAAAACTATATTTATATATAGTTAAGATTTATAATATATATAACATGTTGCTAATGAAAAAAACTTGGATTTATGATGGCATAAACATCAAGAGGAAAAATATAAAATGTTGTCCAAAGGACAAGGCATAAATCTTAAAGATGTTAGGAATATATTGTGTATTTTGACAAGTTTTATCTTCCTTTAAGCAAGATAATGGCCTCAAGTGAAGGAACGACTTCCTGTAGTCAAGAACCGATTTCCACAAAACTTACGAAACTTTCCAAACAGGAGGTTATGACTATGAGGAGTACCGACAATAGAGATCTCCGCCTTCATCCTATGCTTCACAACAAACTCTCAAAGCTGGGGTAGCTAAATATAACAAAAGTTGAGGGTCTCTTTCAACTCGGAGAAGTCTTTTTACGAATCCATGAATATTGTGGGACTTCAAGAAGATGGGATCACTCCTGTCTTGGAGACAATGATCAAGGGAGTAAAGATTTCCATCAGCGCCGAAATTGTTTCACGACTTATGGAAATCCTAATAGGAGAAAAGATCATTGATCCACACGAACCCCAGACGATTGCAAAGGTCGCAGAATCCAAGGAACTATTGTTGAACTTCTTTGCCGACAAGTCGTACACCGAAATGACGTATGCCACCTCCCAAATAACCTCCTTAAACCACCTCTTGTCGCCTTTGGGAAGATTGTGGTTGACAACATTTTCCGAAAAAAGTGACTCGAGGTACTAAGTAAAGGGCGCAACTTCATGTGTTATACTACTTAGAAAAAAGGAATCTTTGTCTCCCTACCTCACATTATCATTCAACAAATGTTGCGGGTGATTCAAAACCCTACAAAGAAGGAACTCCTCGGCTACGGAGTTTTGATCATGAGGATGCTTTGGGAGGCAAACATCAATACTTTTGATGAATCTTTGAAATAGGTCACTAATGCTGTTACAGTATCCTCCATCTCAAAGACTTTCCTTTCAAGGGGAGGGGTGGATGACGAAGAAATTTTTGGCGCGACTTCCGAGGAAAATAGAGGAAGAGCTAGAGATAACAATAGACATTGTCAACAAAAAAGTTGGCGCAAGATTCCAATTAGGGAAGCACCAGTCAATGAACCAAACCAAAACACAACAACAGACCTAGCCCCGAATAATGATCAAACCAATCATCTATTCTCCGAGGATGATGTCTTTGGCAACATGGGTCAACCACAAACAAATCGGAATGGACAGGGAATCCCGACGAATCCACCTTCCTGGAGCCTCCCAACCCAAGGCAATACAACGTACCAAAGGTTTCCAACTCCTAAGGTACCATGTCATCCAGTTCCACAAAACTAACCGCAACAAAATTGGACGGCACCAAACTTTTGAAGACAGGATATCCTAATGACTCCACTATTTCAAAATGTTCTGACTTAGGCATATCCCACCGTCCAAGAAGTCTCAGTTAGGGAGTCCTCATGCAATCAAACTAATTACCCTCCACCTATATGTCAACCATACGGCCAACATTTTCCATCAATGCCTACAGTCTATCCTTTACCTATGGGACAAATTACCTACCAACCATCAATGGGATAACTGACAAATCTATTTGACCAGTCAAATGTTATTGTATCTAGTCTTGCTCGAATGCAGGAGACCCAGAATGCTTTGATAACATGTGCGAAAGGCATGGTAAAAGAGCGAGCATCTTCTCAACGTTCTTCTGATAGTCGTTTTGTAACCAACATAAGGTCTAGGAAGAGCAGTAGTAGGCAGAAAAATTAGGAATGATTACTGGCATTTCAATTATATTTTGTATATATATAAATCAAATGTTTCTTTGAGACTATGTTTGGTGGGCCGATTTACAACCCTTCTTTCTTTTGTATCACTAACTTTGGAGTGGTATAGGACACAACAAAATTGGAAGATACTAAAGAAAACATGGAAGTAAGAAAATTCACGACCTTGTGTGAAAAGAAACATCTGGGGGAAGCTGAATTACTAACATTATCACCAAGTTCAAACGGTATGGGACGAGTAAACTTGGACGATACTATTAGTGAACTCCTCTCCCGTTAATGTTTCGTAGAGACCGTGCTCTCACAACTTGGTTGAAATCCTTATAACCAAATTCACGTGGTATGGGACACATGAATTTGGAGAATAGTCAAAAAGACTAAGCGAAAGAGTTTGAATACATAAGACTACAATAAAACGTTAGATTATGATATTTACCGAGGCAAATCTTAGAACCTTTATGACTCATATGGATTTTCAAAGAAATATATATGTATGTTAAAAAAAAACCAGAACCAAAACATTTGAAATACTTGCAAAGTTTTATACTTATTATATGAACACTCTAACCTTGTTTTACACCATGGCCAAACATATGAGGCACATATGATTCTTTGATTCCTCAACAAAAACCTTACACCATACCTAGAAAATAGGTGGTTTTATATTGCAGTAGTCTCGAACTTATTGCTGAGAATATCATAACATTATACTTGGCTACAGTTCCTAAATCATGGTCTTGTTTTCTCCTTGCCAGTGTGAAAATGCAAACTAGGAAGAGAAGAAGGCCACGCACAGTCCATCCAGCAAAGAAGGCACCTCTTGTAGTTTAAAATCAGGAACCGCCACCTCCTAGGACAGAGCCGGCAACACATGACACTGCCACTACATTTGGGCAGGCAGTGACACCTCAGCCCACATCCTTTGTCATGCCTTCGAGCATGGAAGTCTTTTTCGCCGGATTCATCGAGGCGATGAAAGTAACTGTTCAGATGGTCATTCGTGAGCCTGCGGCCAACAAAGTAGTTATTGTACAAGCACCTGCACGATCTGGGTCGGAGAGCCAAACCGACCAGATCATGAAGTACAAGCGGTTACAGCCCCTTACGTTTTCTGGCACCATTGATGTGAAGGAGGCGCAGAAATTGCTTGGTGAGTCAAAGAAGGCTCTCGAGGCGATGAGAGTCGAAAGATTCCACTTGCGTCCTACCAACTTGTTGGTGGAGCAAATATATAGTGGATAACGGTGAAGGAAGACCCAAGGGTCAATACCGCAGACATGACTTGGCAGCAGTTCGAGTCATTGTTCATCAATGAGTACTTCCCTGGCGCTGTGAAGAGGCAGAAACTCCAGGAGTTCGCTAGGCTATACACAGCATGACAGTCAGAGAGTATGTTATCAGGTTCAAAGAATTATCGGTCTACTCTCTCTCCACCATCTCAACGGAGCAAGATAAGACCAAAAAATTCTACAACGACCTCAATCCTGACATCCAACAAGCCCTGTCGATCTTGAATCTCAAGATTTACAGGGAGGTCATTGACAAGGCCATGTGTAACGACCCTTATTTTCATAAAATGGGACCCCAAGAGTTTTTAGATGTTGCGTGGTATGTTCTTGTGAAATGAATATATGTATGTTATGACTATTAGATGATATTATTCATAACCTTATTATGAATAATATTAGATAATATTAGTCATCACATCCTTATTATTAGTCATAACATTATTATGAGATGTATGTGTAGTGGTTTAAATGATATTATCTAATTGAAAGTTGCTTATTATATGATGAGTATTAAATTAGATGGTGGAAGTTGCATTATAGTAAGTTAATTTAAACTATCTTAACTTAGATGGAAGTTGGTTTACCTACATGCAGCATGGGTGTATGGAATCAGTAGAAATCTTATTCACTTGCTCTCATTTCATTCTCTCTCTCCAGCGTGTGTAAACAAGAAAAAGAAGAAATAAATAAGGAAAAAGAGGAGAACGTACAGAGAATGAGGAATGAACAGAAAAGTGACGTTTTCTTGGTGCATCCGAGGTTTTGGTAAGCCATTTTTGCTATTTTCCGTCATGAAATTGATCTTTAACTAGTGTATGACGATTCTAGCTGATTAATTTTTGCTATAGAAGGTGTTTTGTAGAGTTTTCCAAAAATGGGGTTTTGACCCACTTTGAATCGAAACACGTAAAAATTATATATTATCACTCCTATAGTTTCGTAGATCCCGAATATGTAGTTTATTTGTGTTCATGCGTACTATTGGTGCCGGTACAACTGTCGGAAGCTAAATTTGACACTAGGAACCTTTCGAACCATGTCAAACTCTGGTGAAACTCTGGTTTGAAACCATTGAATCGTAGAGGACTGAATTTTGGACGTTTCGATACCAAGATCATGATTTTTGGATATCAATTGGTATTTTTAGTATGCGATTGAATGGTTTTAATAAATACGTTGGACTTGGAGACTTATAGAAATAAAGTTAAAAAGCTTATTTCTACCGTCTTTCACTTTGACAATATTTTAGAGGGTGGTAGAAATTAGTTAGATTGATCATCACGTGTCTTAGAGACTCAAATATAATTATGGGACTGAATTGGACAGTTAGAACTTGATATAAAATTATAATAAGTTCATTTCATGTTGCCATAACTTAGTTGAATTTAGTTGAATGAATTCAGAAGTAAGAGATTTTGTGAAAAAAGAAATAATAGAGAAAGAGGTTGATGTGAATGTGATTTACATGTTGTATTGAATGTGCATATATATACGAGTGTTTGTATGGCGTTTTACATAACATACACGAGCATGCATGATTATGTAGATGTGTAGATGATGGTATGATTGAATATTCTATTTCACTAGGCACCGTTGGCTCTTTCTATTCCTAAAATTTTTCAGGTCCTTCAGTGGCAGATAAGGGTAAATGAATAGCTTATCAGAGTTAGAACTGTGCCTTGCCAGAAAAGCTATTTTGATATAGGTTATTGAAGTCGTATACATGTATTTTGTTTTTGTAAATATATGTATATAATCCCACATGTATAATTAAGTAGATGGACATGTTGTTGTAATAGTTAGTGACTGTTAGATGTTAACAAAGTATAGAATTTAATAGTGGATATGATGATCCTTAGGTATGGCATGAAACATTTTTTATGGGGATGATGATACATGTATATTTGGTTTGATGTGATGTATATATTGTAATACCATAGGTTTGCACACAAATATATATATATATATATATATATATATATATATAAATTTTTCGGGCTTTTTTCCTATTAAAGGAACCCCCCTCCTCATTTCTCACACCAAAATTACTTCTCCTAGTGATTTTTCTTCCCTCTCTCACTCATTTTGAGTTTTTGTCTTCTCTTTTGAGATTCTCTTCCCGAGAATCTCTATGCGGTGCAACGCGGTTCTGCTCGAGGGAAGGCGGCAGTTCTCAAAGGAATGTTTATCTGAAAGTAGGGAGCGAAACATAGGTTTGCGTGTCTTATAACTTTTGTTAAAGTTTACATTCATTTATCATTATGTCCACTATTCATTTACACTGCATTATTGTGTATAATGTTTCTACTTGTTGTACTTATGCCTGTATAATTGGAGTTCATGTATTACACTGTTGCTATACCGGATTAGCGGTCAATCTGGCTCAACCAGACTCAGTCTTGTCCTCAGTAACATTAAATAGTGAACGGGAGGCAGCGTGCTGCTCTAGACGATTGGTATTTAAGTAGACATCGTGTCTCACATCTCAACTGGAGACTGATCTGGTTGGTCTTATTTGGAAGCTATTAGGTTATACAACTAATACTGAATGTCCTAACCTTGCACGTGGTAATACCGACCCTGATAAGGATCACCAGACGTTGTCAAATCTTGTCTAATGTTAAGTAAAGACCGGACCAGTTCATGCATTCGCATCATACATAAGCGCCACCTAGGGACGTATGTGGTTTATTATTCATAGAATAGTTAGAAGCAATGCTCACTATTCATTATATTTCTCTGGAGAGAGACGTACAATGAGAACCAGGCTACTCCTGGGGAGGGACATCTGTACATGAATCCAGAGCGTCGTTCCTGAGGAGGGACGTACAATGAGAACCCGGCTACTCCTCGGGAGGGACATTTGTACATGAACTTAGGCGACGTATAATCATCAAACCAATACGAGACGGTGTCATGCATACATACATGTTGGATTGATTATGATGCTCTGATGTGTATTTATGATATTTGATTATGAAGTTTGTTTGCTTTTTTAATTGTTATATTCACGAACTATTTTACCCACTGAGCGTATAGCTCACCTCGTTGTTATTCTATTTTTCACAGGAGATTAGAGTGGATTGGGTGCAGGTTTTTGGGCCCACATTTTTGTACCCTTTGTATTATTCGTTAGGGATTTTTGGGAGGATGTTCCCTTAACTATTTCATGTACAAATATATTTTCAAATTAATGAAATCAGACTTATACTTAATCGTGTTTTCGCGAACGCAGTTATTGTTATAATGCATTTGCGCCCCGTCCGTGAGTGTCTTGCAGGTTTAGGCGCATCCGGGCGGGGTGTGACATTTAATGGTATCAGAGAGGTTTTGAGAGGGAGAATTCAACGCATTATCAGGGGTTCTCATGATGTAAGGGTGGTGAAGCACCGGCTCTTACCCTGACATGTCCACATTGGCTTGCCACCAATGTGGTTGGTTGTGCAGTCGAGAGGCTGGCCGTAAAACTTTCTCTGAGGTACGCTCATGTGCCACGTGACTTTGTAGGTCACGGTCGTGGACACACGTCAGTTTCAGTGACAACCATTAACATTTAATGGTATCAGAGCGTAAGGTCCACGGCCCGCCCAAGTCCACCAAATTAGGGATTTTTTTTTTATTAGATATATATATCTTCAGAACTATATATATATATGAATTATATATAGTTGAGATTTATATTAAATATATATCTAAAAAACTATATAGTTTTTATATAGTTTAGATTAAAATATATATAGTTATGATTTATGAAAACTATATATATAGTTATGATTAAATATATATATCTATATATCTATATATCTATGTATATATGAGATATATATATCATATTGCTAATGGAAATTTTGGATTAAATGATGGCATAAACATCAAGAGAAAAATAGAAAATATTGTCCAACGGACAAGACATAAATCTTAAAAATGTTAGGAATATATTTTGTGTATTTTACAAGTTTATATTCTTTTCAGCAAGATAATGGCCTCAAGTGAAGGAACGACTTCCAGTAGTCGGGAACCAATTCCCACCAGACTCACGAAATTGTTTGAAAGGGAGGTTATGACTATGAGGAGTATTGACAATAGAGATCTCTCCCTCCGTTCGATCCTTCACGAAAAACTTGCAACACTAGGGTGGCTGAACATAAAAAAAGTTGAGGGTTACGTCTCTTTCAACTTGGTGAAGTCCTTCTACGAAGCCATGAATTGTGTGGGACTTCAAGAAGATGGGATTAGCCCTATCTTGGAGACAACGGTCAAGGAAACAAAGATTTCTATCAACGTCGAAATTATTTCGCGACTTATGGAGATCCCGATTGAAGATAGAATCATTGACCCACACGAACCTCAGACAGTTGCAGAGATCGCAGAGTCCAAAGAACAGTTGTTCAATTCCCTCGCCAAAAAGTCGTACACCCAATTGATGTATGCCCACCTCCCAAACAATCTCCTTAAACCACCTCTTGCCGGCCTTGGAAAGATCGTATTCGGCAACATCTTGCCGGAAAAGGTGACTAGAGGTGCTATGTCAAGGGCTCAACTTCTTGGGCTAAACTGCATAGAGAAGAAAATTAAGGTCTCCCTACCTCACATCAACATCCAGCAAATGTTGCGGGTGATTCAAAACCCTTTAAGGAAGGAACTCCTCGGCTACGGAGTCTAGATCATGAGGATGCTATACGAGGCAACGTCAACACTTTTGATGAGTCTACGAAGCAGATCACTGAGGCGGTTACAACATCCTCTATCTTCAAGACGTTTGTCACAAGTGGAGGGATGACTGACGAGGAAGTATTCGGAGCGACTTTAGGAGAAAATGGCGAAAGAATTAGAGACAAAAATGGACGTTGTCAACAAAAAAATCAGCGCAAGATTCTTGTTAGGGAGGCACCAAATAACGAGCCAAACCAGAACCCTACGGCAAACCCAACCGTGAATAATGGTCAAACTAATGACCTATTCTCCGAGGAAGATTTCTTTGCCAACCTAAATCAACCTCAACCAAATCAGGTTGGACAAAGAGTTTCAGCAAATCCAGCTTCCTGGAACATACCAACTCAAGGCAATACTACGTACCAAGGGTTTCCAACTCCTGAGGTGCTGTATCGGCTAGTTCCACAACTTCTTGTGAACCAACAACAACAGAATTGTGCGGCAGCAAATATTGGAAGACAAGATATCCCAATGAGTCCATTGTTTCAAGACTTTTTGACTCAAGCATATCTAAATGTCTAAGGGATTTCAGTTAGGGAATCCCCGTACGATCAAAACAACTACCCCCCACCTATGAGTCAACCATACGGCCAATACCTTCCACCAATGCCTACTACCTACCCTCAACTTATGGGACAGTCAACCTATCAACCATCGATGGGGCAATCGACTAACCCATTCGAGCAGTTAAATGTGATTGTATTTAGTATTGCTCGGATGGAGGAGACTCAAAATGCTTTGTTAACACGTATGCAAAACGTCGAAGAACAACGAGCAACTTCTCAACTTTCTTCTAGTAGTCTTTCTGTACCTAACAGGAGGTCTAAAAGGAGCGGTAATAGGCAAGAATATCAAGAATGATCACTAGCATTGTAAAATTTATTTTATGTATGAATGAAAATGTTTTGTTTAAAGACTATCTTTGGCGGGCCGACTTATAACCATCCTTTCTTTTGTATCACTAACTTTGGAGTGGTATGAGACAACAAAATTGGAGGATACTAAATACAATGTGAAAGTAAGAAAACCCACGACCTTGTGTGAAAAGAAACATTTGGGAAAAGTTGCATTACTAACATTATCACTAAGTTTACACGGTATAGGACGAGTAAACTTGGACGATACTATTAGTGAATTCCTCTTCAGCTGATGTTTTATAGAGACCGTGTTCGTACAACTTAACTTGGTTGACACCCTTATTACCAAATTCATGTGGTATGGGACACACGAATTTGGATAAAAGTCGAAAAGACTAAGCGAAAGAGTTTGAATACATAAGATTGCGATATAATGTCAGATCAAGATATTTACCGAGGAAAATCTTAGAATTTTTATGACTCGTAAGGATTTTCAATGAAATATATATGTATGTTCACAAAAACCAAAACCAAAACATTTGAAATACTTGCAAAGTTTTATACTTATTATATAAACATTATAACCTTGTTTTACACCATGGCCAAACATACGAGGCACATAAGATTATTTGATTCCAAAACAAAAACCTTACACTATACTTAGAATGATGGGTGGTTTTTATATTACAGTACTCTCGAACTTGTTGCTGAGAATATCATAACATTATACTTGGCTACAGTTCCTAAATCATGGTTTTATTTTCTCCTTACCAATGAGAAAATGCAAACCAGGAAGAGAAGAAGGCCACATACTGTCCTTCCAGCAAAGGAGGCACCTCTTGAGGTTCAGAACCAGGAACCGCCGCCTCTGTTGAAAGCACAGGCCACACCTGACATTGCCACTACGTCTGGGCAGGCAGTGCCACCCCAACCCACATCCTTTGCCATGCCTTCGAGTATGGAAGTTTTTTTCGCCAGTTTTATCGAGGCAATGAAAGTAACTGTTCGAACGGCCGTACCTGAGACCGCTGCCAATCAAGTTGTCACTGTTTAGACACCTGTGAGATCTGGTTCGGAGACTCAAACTGACCAAATTACGAAGTACAAGAGGCTACAACCTCTTACTTTTGCTGGCGCCATTGATGCGGAAGAGGTGCAGAAATGGCTGGATGAGTCGAAGAAGGCTCCTGATGCAATGAGAGTCGATGAGGCTCAAAAGATTCCACTTGCGTCTTACCAACTTGTTGGGGGAGCAAATACATGGTGGATAACAATGAAGGAGGACCAAAGGGTCAACACCACGGACATGACTTGGCAACAATTTGAGTCATTGTTTATTGATGAGTACTTCCCCGGCGCTGTGAAGTAACAGAAGTGCCAGGAGTTCGCCAAGCTATACCAAGGCGGCATGGCAGTCAGGGAGTATGCTGTCAAGTTTAAAGAATTATCGGTTTACTCTCTCTCCATCATCTCAACGGAGCAAGATAAGATCGAGAAATTCTACAATGGCCTTCGTCCTGACATTCGACAAGCCTTGTCGATCTTGGATCTCAAGATTTACAGGGAGGTCGTTGACAAGGCCATAAGCTTTAAGCAGGAGAAGATTGTGCAGGAGCAGAGACTGAATAGGGGAAAATGGCCTACAACGTTTTCCCAACAGGGCTCGCAGCAGGGCAACAAGAAAAAGCCCTACTATAATCAAAACCCACCACTCCCAGCCCCTATTCAAAAGAATGAGGCCACGGTACTTGCGGCTGAACAATCTAACCCTAGCTATCAAGGTTTTCGCAATCATGGCCGAGGAGGCCGTAATGGAAGGGGTGGCCGTCGAAACAACAATGGCAGAAGTGGTGGTCAGTGCCACAATCAGCATGGCCAACAGAACCATCAGCAGTAGAGGCTGACGTGTTTCAATTACGGCCAACAGGGCCATTTAAGAAATGCCTGTTTGCACCTTCAGCAACCTGATCCCGTTGTTCCAATCCAACAAGCCCCACCTGCTGCTAATGCCCAACCCAGGCAGAACCAACAAAACCAGGGGCAATGGAACCAAGGCAGAGCATTTGCTATCGCTCAACAACCTCTCCCAAACAATAATGTAGTCGAAGGTACATTTCCCTTGTTCAATACAATGGTGCATGTCTTGTTCGATTTGGGTACAACGCATTCTTTTCTATCGTCTGCATTGGTAAAACATTTAGGGTTGCATCCTAAACCCACAGACATCATAATCCATGTCACATCAGCTTTAGGATATGGTACTGACGTGAGTTTGCAGTGTTCGCGATGTGAGCTTTGAATGTCAGAACATACAATATAAGCAGATCTTTTTGTGATGGACATTGAAAACTTCGACATCATCCTCGGCATGGACTGGCTCGTACCACTGAATGCAAAGATCGATTGTACGAAGAAGCAAGTCCAGTTAACCTTGCCCAATGGGGAGTTTGTCGAGATTCAGGGAACGAGGAAATGGATACACAACTCGACTGTTGCACTTCTCAAGGAACAACTTCGAGCTTTATCCCTTGGTGATGAAAATAAATCACAAGCACTGTACCCTCTCAAAATACACGATGTCCCGACAATATCTGAATTCCCAACAGTTTTTCTAAATGACCTTACTGGCCTACCTCCGGTTAAGGAATTCGATTTTGAGATCCATCTCATACCTGGGACCGGGCCTATCTCAATTCCACCATACAGAATGTCCAATGTCGAGCTGGTCGAATTTGATAAACAACTGAAGGAATTGGAGAGTAATGGCTTTATCAAGAAAAGTTCATCACCCTAGGGTGCTCTAGTTCTGTTTGTTCGCAAAAAGGATTGTTCCTTATGACTTTGCATCGACTATCGCAAGCTGAATAACGTCACCATTAAGAACAGATACCCGTTGCCCAGGATCGATGACTTGTTCAACCAACTTAGAGATGCCAAATACTTCTCTAAGATTGATTTATGATCCGATTATCATCATCTCCAGATTCGAGAGTCGGACATTACCAAGACAGCATTCAAAACTGCGTACGGTCACTACAAGTTCTTGGTCATGCCGTTCGGTCTAACAAATGCACATGTTGCATTCATGGATTTGATGAACCCTATCTTTAGGTTATACTTAGACCGATTTTTAGTCGTTTTTGTGGACGATATCTTGATATATTCTTCAACTGAGGAAGACCATAAGATACATCTGAGGATAATCCTTTAGACCTTGATAAGCCACCAGTTGTATGCAAAGTTGAGTAAGTGCGAATTTTGGGCGGAACGAGTTCAATTCCTAGACCATGTAGTTTCAGGCAATGGCATTGAGGTGAATCCTTCTAAGGTTGAAGCGGTTTAAAGCTTGAAGCAGCCTACCACTGTTACTCAGATTAGGAGTTTTCTTGGTTTGGCTGGCTATTACAGACGCTTCATCAAGGACTTCTCAAAGATTGTTGAACCTATGACAAAGCTCACTCGAAAAGACGTGAGATTCATCTGAAACATCATTTCAAGAATTGAAGAAGCGCCTCACGACAGCACCAGTACTAGTCATTCCAAGAAATACACTTGAATTTTCACTATACACCGACGCCTCTCTCCAAGGCCTAGTTGTCGTACTAATGAAAGAAGGCCAAGTTGTTGCACATGCCTCGAGGCAACTGAAGATTCATGAGGGTAATTACCTAACTCAAGACTTAGAACTTGCAGTTGTCGTATTCGCACTGAAGTTATGGCGTCATTACCTATACGGTGAACGGTTTGAGGTCTTCTCGGATCACAAGAGTCTTAAGTACATCTACACTCAGAGAGACCTAAACCTCCGCCAAAGACGACTGTTGGAGCTCTTGAAAGATTATGACTTTCAACTCTAGTACCATCCCGGTAAGGCCGATGTTGTGGCTGATGCCCTTAGTAGAAAATCTTATGTTGCTTGCACTCGTAACTTCAAAATGGGGAAGTTGGCTACAGAGATGTAGAATTTTAACCTACATATGATCGAGGAGGGAGCAAGATAACTACTTTCTCAAGTATCAGCCAACTCTGAGCTGGCTCGAAAGATTTCAACAGTTCAAGCCAACGACCCTATGTTAATGGAGAAATGAGAAGTTCTACTCAGCGGACAGAACCTTCCTCACTGGTCGGTCTCTGAAGACGGGCCCGTTTTCAATAAAAAATGTCTCTGTCTACCGAACGGTCTTGAGGTTCGGAAAGAAGTGCTCACTGAGATGCACTGTTCGAGGTTCACTATGCATCCTGGGGGGGAAAAGATGTACAAGGATGTCAAGTGACAATTCTGGTTTTCTGGAATGAAGAAGGTAATTGCACACTTCGTTGCTCGATGTCTAGTTTCCCAGCAAGTTAAGGCAGAACAAAGACTTCCCTCTGGACTTCTCCAGCCTTTACCTATTGGAGAATGGAAGTGGGAGAACATCACAATGGATTTTGTTACGGCCTTGCCTCGAAATAATAAAGGGCAAGATGTTATCTGGGTTATCATTGACAGACTTACAAAGTCTGCACACTTTTTGCCAATAAAGTTCACAGATAACCCCGCCAAGCTTGCGGAACTGTATGAAAAAGAGATCGTACACCGCCATGGCATACCACTCACGATCGTCTCTAATCGAGACCCTCGATTCACATCAAAGTTTTGGAAAAGCTTTCAAAGTAGAATGGGCTTTAGGATCACCATGAGCACAACCTTTCACCCTCAGACTGATGGGCAGTCAGAGCGTCTTATCCAAATCTTGGAAGACATGTTGCGGGGCTGCGTTTTGAACTTTCATGACGGATGGGAAAAGTACTTACATTTAGATGAGTTTGCATACAATAACAGCTACCAAACTAGTATCGACTTGGCAGCGTACGCGGCTCTCTATGGTCGCCCTTGCAGATCTTTGGTATGTTGGTTAGATATGGCAGATCGACTGCAGTTTGGGCCTGAACTAGTTTAAGTGATTTCTGAGAAGATCACACTAGTAAAGGAGCAACTTCGTGTTGCACAAAGTCGACAGAAGAGTTATGCTGACAAGCAGAGGCAACCTCTAGAATTTGATAAGAGGGACTTGGTTTTTCTAAAAGTTCTGCCTACAAGAGGTGTCAAACGCTTTGGGATCAAAGGAAAGCTCTCCCCACGGTACGTCGATCCATTTCAAATCATTGAACGTATTAGCAAACTTGCTTATCGTCTGTCCCTTCCATTGTCCATGTCTAAGGTTCATGACATTTTTCACGTATCCATGCTTCAAAAGTATCGTCCTGATCATTCGCATATCATCCTTCTAGTCGAGGTTCGGGTTGAGGAAGGAAATAGGTATCAGGAGAGAGCGATACCGATTCTGGATTGAAAAAATCAAGAACTAAGGCGACGTAGCATACCACTTGTGAAGGTGCTCTCGGATCACCACGGAGTAGAGGAAGCAACATGGGAACTAGAAGCAACAATTAAATAGAAATACCCTGAATTGTCTTCTAGTAATAACTGATGATGTGATACATTCTACTATTTCACTTATCAACAAAATGATGGATCTTTGTTTACAAATATCTTAATACATCATTTCACTTAATATAACTATGCAGATGTCTGAAAATAATGCCGATGGATGTAGTGATGCAATTCTTCCAGGATTTGAGTCAAGTCACAACTACTTTGCATCACCAACTCCATCGCCCCACAGACAACGATCCTTATCACCAGAGCGTGCATGGCTTTTTCGTAACCATTTTGCCCAAAATAATCCCGTGCCCTCATCTTGGCAGGATCTTCTACCAAAATTGCCAGGCGGCCGGATTCGACCAACAACACCAAAAAGCATCCCACCACTCAACCTACTTCCCCTTAAACGATGCAACCAGCAGAGCCCTACACCACCATTTGTTAAGCAAATGTTGGAACCTTCTGAGGACGAATCTGACTCCATTTGCTCTCCATGGTTTCATGATGTTGAGGATTCCACCAGCCACAGTGCTATTAAGGGACCTTACAGGCACTACCCTGAGCTAGCAAACGATGACGACGACAGTGAATCTCACGCTGATAGCAATCATGACTACTTGGACTGATTTCGAGGGCGAAATCCTTTTAAGGGGGGTAGAGTATAATACCCTAGGTTTGCACAAAATATATATATATATATATATAAATTTTTAGGCACCCTTTTTTCCTATTTAAGGAAGGGCCCTCTTCATTTCTCACACCAAAATCACTTTTCCTTGTGATTTTTCTTCTCTTTCTCACTCATTTAGAGTTTTTGTCTTCCCTTTTGAGACTTTCTTTCCAAGACACTTTGTGTAGTGCAACGCGGTTCTACTCGGGAGAAGGCGCCAGTTCTCGAAGGAATTTTTATTTGAAGGTGGGGAACGAAACATAGGTTTGCGTGTCTTATAACTTTTGTTAAAGTTTGCATTCACTTATCATTATGTCTACTATTCATTTACACAACATTATTGCGTATAATGTTTATACTTTTCGTACTTATGCCTGTATAATTGGAGTTCATGTATTACACTGTTGCTATGCCGGATTAGTGGTCAATCTGGCTTAACCAGACTCAGTCTTGTTCTTAGTAACTTTAAATAGTGAATTGGAGGCGGCGTGCTGCTCTAGACGATTTGTATTTAAGTAGACCTTGTGTCTCACCTCTCAACTGGAGACTGATCTGGTTGGTCTTATTTGAAAGCTATCAGCTTATACAAATAATATTGAATGTCCTAACCTTGCACGTGGTGATACCGACTCCGATAAGGATCACCAGACGTTGCCAAATCTTGTCTAATGTTAAGTAAAGACCAGACCAGTTCATGCATTTGCATCATACATAAGCATCACCTAGGAACGTATGTGGTTTATGATTCATAGAATAGTTAGAAGCAATGCTCATTATTCATTATATTTCTCAGGAGAGGGACGTACAATGAGAACCCGGCTACTCCTGGGGAGGGACATCTGTACGTGAACTCAGGCGAGGTACAATCATCAAACCAATACGAGATGGTGTCATGCATACATACATGTTGGATTGATTATGATGCTCTGATTTGTATTTATGATATTTGATTATGAAGTTTGCTTTATTAATTGTTATATTTGCGAACTATTTTACCAACTGAGCGTGTAGCTCACCTCTTTGTTATCCAATTGTTCACAGGAGATTAGGGTGGACTAGGTACAAGTTTTTTGGCCGACATTTTTGTACCCTTTGTATTATTCATTGGGAATTTTTGGGAGGATGTTCCCTTAACTATTTCATGTACAAATATATTCTGAAATTAATGAAATCAGACTTGTACTTAATCGTGTTTTCACGCACTCAGTTATTGTTATAATGCATTCACACCCTGTCTGTGAGTGTCCCGCTGGTTTAGGCACGTCCGGGCAGGGTGTGACATATATGTGTTGATGATGATTTATATAAGATGTTTATCAAGTTGTTGAGATTGTGAGATGTCCAGTTTACAAGGGAGACTTTGTCTGAGTCTCGGTTGAGGCTTAACAGGACTTTAATGGTCTTATGGGTGATAGGATGGTTAGTTTTCTGTGCCAATCAGGATGCCTTGGGGGATTGTGAAAGGGGTCCTGACAGTGTTGGTATCAGAGACAGGGTTTGTAAAAGACTTAGGAATTTAAAAGCTTCAAGATAATGCATAAGCCTTTCTATATTATTTTCTGTGTGTATTAACATAGTATGGTAGATATGATGTTAGCTGATCTGTTGCTTTTTCTATGTGTGATGGTTGCCTCATTTGTTTTTTCTCAGCTTTATGAGAAAGAGAGGCACACTGAGAAAGATTACACAGATGGAGCCTACAGATTATGATAGAATGAAGAGGTTGGAAAAGGTAGTTGAGGCTCAGGGTCAATTATTGGCGGCCCAGAATACACAGATGCAGGAGTGGATGGGAAGGATGGAGGTTGGAATGCACCAACCAACTCCGGCAGTGCCTCAAGAAGCTGGACCTAGTAGGGTTGAGATAGATACTAGTAGGGTAGAGATTGCAGCAGAGCCTACTGCAGCTGTAGCACAACCATCCCCTACACCTACATCAGCAGGAGAGGTGATGATGCATCAGTCTGAATTGATGCATAGGTTTATGAGAATGAAACCTCAGAAGTTTTATGGTGGTGTAAATCTCAAATGGGCATAGGATTGGATCTTTAATATGGAGAAGAATGCCAGATCTTTGAAAACTTGATAATGAGACTCAGGTTTTGTTTGCTGCCCACATGTTGGAAAGTAATGCAGGGCAGTGGTGGCTATCAGTCTTGACTACTGAAGGTCAAGTAAACACCTAGGCTAGATTCAAGGAACTCTTTCTTGAAATGTATGTTTCTGCTACTGAGAGAGAAATGAAGAAGCTTGAATTTTTGAATCTCAAGCAAGGTGACATGACTGTGCGCGAGTATGAATTTCAGTTTACTCAACTGTCAGCTCATGCACCTAAGTTAGTTAAGGATGAGGAAGGAAAGATTTCATACATTTGTGGGGGCTTAAGACCAGTGATTCAGCACGTATTGTCAGTGACTGTGTGGTGACCCCGCACCCTGTACCACCAACCCCGCAAGGGATGGCGTGCGGAATGCTTGGGCGGGACGCCCAGCGTAGGCATCTCCAACCTCTCATCAACTCCCGTGAGGTGGTTGAGACCCTACGAGCCTTATCCCAAACAACGACATAATATAAAAATGTACTAAACAAAACTACCAACCGTATTAATCATCCAAGGCAAGAGATAATCCATAAAAATGAACCATAATTAAAACCGTCATATGCCCACATGGTCTATCTAACAAGTCCCAACTCACCCATACTACAATTTGGTAAGTGTTGCAATTACATAGTCCAAAATATAATACATCATAATTTAAAACATAGTTCAATCAAAATGCCTCTCAACTCACATCGAGGCCTTGAATTCTCTCCCCGGCAAGGCCCTCAAAATATGACTACTTCTTTGCCCTTATTTGGGACAGAAGGACCTGAAAGAGGAAAATGAAGGTTAGCCAACGGTGCCCAGTGAATAAAATTCAAATATGCTATCAATACTCATCAATAAATATCATGTATGCATGTCAATGTGTAGCATGATAAAACTCATAACATATAGATATCAAGCATTTATAATAAGTTCGATGCAAGTAAAAGCCTATCAATTTGGATCCACATTCCACATGCATTGGGATTACTAGTGTACGTCTATTTCACCGTACCGTTCTCATCCCCAATCATGTTGATTTGGGGTTACTAGTGCACGTCTATTTCATCGTACCGTTCGCATCCCCAAATATTTCCTTTCTAAAACCCTCTTATGAGAAGGTTAACTCTTCCTATTAGCCAGATAGATGGGCCCGACCATAGTCATAAGGTTTTCTCAAATCAATGCATCATTCAAAACATTAGAACACATTCATGCTTTCAACATACAATATATATAAGTGATATGATGACATAAAAGATATAATCATAAATGAAGTCTACTCACAACCAAGCCTCGCGAGAGTATCTAACAATACACAGACACCAAACCGAATCAACCCATCAAGGTCCTGAAACATTTGTCAATATTCAACCATACATCAATTCATATGCTCAATCACATAGACATTACACATCAACCGTAAATCAGCCCGCATATAAACAATAGGCCTAAATCCCATCTAATCCCATCATTCAACTCAAATCACATGACTTAGGCCTCTAATGCATAGTTCTCATTCATAAACCATTCAATTAATCAAAAATATTGATTTTCAATTCCTTAGGCATAAACATGCCCAAATTGGGCCATTTGATCACAAGTAGGCCTATCCCATGATATGGTCACAACCACCTAATCGGTAGCATAATCAACCCTAATCATGCTTAATGAGACATAAATTGCATCAATTCAATGATTCTATGCCAAAAACATCAAAAGCCCTAAAATATGAAATTTTCCATACTTAGACCATATTGCCGATTTACACTAGGTCACCATGTTCAGCCATGTATATCACTGATTTTGCATCATGGGTTCATCAATAATGGCAACTAGGTCAACATAGTTTACATGCAAGCTATTTGGAAATGTCTAAGTTCATATTCTAAATTTAGGTCTAATACAAACAACCCTACCAATTTTCCATTTAATATTCTGTTCAGATGTATCAAGCTGCCAACAGAAATATTTAATCCCAACATCAACCGTAGAGATTGAAGAATGTTAAGAAGCAAACCTTCTGTCCAATACTTAGCTCAATCTAACGGTGGACCAAAGAGATCGGCCTCTTTGATGAACAAGTCTCTAATCAGACAATTTCTCCTTTCCTGCTGCAAATACTTGAACTCAGATGACTATATCACACAAAATGCTGCTCGTATAAACATCGTAACCGATCATAATGCAGACATATTAGTTGTAAACCATCATCTGAAATATCATATCCATCCCACGGTAGGTTTAGGAGATCTATTAGTTTGTTCTAAACTACGCGAGAAATTCAGACTTTCAAACCAGCTTTGTTTGGGAGGTTATATCTCTCTGAAGAAACCTCCAATCAAGATCTCCACCGACAGAATTAATAACCATAAGATATGAAAGTGCTGACAAAGTTTGAGCTAAATCCGACCATATATCACTAAGATCCAGCTCTTGATGAAAATGTTGTTGAGACTTCCCTCAATGCAACTTCCTTTTTCTTTCTCTTCTTCTTTCCTTTCTCTTCTTTTTTCCTTTCCCTCCACTCATCTCACTCTCTAGGACTTCCTTGGAGAAGAGAAGTGGGCATGGGACACTTGTCCACTCTCATGCACCAACTTGACATGTGTTGAAGAAGAAAAATGGGGCATGGGATACTTGTGCACTCTCATGCACCAACTTGACATGTATTGGAGAAGAGAAATGGGGCATGGGACACTTGTCCATTCTCATGCACCAACTTGACATGTGTTGGTCTCATACTACCCATACCAACCACATGTACTTTAACCAATCTCATGCTTGTATGTATTTTAAATGTCCAATCCATCTAATACACCAAATTTTTATTTTCATTTATCCTTTTATTCAATCAATCCTAACCCATATCAATTCATGGTTTAATGGGCCCATGCATAAATAATAACACATGCATTATAATTTATAATGCACATATTTATATACATTATCAAGCATCAAATATACAAACATTAAACAACCATCAAACATATCAAGGCAAACACATAGAGTTTGGGCAAAATGCAATTGGGTTATGGGTTAGATGAAATAATTTTCGGGGCGTCACAGACTGGGATAGATCAGTACATACAAGCTGTTAATAGGGCTTTGAAATTTGAGTTAGCGTTGCAACGGAGCACTAGTATGGTACAGGTGACTCGGGCACCACAGATACAGGCAACTTTCGGTAGTAAGCCACAGTGTTCATGGGGTAAGAAAAATAGGGGAAAAAAATAGAAGTTCAGTAAGGGTGCACCAAGTGAGTTTCATATTGTACGATATCCTACCTTTGAGTATAAAGGAGAAGCATCAAATAAACCAACTACTAGAGGTAGGTTGGTGACAGATGATGAGGGAGAAGTATTAGTTGGTTTGATACCAGGAGATGACAAGACCAGTGAGATTAAGCTTGATGATATTCCTGTTGTGAAAGAGTTCCTAGAGGTGTTTTCTGCAGATTTACCTGGATTGCCTCCTAGAAGGGATATTGACTTTATTATTGAGCTAATTTCTAGTACTAAACCTATTTCTATGGCACGGTATAAAATGGCGCCTAAGAAGTTACAAGAGTAAAAAATATAGTTAGAAAGAGTTGTTGCCTAAGGGTTTCATAAACCCAAGTGTGTCACCATGGGGAGCTCCAGTCTTGTTTGTTAAAAGGAAAGATGGGAGCTTTAGATTGTGTATTGATTACAAACAATTGAATCAGGTGACAATGAAGAATAAATACCCTCTTCCGTGCATAGATGATTTGTTTGATCAGCTGAAGGGAGCCAAGTTCTTCTCGAAGATTGACTTGAGGTCAGGTTATCATCAGTTGAGAATCAGGGATGAAGATGTACCTAAGACAACCTTCTGAACTAGATATGGGCATTATGAATTTTTGGTGATGCCTTTTGGTGTAACCAATGCACCAGCCATGTTTATGGATCTGATGCAAAGAGTGTTTAAGCCTTATCTAGATCAGTTCATCATTATTTTTATTGATGATATTCTAGTATATTCCAAGACTCATGAGAAGTACAAAAAACATCTCAGAATGACCTTGCAAACTTTGAAAGAGAATAGGTTGTATGCTAAGTTTAGCAAGTGTGAGTTTTGGATATTAGATGTGAGATTTCTTGGTCATGTGGTAAGCTTTAAAGGGATATCAGTTGATCCAGCTAAGGTTGAGGCTATCATCAATAGGCCGAGACCCACCACAGTGACAAAGATCAAAAGTTTCTTTGGTTTGGCTGGTTATTATGGAATATTTTTGCAGAACTTTTCAAAGTTAGCTGCACCCTTAACCAAGCTAACTCGGAAGAATATGTCATTTGTGTGGACAGATGAGTGCGAAAATGATTTTCTTGAATTGAAAAGGAAACTAACATCTGCACTAGTGTTCATATTACCAGAACCTGGTCAAGAATTAGTGATTTATACAAATGCTTCTCATACAGGTTTGGGTTGTGTACTTATGCAGAAGGATAGGGTCATTGCTTATGCATCGAGGCAGTTGAATGTGCATGGAAAGAACTATCCAATACATGATTTAGAGTTGGCTGCAGTTGTCTTTGCATTTAAAATCTAGAGACATTATCTCTAAGGGGAGAAATTCACACTATCTTCAGATCACAAGAGTTTGAAATATCTGTTTTCACAGAAAGATCTGAACATGAGGCAAAGGCGATGGTTATAACTTCTCAAGGATTATGACTTCACATTGGAGTATCATCTTGGGAAGGATAATGTAGTGGTTGATGCACTGAGTAGAAAGAGAGTAGAGACTACTATGATGGCTAGTCATATGTCTCATGAGTGGAGATTACTAGAGGATGCTACTATGATGAGTATTCATCCTATATCTACAGACTTAGTTATATGTGCTCAGATAAGAGCTCAACCAGTTCATATTCAGGAGGTGGCAGATCAACAACAGTTAGATGCTAATTATGTGATGTTTAGAGCTTGGGCTGATGATGACAGTCGTGAGGACTGGTCATTGACTTCAGATGGTGCTTTGCGATTCAAGGGGAGATTATGGATTCCTACAGATCCACAGCTTAGATGAGATGTACTTCAAAGCCACATAGATCCAGATATGTTATTCATCCAGGTGCTACAAAGATGTATCAAGATATGAAACGAGCATATTGGTGGCTTGGCATGAAAAGAGATATAACAGAGTATATCAGGAAGTGTGAAATATGTCAGCAAGTGAAAGCTGAACATCAGAAACCTGGAGGGCAGATGCAACCACTACTTATTCCTGAGTTGAAGTCGGAGCATATTTCGATGGATTTTGTGGTGGGACTTCCTTGATCTCAGTAGTGACATGATGCCATTTGGGTTATTATGGATAGATTGACAAAATCTGCACAGTTTCTTCAAATGAACACCGGAGATTCTGTAGACAGACTGAGTCGGTTGTATGTACGTGAGATTTTTAGATTACATGGAGTACCAATATCGATTGTATCCGATAGATATCCGAGGATTACCTCGATATTCTGGCAGGGGTTGCAGAGGTAGCTCTGTACTCGGCTGAATCTCAGTACAACTTTTCATCCTTAAACTGATGGCCAGACAGAGAGGCTGATTCAGACATTAGAGGATATGCTCAGATCATGTATTTTAGAATATGGTGGGAATTGGGAAGAGTATATACATCTCTGTGAATTTGCATATAATAACAGTTATCAGTCCAGTATCTGTATAGCTCTTTTTGAGTCATTATATGGGAGGCCGTGTAGATCATCAGTTTGTTGGACTGAGGTAGGGGATACTGCTTAGATGTTGCATGGTATGTTCTTGTGAAATGAATATATGTATGTTATGACTCTTAGATGATATTATTCATAACCTTATTATGAATAATATTAGATAATATTAGTCATCACATCCTTATTATTAGTCATAACATTATTATGAGATGTATGTGTTGTGGTTTAAATGATACTATCTAATTGAAAGTTGCTTATTATATGATGAGTATTAAATTAGATGGTGGAAGTTGCATTATAGTAAGTTAATTTAAACTATCTTAACTTAGATGGAAGTTGGTTACCTACATGGAGCATGGGTGTATGGAATCATGAGAAATCTTATTCACTTTCTCTCATTTCATTCTCTCTCTCTCGCGTGTGTAAACAAGAAAATGAAGAAAGAAATAAGGAAGAAGAAGAGAACGTACAAAGAACGAAGAACGAACGGAAAAGTGCGTTTTCTTGGCAAATTCGTGGTTTCAGTAAGCCATTTTTGATATTTTTCGTCCTGAAATTGATCTTTAACTAGTGTATGACGATTCTAGCAGATTAATTTTTCTATAGAAGGTGTTCTGTAGAGTTTCCAAAAATAGGGTTTGTTTGCGTTCATGTCTACTATTGGTGCTGGTACAGCTGTCGAAAGCAAAATTTGACACTAGAAACCTTTCGAACCATGTCAAACTCCGGTGAAATTCCGATTTGAAACCGTCGAATCGTAGAGGACTGAATTACGAATGTTTCAATACCAAGATCATGATTTTTGGATATCGATTGGTATTTTTAGTATGCGATTGAATGGTTTTAATAAATACGTTGGACTTGGAGACTTATAGAAATAAAGTTTAAAAGCTTATTTCTACTGTCTTTCACTTTGAAAATATTTTAGAGGGTGGTAGAAAATTAATAAGATTGATCATCACGTGTCTGGGAGACTCAAATATAATTATGGGACTGAATTGGACAGTTAGAACTTGATATAAAATTATAATAAGTTCCTTTCATGATGCCATAACTTAGTTGAATGATTTTGTGAAAGAAGAAATAATAGAGAAAGAGGTTGACGTGAATGTGATTTACATGTTGTATTGAATGTGCATATATATATGGGTGTTTGCATGGCATTTTACATAACATACACGAGCATGCATGATTATGTAGATGTGTAGATGATGGTATGATTGAATATTTTATTTCACTGGTTACCGTTGGCTCATTCTATTCCCAAAATTTTTCAGGTCCTTCAGTGGCAAATAAGGGTAAAGGAATAACTTATCAGAGTTAGAACTGTGCCTTGCCAGAAAATCTATTTTGATATAGGTTATTGAAGTGGTATACATGTATTTTGCTTTTGTAAATATATGTATATAACCCCGCATGTATAATTAAGTAGATGGACATGTTGTTGTAATAGTTAGTGGCTGTTAGATGTTAACAATGTATAGAATTTAATAGTGGATATGATGATCCTTAGGTATGGGATGAAACATTTTTTATGGGGATGATGATACATGTATATTTGGTTTGATGTGATGTATATATATGTTGATGATGATTTATATGACATGTTTGTCAAGTTGTTGAGATTGTGAGATGTCCAGTTTACAGGGGAGACTCTGTCTGAGTCTCGGTTGAGGCTTAACAGGGCTCTAATGGTCTTATGGGTGTTAGGATGGTTAGATTTCTGTGCCGGTCAAGATGCCCTGGGGGATTGTGAAAGGGGTCCTGACACCATGAGTTTTGAGCAGGAGCAGGGAATGAATAGGGGAAAACGGCCTGCAACGTTTTCCCAATAGGGCTTGCAGCAGAGCAACAAGAAGAAGCCCTACTATAATCAAAACCCAACCCTCCCTATTCAGAAGAATGAGGCCACGACACCTCCAACTAAACCGTCTAACCCTGACCATCAGGGTTATCGCAATATGGCCGAGGAGGTCGCAATGGAAAGGGTGGTCATCACGAAGGCAATGGCAGGGGTGGTGGTCAGCACCACAATTAGCATGGCCATCAGAACTAGCAATAGGCACCTCTGCAGCAGAGGCCAACTTGTTATAGCTGTGGCCAGCAGGGCCATGTAAGAAGTGTCTGCCCCCACCCTTAGCAACCACGGCAACCTATTCCTGTTGTTTCAGTCCAACAAGCCCCACTTGCTGCTAGTGCCCAACCCAGGCAGAACTAGCAGAAAGACAATGGAACCAGGGCAGAGCGTTTGCGATCGCTAAGCAACCTCTCCTAGACAACATTGTAGTCGAAGGTACATTTCCCTTGTTCAATATAATGGTGCATGTCTTGTTCGATTCGGGTGTTATGCATTCTTTTATATCTTTTGGCATTGGTAAGGCATTTGGGGTTGCATCCTGAACCTACAAACATCACAATCCACGTCATATCACCATTAGGATCTGGTACTGACGTGAATTTACAGTGTTCTCGATGTGAGCTTCGAATGTAAAAATAGATAATATATGTAGATCTCTTTGTGATGGACATTGAAGACTTCGACATCATCCTCGGCATGGACTAGCTCGCACCACTTAATGCAAAGATCGATTGTATGAAGAAGCAAGTTCAATTATCCTTGCCTACTAGTGAGTTTGTCAAGATTCAGGGAAAGAGGAAATGGATATACAACTCGACTGTTGCACTTCTCAAGGCACAGCTTCGAGCTCTATCCCTTGGTAATGACAATGAATCACCAGCATTGTACGCTCTTGAAGTACATGATGTCCCGGTAATATCTGAATTCCCAACGGTTTTTTTAAATGATCTTCCTGGTCTACCTCCGATTAGGGAATTCAATTTTGAGATCAAACTCATACCTAGGACCGGGTCTATCGTAATTCCACCATACAGAATGTCCAAGGTCGAGTTAGTTGACTTGGACAAGCAACTGAAGGAATTAGAGAGTAATGGCTTCATCAGAAAAAGTTCATCACCCTGGGGCGCTCCAGTTCTGTTTGTTCGCAAAAAGGATGGTTTGTTACGACTTTGCATCGACTATCACAAGTTGAATAACGCCACCATCAAGAACGGATACTCATTACCCAGGATCGATGACTTGTTCGACAAACTTAGAGATTTCAAGTACTTCTCTAAGATTGATTTATGATTCGGTTACCATCAACTCCGGATTAGAGAGTCAGAGATTACCAAGACAGCATTCAGAACTCGGTATGGTCATTACGAGTTCATGGTTATGCCGTTCGGTCTAACGAATGCACCTGCAGCGTTAATGGATTTGATGAACCGCATCTTCAGGTTATACTTGAACACATTTGTTGTGGTCTTTGTGGATGATATCTTGATATATTCCTCGACCGAGGAAAACCATAAGATACATCTAAAGATTGTCCTCTAGACCTTGAGAAGCCACCGGTTGTATGCAAAGTTGAGTAACTATGAATTTTGGGCGAAGCGAGGTCAATTCCTAGGTCATGTGGTTTCAGGCAATGGCATTGAGGTGGATCCTTCAAAGGTTGAAGCGATTTTAAGCTGGAAGTTGGCCACCACAGTTACTCAAATACGGAGTTTTCTTGGTTTGGCTGGCTACTACAAAGGCTTCATCAAGGATTTCTTAAAGATTGCTGAACCTATGACCAAGCTCACTCGAAAAGATGTACGATTCATCTGGAATCCTGCATGTGAATCGTCATTTCAGGAATTGAAGAAGGGCCTCACGACAGCACCAATACTAATCACTCCACGAAATGGAGTTGGATTTTCCTGTACACCGACGCCTCTCCCCATGGCTTAAGTGCAGTACCAATGCAAGAAGGCCAAGTTGTTGCATATGCTTCGAGGCAACTGAAGATTCATGAGGGCAATTACCCAATGCATGACTTGGAACTTGCATCTGTCGTATTCGCACTGAAGTTATGACGTCATTACCTATACGGTGAACGATTAGAGTTCTTCTCGAATCACAAGAGTCTTAAGTACATCTATACTCAGAGAGACCTAAACCTCCGCCAAAGACAATGGTTGGAATTCTTGAAAGATTATGACTTTCAACTCCAGTACCATCCCGGTAAGGCCAATGTTGTCGCAGAGCCCTGAGTAAAAAAACATATGTTGCTTGCACTCTTAACTTTGAGAAGGGGAAGTTGGCTACAGAGATGGAGAATTTTAACTTATAACTGATTGAGGAGGGAGAAAGATCACGACTCTCTTAATTATCAGCCAACTCTAAGTTGGTTTGAAAGATTTCAGCAGCTCAGGCCAACGACCCTATGTTAATAGAGAAACGAGAACTTCTACTCAGCAGACAGGACCTTCCTCACTGGTCGGTCTCTGAAGACGGGGTTGTTTTTTACAAAAAATGTCTCTGTCTACCGAACCATCCTGAGGTTCGGAAAGAAGTGCTAACTGAAAAATGTCTCTGTCTACCGAACCATCCTGGGGGAGACAAGATGTATAGGGATGTCAAGCGACAATTCTAGTTTTCTGGAATGGAGAAAGCTATTGCAGACTTCATGCTAGATGTCTCATTTGCAAACAAGTAAAGGTAGAACATAGACTTCCCTCTGGACTTCTCCAGCCTTTACCTATTGGAAAATGGAAGTGGGAGAACATTTAAATGGATTTTGTTGCAGCCTTGTCTCGAAATAATAAAGGTCAAGATGTTATCTGGGTTATCATTGACAGACTTACAAAGTCTACACACTTTTGCCAATAAAGTTCACAGATAACCCCACCAAGCTGCCGAGCTGTATGAAAGAGATATCGTACGCCTCCTTGGAATACCACTCACGATCGTCTTTGATTGAGACCCTCGATTCACATCAAATTTTTGGCAAAGCTTCCAGAGTAGAATGAGCTCTAGGATCACCATGAGCACAACCTTTCACCTTTAGACTGATGGGCAGTTGAGCAACTTATCCAGATCTTGGAGGACATGCTACGCAGTTGCATTTTGGATTTTCATGACAGATGGGAGAAACACTTTCATTTGGCTGAGTTTGCATACAACAACAACTACCAAACCAGAATCAGCATGACATCGTACGAGGCTCTCTATGGTCGCCCTTGCAGATCTCCGGTATGCTGGTTAGATATGGCAGATCGACTGCAGTTGGGGCCTGAACTAGTTCAAGAGACTTCTGAGAATATCACACTAGTAAAGAAACGACTTCATGTAGCACAAAGTCGATAGAAGAGCTATGCTGACAAACAGAGACAACCTCTAGAATTTCATAAGGGGGACTTGGTTTTTCTAAAAGTTCAGCCTACAAGAGGTGTCAAACGCTTGGGGATCAAAAGAAAGCTCTCCCTATGGTATATCGGTCCATTTTAGATCATTGAACGTATTGGCAAACTAGCCTATCGTCTATCCCTTCCATCGTCCATGTCTAAGGTTCAAGACGTTTTTCACGTATCCATGCTTCGAAAGTATCGTCTTGATCCTTCGCATATCATCCCTTTAGTCGAGGTTCGGGTTGAAGAAGGAAACAAGTATTAGGAGAGAGCGATATAGATTCTGGATAGAAAAACTCAAGAACTAAGGCGACGTAGCATACCACTTGTGAAAGTGCTTTGGGATCACCACGGAGTAGAGGAAGCAACATGGGAACTAGAATAAACAATTAAATAGAGATACCCTGAATTATTTTCTAGTAATAATTGATAATGTGATACATTATACTATTTCACTTATCAATAAAATGATGGAACTTTGTTTACAATATCGTAATATATTCTTTCATTTAAATAACTTTGCAAATGTCTGAAAATAATGTCGATGGAGGTAATGCACACATGCAATGGCCTTTTTGGCAACCTCTGACGACTCCTTCAGGATCTGAGTCAAGTCACAACTATTTTGCATCACCAACTCCATCGCCCCACAGACAGCGATCCGTATCGCCAGAGCTTGCATGGATTTTTCACAACAATTTTGTCCGAAACAATCCTGTACTTTCATCCTAGTAAGATCTCCTACCAAAATTGTCAGGGGGTCAGAGTCGGGCAACAGCACGAAAAAGCATTCCGTCACTGAACCTACCTCCCCTGAAACGCTGCAACTTGCAGAACCCTACGCCACCATCTGTGAGGCAAATGTCAGAACCTTCTGAGGACGAATCCGACTTCATTTGCTCTCCCTTGTTTGATGATATAGAGGATTCCACCGACCACAATGTTATTCAAGGGGCCTTATAGGCAGTACCCTGATCTTTTGAGTAATGACGACGGTGGTGAATCCCACTCAGACAACAATCATCACTATACAGACTGAATTTCGAGGGCTAAATTCTTTTAAAGGGGGTAGAGTGTAATACCTTAAGATTGTACACAAAAAAAAATATATTTAGAACTTCGGTCATCTGCCTAAACGTTCGGGCACTTTTTTCCTATAAAAAGAAACCTCCCCCCCCTCCCCTCATATTTTACACCAATCACTTGTGATTTATCTCTCTCTCTCACTCTCCTTAAGTTTTTCTCTTCTCTCTTTAAGACTCACTTTGCTGTGCAAAGCGGTTCTGCCCGGTGGAAGGCTCCAGTTCAAGGAGTTATTATATGAAGGTGGGGAACGAAACATAGGTTTGCGTGTCTTATAACTTTTATTAAAGTTTACATTCATTTATCATTATGTCTACTATTTATTTAGACTGCATTATTACGTATAATATTCATACCTGTCATACTTATGGCTGTATATTTGGAGTTCATGTATTTTACTGTTACTATGCCGGATTAGTGGTGTGGCAACCCCACACCCTAGACCGCCATCCCTCATGGATTGGCATGCGGAAGTGCGGGGTTAGGACACCCGGTGAAGGCATCCACGACCTCCTCGAATCATCCCATAAGATGATCGGGACCCTACAAGCCTCAACCAGACATTCCATAGAGTCCTCAAATTTTTTTTCTTTTTTTTTAAACCACATCAACCTAATAGACTTAGCAATTCTAATATCATGACATGTACATCCATATGAATCAACAAGATATAATCTCCCAATGAACAAGGCAATAATCATAAAGATCATATTAATTCCCAAATGAACATAAGACAATGATCCTTAAATAAAACATACAACCATGATCACAAAAGTCCTCAATTAAACCCAAGATAGTCTAAGGCACCATGTCTAGACCCATCATCAAAACCAAGTCCAAGGCATATAGCCAAATACATCAAAATCAAGCCCACAAGGCCAATATACATCAACATACCATAATACAACACAAACCCTCTCACCATCTAGGTTTAACAAGTGTTATATTAATTATATATGTATGAAAATAAGCAAAACATATACATATGTAAAAGACATCCATCCATGCACATCAAACCTAGACTCACATCAGGATGTCCATAGCTTCTGCAGTGGCTAACTCTCAAGAGAAGGCTATAACCTTGCCCTTGCCTTTGTCAGTAGAACCTGAAAAGAGAGTGAGAGTATGAGCCAACGGTGCCCAGTTATGTTCAGTAGTGCCATCAATTATACATCAATAAAAGTCACATATGCACATGCATGAAATTATGCTCATAAGTATGTGAAACATAAAACACATAATAAAATAAGAATGAACCATTTTCATGCACATTTAAAAACTCCACTGACCCTTAGTTATATTTACAGACCGTAGGCCGGTCCTCTATCTTGGAGTATAACTTGCATCCTAGGGTCGTCTCATTCGATTCATTTCACTTAACCTAAGTGAAATGATCCTACAAGCGTGGTATTACATACACAACCGCCATGGGTCATCTTATCCTGATCGTTCACTTCCAGCCTAAGTGGAATGATCCTGCCAACGAGGTATTACATACAAAACCGCCATTGGTCATCTCATCCTGATCATCCACTTTCAGCCTAAGTGACATGATCCTACCAGTGGGGTATTAAATACTCAACCGTCATTGGGGTATGTTGGCCTCATACCCCTAACCTTCGTTTATAGAAGATTCTACCTCAACCCTCTAGAAAAGTTAGCTTGGCAACATGCACAAGCTTCCTAGGAACACCTAGGGAACTTAGCTTAGAACACCAAGCTTCTAAAGTCTCAATGCATGCCATTTTTAAACATATTAAACACATGCATTTCTCAATGATATTTCATGACATTCAACATACAAGGATAATTTAATATGATGACACATGTGATAAACAAAATGAACAACGACTCACAACCAATGCCACGCAAGCAAAGCTATCCCCACACGGCCTACATGAATCCCAATGCAAAACAAGATCCTATAAATCATAGATTCATGCACATGTATCAATTATCATGACCATCCATACATAGACACACTAATCATGATCAATTCATAATCCAACACATTGGCCTTACCAGGATGGTATTCCAATGTAAAATCATAGTCCTTCAGGAATTCTAACCACCTTCTCTGCTTTATGTTCAATTCTTTATGAGAAAAGAAATACTTGAGGTTCTTGTGGTCAGAATACAAGGTGAACTTCTCACCATAGAGATAATGCCTCCAAATCTTCAGAACGAAAACCACTACGGCCAGTTCTAAGTCATGAACAGGATAGTTCTTCTCATGCACCTTCAACTACCTCGATGCATAAGCAAGGACCCTATCCTTCCACATCAACACACACCCTAAGCCGATACGAGAGGCATCAGCGTAGATAACCAACTCCTGACCAAGCTCTTGTAGAATCAATACTGGTGCAGATGTCAATCACTATTTTAGCTCTAGAAAGGCATTCTCACACTCATTCGCCCACACAAAGGGCACATCCTTCTAGGTAAGCCTAGTAAGAGGTGCAACCAACTTGGAAAAGCCCTGCACAAACCTCCTGTAATAACTTGCTAAACCCAGAAAGCTCATGATCTCGGTCACTGTGGTAGGTTTAGGCCAACTGATAATGGCTTTGACCTTGCATGAATCAATAGAAATCCCCTCTGAACTCACCACATGACCCAAGAATTTCACCTCGGTGATCCAAAACTTGCACTTACTCAGCTTTGCATACAATCCATGCTCTCTCAGAGTCTGCAAAATCACTCTGAGGTGTTCCTCATGCTCAGCCTGAGTCTTGGAATACACGAGTATGTCATCAAGGAAGACAATGATAAACTTATCCAAATACTGCCTAGAGATTCTTTGCATCAGGTTCATGAACATCACCGGTGCATTAGTCACACCAAAGGCATCACAAGAAACTCATAATGTCCATACCGGGCCCTAAAGGCTGTCTTAGGTACATCTTCATCCCTGATTCTCAATTGATGATAACCGAAACACAGATCAATCTTCGAGAAGAATCTCGCTCCCTTCAGCTGGTCAAACAAATCATCAATCATCGGGAGAGGATACTTATTCTTAATGGTCACCCTATTGAGTTAGCTTGGCAACATGCACAAGCTTCCTAGGAATACCTAGGGAACTTAGCTTGGAACACCAAGCTTCTAGAGTCTCAATGCATGCCATTTTTAAACATATTAAACACATGCATTTCTCAATGATATTTCATGACATTCAACATACAAGTATAATTTAATATGATGACATATGTGATAAACAAAATGAACAACGACTCACAACCAATACCACGCAAGCAAAGCTATCCCCACACGGCCTACATGAATCCCAATGCAAAACAAGATCCTATAAATCATAGATTCATGCACATGTATCAATTATCATGACCATCCATACATAGACACACTAATCATGATCAATTCATAATCCAACAAGTCCATGTGCATCTAATTCCCACCATGAGTCACCCATATCATGATCAACCTCGACATCCGTGCTAAGCCTCGGATAAGGCTAAGTTCCAAAAACTAAGACAATCACTTAGTCAAGGTCATTCAATCCTAACACAAGTCTTTTTCTCCATTTCTTTCCATGAAATCACCATTGAAGGTGAGAGTAAGCTTTCTAATGGTGTAGTTTTCTCCATAGGTCACGATTTTGGGTGTTCCCTAACCTAAGGTTGGTTGATTTTCGCTCTTTTGAGCTTGCTTATGGTAGAAGCAACCTTCCTTGACCTAAATCTACACTCCATGAGCATTTCTCAAGCACTTCACCACATTTTTGGTGGTGCAAGAGTTTAGGGTTTTGTTGGAAACCCTTTGGGCCGTGGTGTATGGTATAGATTTGGGTTTCTTGGCAGATTTGGAACCCAATGGTACCATTTTTTCCAATTTCTAACAAGAAATTGGTGGATCTAAGTGTAATGGCCTAAACCCTAGAAATCGAACTTAGGGTTTTCCTTTGGGCTTGCATGTCAACTATGTTAGATAAATGGCTGATTCTAGTTGATTGATGGTGGTGTTCAGTATTTTTATCGATCGAAAACCCTAGTTGTAGTGTAAAATCGGCCTACGGATTGATTTTGAGGATTTTGCCCAAATTGGGGCTTTTGACCTAAACCAAGTCAATTGATCAAATTGACTTGGGGATTATCTAATTGGACCTAAATTGAGTGGAATCATGGGTTTATAATGTTTGAACCTATATTAATTTTATATGACTTAGTTCAATTCCACTCTATGCCTATTGTACAGATTTTCCCTAAATTGGAGTTTTTGATGCTCTTGACTTAGAATCTTGAAATTGATGCAGTGTATGTCTAATTGAGCATGATTAGAGTTGTTTAAGCTATTTAATTTGACGAAAGTGACCATGTCATGGGTTCGGCCATTTATGATCAAATTTGGGCATGTTTATGCCTAAGGAATTGGGAATTCAGTATTTGTTATTAATTAAATGATTTATGAATGAGAATTAGGCATTAGAGACCTAATGTATATGAAATGAGTTGTATGTTGTGTTTAGATGGGGTATTAGGCCCATTGATCATGTGTGGGCTGATTTAAGGTTGATGTGTATTTCTATGTGATTGAACATAAGAATTGATCTATGGTTGTATATTGATGATTATTTCAGAATCTTGGTTTGGTTGATTCGGTTTTGGTTATCGTGTGTGGTTAGATACTCTCGTGAGGCTTGGTAGTGAGTAGATTTCATTTATGTTTAAATCTCTCATATCATCATATTACTTAAATCTTGTATGTTTGAAAGCATGAAACATATTCTAATGGTTTGAATGATGCATGTTTTGGAATAAAACCTTATGACCTTGGTTTGGCTCATCTATCTGGCTAATAGGGAGACTTAACCTTGTCATAAGAGGGTTTTAGTATGAAAATATGATTGGGCATGAGAACGGTACGGTAAAATTATACGTACACTAGTAACTCCAACGCATATAAATGTTGATCTAGAAAACAATTGCGTTTTTACTTGCATTAAACTTATTATAAATGATTGATAGCTATATGTTATGAGATTTTAATCATACTACACATTGACATGCATACATGATGTTTTATTGATGAGTATTGATGGCATACCTGAATTCTATTCACTGGGCATTGTTGGCTTATCCTCATTTCCCTTTTTCAGGTCCTTCTGTTCCAGATAAGGGCAAGGGAGTAGTTTCTTGAGGACCTTGCTGGCGAGAGAGTTAAGGGCCTCAACGTGAGTTAGGAGGCAAAATTTTTGGGCGAACTTGGTTTTAATTATGATGTAATCATATTTTGTAGTATGTAATTATAACACTTTCCACACTTTATAGTATTGGTGAGTTGAGTTTTGTTAGATAGGCCACGTGGGCAGATGAGGGATTTGGTACCCATGGCTTGGGAACTTTTATGTATTTCCTTTTGATGGATAGTTTAGATGTGGAATTACTTCTGGAATCATTTTATGAACTTATCTTTTGTGTTGATTATTAGTATGTCTGGTAGAATTGCTCAGGTTTGTATAAGGCTCGTAGGGTTTCAACCGCCTCACGTGGGTTGAGGGTGGTTGGAAATGCCTACGCCGGGCGTTCAACCCTGGCATTCGGCACATCGTTCCGCAGGGACGGTGGTCTGGGATTTGGGGTTGCCACAATGCCATTGTTTTTCATAAGTCTGTTTCCATGAACATGCCTAATTCACGTCAGATTAAAACAAACTGATCCTTAGGCAGAGGTTTCATGAATATATCGGCTAATTGATCTTTAGTGCCTATGTGTATGAGTTTGACATCGCCTTTTTGCTCATTATCTCGAAGAAAATGACGTCGAATCTCAATGTGCTTTGTTCTTCAGTGCAACATTGGATTTTTGGAGATATGAATTGCACTGTCGTTGTCACAAAAGAGATCCGCACATTCAACATGAATTTCGTAATCGGATAGTTGAGCGCAACAACTTCCGTCTGCAACATATTCCCGTTCGGCGGTGGATAAGGCTACAAAGTTTTGTTTTTACTGAACCAAGAAATCAACGAACCACCTAAGAAGTGACAAAAGCCAGAGGTACTTTTTCGATCAACTAGACTGCCTACATAGTTAGAATCCACAAAGCTACAAAGATCCAACAATGCACTCTTGTTATACCAAGTTCCCATGTCTAGTGTCCCACTTATGTATCTAAATATTCTTTTTAAGCATTTAAGGTGGGATTCCTTCGGATCAGATTGGAATTGAGCACACAAACATACGCGGAACATGATGTCTGGTCGACTTGCTGTTAGATACAACGAACTGTCAATCATTCCTCGATACATCTTTACATCTATCGATTTTTCAGTCACATCTTTATCCATTTTGATGGATGAACTGCAAAAAGTGTCACTTGATTTCAAGTTTTCAAACTTGAATTTCTTTATCATGTCTCTTCAATATTTTGACTGACTTAACAATATCCCATTTTTCATTTGTTTGATCTGTAAGCCAAGGAAGTAATTCAGTTCTCCCATCATAAATGAAGAGAATTCTTCACAAAGTGATTTGTTCGAGGCATCGACAATGATGTCGTCAACATAAATCTGTACTACTAACATATCCTCACCATTGTTTTTAATAAACAAGGTCGAATCTAACTTTCCTTTCTTAAAATCATGTTCTAATAAGAAATAACTTAGTCTGTCATACCATGCTCTGGGTGCTTGCCTTAATCCATATAAGGCTTTGTGATGGCGATAAACCTGATTTGGTCTATGAGTGTCCTCAAAGCCTGGCGGTTTCTTTACGTATACCTCTTCATTTATGAACCCATTTAAAAACGCGCTTATGACGTCCATTTTGTATTGTGGGAAATCCTTATAGCAAGCATAAGCTAGTAACATTCGAATTGCTTCTAGTTTTGCTACAGGTGCAAATGCCTCTTCATAGTCTATTCCTTCCTCTTGGTTGTACCCTTGTGCAACCAATCTTGCCTTATTTCTAACGATCTCTCCTTGTTCATTTTTCTTATTCCTAAAGACCCATTTTGTTCTAATGACTGTGTGGTGACTAGGTCTAGGAACAAGTTCCCACACTTTGTTTCTTACAAAGTGTCCTAATTCCTCTTGCATCGCTAAAATCCAAAATTCATCATCCAAGGCTTCCTCAACCTTGGTTGGCTCTATCTGGGAGACAAATGCTACATGTCCTTGATCTCGACTAACAGATGCTCTAGTGGTTACTCCTCTTGTTGGATCACCTATAATTTGATTTGTCGGGTGATCTATGAGTAATCTAGAGTTTTTAGGATGTTCTATGATGGATTCATTTCTATCTTCCTCACTTGTCTCTTGATTTTCATATTCTTTTAACGAAATGAGGTCCTCATCGTCATCAAGATCTATTTTCTCCAATTCCTTTTCTAATGGCGCTCTTGGGTCGACTTCATCGAATTTTATATGGATTAATTCCTCAATTGTCTTCGATGATTTATTGAATACCCTGTATGTCGTGCTATGAGAGGAATATCCTAGAAATATGCCTACATCAGATTTTGGATCAAACTTGTCTAAGTTGTCTTTATCATTTAAGATGTAGCACTTACATCCAAATACTCGAAAATGGCTTATGATAGGTTTTCTATCTTTCCACATTTCATACGGAGTTTTATTTAACTTCTTTCTAATCATAGTCCTATTCATCACATAACATGCAATGTTTATGGCTTCAACCCAAAAGTATTTTGCCACATTGTATTCACACAACATGGTCCTGCACATTTCCTGATACAACTCTATTTTACTGTGGAGTTCTGGGAGATGAAAGATGATGGGTGTATCCTTGTTTGTTACAGAAGTCTTCAAGATTTTTATTAACAAACGCTCCACTCCTATCACTTCTAATAATAGTGATCTTATACCCCTGCTCATTTTCAACATGAGAACAGAATTTTACAAACACATCAAACACGTCAAGCTTATGAGCTCAAAAGTAAATCCATGTAAATCTGGTGAAGTCGTCCACAATCACAAAGCAATATGATTTTCCACCTAAACTAAGTGTACGTGTGGGTCTGAAAAAATCGATCTGAATAAGTTCTAATGCTCTAGATATGGAGTTCTTGTTCTTGTTCTTAAAAGAGGATTTTGTGTGTTTGCCTAGTTGACAAGGTTCACATACTTTATCCTTTAAATACACCCCTTTGGGGATGCCTCAAGCAAGATCGAATTTAGCAAGTCTAGAGATGTCGTCCATTCCTATATGAGCTAATCTTCTATGCCATAACCATGCATCATTATGATGAATTGCACTCAAACACGAAACAATTTTATTACCAATATCACAAAAATTAATGACATACACATTCTTATCACAAGAAGCAGTAAAAACAATGCTATCATCATCATGCTATACAACACATCTTGTAGCTTCAAATGAAATGACATACCCCTTGTCACACAATTGGCTAATGCTCAAGAGGTTATGCTTCAGCCCATTAACAAAGAGAACATCAGATATTGTTAAAGAGTTGTTACCTATTTTACCGACTTCAGTGATCTTTCCTTTGTTGTTGTCTCCAAATGTGACAACTCCTCCATCTTTATGAGTAAGATTCAGGAACTTTGATCTATCACTGGTCATATGCCTAGAACACCCGCTATCTAAATACCATGATTCATGCTTGGAGCCATCGTACATCATATGAAAAATCTTTGATTTTGGTACCCAAAATCCTTTGTGTCCTTGAGAGTTAGCTTCACTTAAGATGGATTTCTCTATCCAAGCTAGTTTTCCCTTATGTTTGCGTAAGATAGGGCATCTTACTATAGTGTGTCCTTGCCTATTGCAATGGTGGCAGATAGGCCTTTTGGTCAGTACATGGTCATAGTTTCTTTGTTTATGTCCTACACTATATCCTAGATCGGCTTTGTTAAATACACATCTCTGTGAACTCTTGACATCATGTCAAACATCTTCTGTCCATTAGTGAACTTGGTCACTATAGACGTTAGATCTTCCACACTTTTTCTAAGTGTGTCTCTTTCCTCGCTAACCTTTTCAAGGTTCACCTATAAAGCACCATTGCTCTCAAGAGGCAACTCTATTTCCTCTAAGGCTGTGATCAAAGCCTTTTTCAGCTTTATGTTCTTTCTAATTTCCTTGTCAAGTTGACTTTTTACAAAACTAAAATCATTATCATCTACTAAATCATCAAAGTCAAAAATTTTTAGGGTCAGAAAGTTTTACCTTGGTGTTTGCCATTAAACACAGTATGGCCTTCTCATCATCAGATTTAGACTCATGCTCGCTGGATGATGTGTTATCCCATGTTTCCTTAAGAACCTTCTTTTCTTTTCTTCTATCATTGAAGGTATTTTTCTTCTTGTTTGGACACTCGATTTTCACATGCCCCGACTTATTGCACCCAAAACATATTAATTACTTTGGTTTTGCACCAAACTTCTTGTTCTTGTAAAATTTTGATCTTGGTCCACCTTTTCCTCTTTTTCTTATTATCTGACTCAGTCTTTGGGAGAGCATTGCTACTTCATCATCCGTGTCATTTTCTAAAGACGTTTCTTCAATATTGTTTTGTGTAGCATTTAGAGCTAGATCTTTCTTTGTTTTCGTCTCTTCTTTTTACACACTTTTTTCTCTTTCCTTCAGCTTCATTTCATGTACCATTAGTGATCCACAGTTCATCGAAGGTATATTCTCCAAGGTTCTTTGCCTCTTCTATGGCAGTGACCTTTGGATCCCATTCTTTTGGTAATCCTCGTACAAGCTTCCCAACAGTTATTGCTTTAGGGTAGGTTTCACTGAGATTTTTTATCTCATTTAAGATCTTGGTAAATCTTGTTATACCGTCAGATATTTCCTCACCTTCTTTCACCTTGAAGGTTTCATATGCTTCTTCAAGGATGCGCAACTTTGTTTCCTTGACTTGCTTTGTTCCTTCGTGAGTAACCTCAAGTTTGTCCCAAATTTCTTCGGTTGTTGTACTAAGACTTACTCAGTTAAACTCATTTGCTGATAGACTCCAAAATAGTATATTAATGGCTTGGTCATTTAGTTGCTCCGGTTTCTTTCATGAGGTGACCAATCATGCCTTGCTTTCATCACATTTTCACCATCTTCAATCTTCGTAGGTGGCTGGAACCCATTTATCACTATGTCTCACATTTCCCCACCTTGCGCTCTAATGTAGAAATGCATTCGAGTTTTCCAACAAAGATAGCTATCTCCTCCAAAAAGTCATGGTTGATGGGATGATGATCCTTCCTTGAAGACCCCCCTAATAATGTCATTTCCTGCCATAATCTCAAAATAATTATTAAATACTTTTGAGTGAGCAACCCGCTCTGATACCACTTGATGGACACCCAAGGGGGGGTGTGAATTTAGTGTTAGCCTATTATTCAAAATCATTTTCAAATATTTGGAATACATGAATAAACAGTAACGCATGAATATGAATAAAACAACAAAATAAATAATGCACAATGATATATAGTGGTTCGGCTTCCCAATAAGCCTACCTCCACTACCTAGTCTCCCCGACTAGGATTTCCAGAACTCTTCACTAAACTGATCCTACTTCACGGGTGAGGATCAAACCGGATACAAACACCAATTCTCCGCAGGAGAATCTTTCCAACTACCACACTTGCTAGATTTCAATAATACATCGGTTTATCAACTGGAAATTTGCTCAACAAGGGAACAAACTCCAAGAAAAAGTAAATTACAACTTTAAATGATTTCCTGTAGGATTTCTCAGCCACTATAGTAATGAAAAGCATGCACAGTATTAAATCAAGAAATCAAAATGATATTACCTCGAAACAAACCAGAAATTAGATATGTGATAAAGCTCAAGATGATGAACAACTTTGGTTAAGTAAGAAATACCAGAATCTCAGTGCATCAGCAAGTATTTTCAAATCTTTAATGGAGGTTGCCTCTAGTTACAGAGAAATAACTTCAAAGAAGGATAATAAAAGTTCTTGACGTTAAAACAAGTTTTAATGATTGTTTTTATAGCAAAACATGTTTCATAACCCTAAACCTATTAGAAGTTTTAATCTTGCATTAGTGAAATCAATGGCCCACATTGATTGCTTACGTTTAAAACTCGAAAATGAGCAAATATGGAAAAAACATGATGGAGTGCATTTCAAGACACCCGAGAGAAAAACAACACATTTCCATACACTAGCTGAAACGCGTTTCACGAGACCCGAGACAAAGATGAAAATATTTTGTCAAACTAGCTGGAACAATGAAACGCGTTTCAGTGAGCCCGAGGCAAAAACACAATAACGCGAGTTTTGAATAACTGGAACGTGTTTCACTCAACTGAAACATGTTTCACCAAACCCGAGAGTTATGCACACTCTTTTCCTTGTACCTGAAAAGTGTTTCTCCTTGTTGGAGTGCGTTTCAGATTGTCCGAGGTGAATGAGATGTGTTTTTGCTACCGGAGTGCCTTCCACAAAATAGGAATGCATTCCATGGGTTCTTGGGAAACATATACATATGAAAAATACCATTCTAGAACATGTTTATGTTTTGTGATTGATATAACGATGAAAACTATTCGTAACGCAATCAATTAGATTCAAAATCGAAATATCATGCAGTGAGTTCTTTGAAAATAAGCATACATACGAGATTCACTTTCAAAGGCATGCAATATGATCATTTTAAGATAAATGTAATGAGAAAACATTTATGATCATGAACGAAAGAATAAATAACCGAAAAGTTATTAATTCAAGAAATCAAAAAACCAAATAGGAAAAGTCTCGAGAAAAACCCATAAAACACAAGTGGCTGATCAATCAAGAAAGAAACCTACAACCTAAGAAGATCTAAAGCAACCACAAAATGAAATATTATTACAGTCTATTTTCTTTGATCTCTGGCTGACTTCAGTTTGAATTTGACTTGTCTTCTGTTGACTTTAGCTTACTTGCATTGCTTGCACGTTAGAGTTCCTTGGTAGTTGTACTTAAGATTTTGCTTTTGGAGCTACTATGAGATGGGTGTTTCAGACTTTAAGACTTGTAACATATAAATCTGAAACATGCTCAACACAAAAGTTAGATAATGTAAAATATCGTTCGGAATCATCAAAAGTGCAAAGGGTGAGGGTCATTAAGTCAACATGCCTTAGGTGATAAGTTGAGTTTTAGTTGTTAGTTTTCACATTAATTTCATAGGTTTTTAGGTGCATTTAGCTAGTTTTTAGATATATTTTCATTAATTGTTCATATTTAGTGTTTTAGGTTCATTTAGATGTTTTTGTTAATTTTTGACTTTAGTTCTAGGTATTTTCATGAATAAAATGCATTAGGCTTGCTTAGGAAAATAATCTTGATTTTTAAGTATTTTTCCTAATATCATTTGCATCACTTCCATATTAATATTTTCATACTTTACAGGTTAATATATACTTGTATATAAATTTTTGTCACTTGATTAATATATATCATTTACTTGTGTTTCTTCCATTTTCTTTTGTAGGTGAATAAGGAGCATAATGAGGAGCAATTTAAGCCAAAATGAGGTCAAGAACATGCCCAAGATGTGGACCAAAATGTGTGCATTTTTCGTTCTGGGCACCGCAGCGCTAGGATCATCAATATTTATATCGCAAGTGTACGATTGTCAAGTTGTAATAATCCCAAGGTGAGTTGGGTATCGTCCTCAGGGATAGTTAATTTAAGTATTAAAAATGCTCAAAACCACTATAATTTTGATTTTATCTAAGTGATCAAACTATGATGAATTAATTGTTGAAAGAGTAAATTGAACCAAATCAAACAAAATTAAGTAAATCTAGTATAAACTGGAGAAACATTAACGGATGGATAATTCTAGGGAGATGATTTCACTATGTTTACCAATTATGAATTCCTAAAACATGCATCACAGATTAATCCATTAATTTATAAGTCAAGAATCCCAATTCATCCAATTCCCTCTCCCGAGTAATAAATTTAATTTATAATCCTAAAATATTAGTTTCACTCTCCCGAGTCATAAAACTAACACAATAAGAAATTCCTTAAGATCTATGATTCTTTTTAGCAACTTCATAGGAATTTATGTGTCACACCCCGCCCGAAAGCGCCTAAACCGGCGGGACACTCACGGACGGGGCGCAAATGCATTATAACAATAACTGAGTGCGCGGAAACACGATCAAGTACAAGTCTGATTTCATAAATTTTAGAATATATTTGTACATGAAATAGTTAAAGGAACATTCTCCCAAAATCTCCAATGAATAATACAAAGGGTACAAAATGTGGGCCCAAAAACCTGCACCCAGTCCACCCTAATCTCCTGTGAAAAATTGGATAACAACGGGGTGAGATACACGCTCAGTGGGTAAAATAGTTTGTGAATATAACAATTAATAAAGCAAACTTCATAATCAAATATCTTAAATAAACATCAGAGCATCATAATCAATCTAATATGTATGTATGCATAACACCATCTCGTATTGGTTTGATGATTGTACATAGCCTGAGCTCACGTGCAGATGTCCCTTCCCAGGAGTAGTCGGGTTCTCATTGTGACTCTCTGGATTCACGTACAGATGTCCCTCCCTAAGAGTAGCCAGGTTTACATTGTACGTCCCTCTCCAGAGAAATATAATGAATAGCGAGCATCGCTTCTAACTATTCTATGACTCATAAACCATATACGTCCCTAGGTGGTGCTATGTATGATGCCAATGCATGAACTGATCCGGTCATTACTTAACATTTAGACAGAATTTGGCAACGTCTACTAATCCTTATCAGGGTCGGTGTCACTACGTGCAAGGTTAGGGCATTCAGTATTACTTGTATAAGCTGATAGGTTTCGAATAAGACCAACCATCAGTCTCCAGTTGAGAGGTGAGACACGAGGTCTACTTAAATACCAATCGTCTAGAACAACACTCTGCCTCCCGTTTACTATTTAAAGTTACTGAGGACAAGACTGAGTCTGGTTGAGCCAGATTGACCACTAATCCGGCATAACAACAGTGTAATACATGAACTCCAATTATACAGGCATAAGTATGACAGTATGAACATTATACGCAATAATGCAGTGTAAATGAATAGTAAACATAATGATAAATTAATGTAAACATTAATAAAAGTTATAAGACACACAAACCTATGTTTCGTTCCCCACCTTCAGATAAAAGCTCCTTCCAGAACTGGCGCCTTCCCCCGGGCAGAACCACGTTGTACCGCACAGAGAGTCTTGGAAAGAGAGTCTCAAAAGAGAAGACAAAAACTCAAAATGAGTGAAAGAGAGAAGGAAAATCACAAGGAGAAATGATTTTGGTGTGAGAAATGAGGAGGGGGAGGGTTGTTTATATAGAAAATTTGGAGCCTGAACGTTCGGCCCCGTCTGCCCAGACGTTAGAGCAGGTGCCCGAACAATTATTATTTTTTTTTTCCAAACCTAGGGTATTACACTCTACCCCCCTTAAAAGGATTTCTCCTTCGAAATTAGTTCAAGTAGTCATGATGGTTATCTGCTTGTGATTCACTGCCGGCGTCATCGTTTGCTAGTTCAGGATAGTGCCTGTATGGTCCTTGAATGGCACTGTGGCCTGTGGAATCCTCAACATCATGAAACCATGGAAAGCAAATGGAGTCGAATTCATCCTCAGAAGATTCCAACCTTTGCTTAACCGATGGTGGTGTAGGGCGCTGGTGGCATCATTTAAGGCGAGGTAGGTTGAGCGGTGGGATGTTTTTTCGTGTTGTTGCTCGAATCCGGCTGCCTAGCAATTTTGGTAGAAGATCCTACCAAGATGAGGGCACGGGATTGTTTTGGGAAAATTTGTTACAAAAAAACCATGCACGCTCTGGCGATAAGGATCAATGTCAGTGTGGTAATGGAGTTGGTGATGCAAAGTAGTTGTGGCTAGACTCAGATCCTGGAGGAGTCGCCACAGGTGGCCAAGGAGGCCATTGCGTGTGTGAGTCACTATATCCATCGATATTATTTTCAGACATGTGCATAGTTATTCAAGTGAAACGATGGATTAAGATATTTGTAAACAAAGTTCCATCATTTTATTAATAAGTGAAATAGTATAATGTATCACATCATCAGTTATTACTATAAAACAGGGTATTTCAGTTTAATTGTTGCTTCTAGTTCCCATGTTTCTTCCTCTACTCCATGGTGATCCCAGAGCACCTTCACAAGTGGTATGCTACGTCGCCTTAGTTCTTGAGTTTTCCTATCCAAAATCTGTATCACTCTCTCCTGATACATGTTTCCTTCCTCAACCCGAACCTCGACTAGAGGGATGATATGCGAAGGATCAGGACAATACTTTCGAGCATGGACACGTGAAAAACGTCATGAACCTTAGACATGGACAATGGAAGGGACAAACGATAAGCAAGTTTGCCAATACGTTCAATGATCTGAAATTGACTGATATACCGTGGGGAGAGCTTTCCTTTGATCCCAAAGCGTTTGACACCTCTTGTGGGCTGAACTTTTAGAAAAACCAAGTCCCCCTATCAAATTCTAGAGGCTGCCTCCGCTTGTCAGTATAGCTCTTCTGTCAACTTTGCGTAACACGAAGTCGTTCCATTACTAATGTAATCTTCTCAGAAGTCTCTTGAACTAGTTCAGAGCCCAACTGCGGTCGATCTACCATATCTAACCAGCATACCAGAGATCTGCAAGGGCAAGCATAGAGAGCCTCGTACGGTGCCATGCCGATACTAGTTTGGTAGTTGTTGTTGTATGCAAACTCAGCTAAATGTAAGTACTTTGCCCATCCGTAACATGTCTTCCAAGATTTGAATAAGACGCTCTGAGTGTCCATCACTCTGAGGGTGAAAGGTTGTGCTCATGGTGATCTTAAAGCCCATTCTACTCTTGAAACCTTGCCAAAACTTTGACGTGGATCGAAGGTTTCAATCAGAGACGATCGTGAGTGGTATGCAATGGAGGTGTACGATCTCTCTTTCATATAGTTCGGCAAGTTTGGCGGGGTTATCCGTGAACTTTATTGGCGAAAAGTGTGCAGACTTTGTAAGGCCGTAACAAAATCCATTGCGATGTTCTCCCACTTCCATTCTCCAATAGGTAACGGCTAGAGAAGTCCAGAGAGAAGTCTTCGTTCTGCCTTAACTTGCTGGCAAAGGAGACATCGAGCAACGAAGTGTGCAATCGCCTTCTTCATTAAAAAAAAATAGAATTGTCGCTTGACATCCTTGTACATCTTGTCACCCCCAAGATGCATAGCGAACCTCGAACAGTGCATCTCAGTGAGCACTTCTTTCCGAACCTCAGGATCGTTCGGTAGACAGAGACGTTTTTTATAGAAAACATCCCCGTCTTCAGAGACCGACCAGTGAGGAAGGTCCTGTCAGCCGAGTAGAAGTTCGCGTTTCTCCATTAACATAGTGTCATTGGCTTGAGCTGTTGAAATCTTTCGAACCAGCTCAGAGTTGGCTGACAATTGAGAAAGTCGTGATCTTGCTCCCTCTCCGATCAGTTGTAGGTTAAAATTCTCCATCTCTGTAGCCAACTTCCCCATTTCGAAGCTAAGAGTGCAAGCAACATAAGATTTTCTACTCAGGGCATCAGCCACAACATTGGCCTTACCGGGATGGTACTGGAGTTGAAAGTCATAATCTTTCAAGAACTCCAACCATCGTCTTTGGCGGAGGTTTAGGTCTCTCTGGGTGTAGATGTACTTAAGACTCTTATGATCCGAGAAGACCTCAAACTGTTCACTGTATAGGTAATGACGCCATAACTTCAGTGCAAATACGACAACTGCAAGTTTCAAGCATGTGTTGGTTAATTGCCCTCATGAATTTTCAGTTGCCTCGAGGCATATGCGACAACTTGGCCTTCTTGCATTAGTACGACACCTAAGCCTTGGAGAGAGGCGTCGGTGTATAGTGAAAATCCAAGTGCATTTCTTGGAGTGATGAGTACTGGTGCCATCGTGAAACGCTTCTTCAATTCCTAAATGATGTTTCACAGGCGGGATTGCAGATGAATCGCACATCTTTCCGGGTGAGCTTTGTCATAGGTTTTGCAATCTTTCAGTAGTCCTTGATGAAGCGTCTGTAATAGCCAGCCAAACCAAGAAAACTCCTAATTTGAGTAACAGTGGTAGGTTGCTTCCTGTTTAAAACCGCTTCAACCTTAGAAGGATCGACCTCAATGCCATTGCCTAAAACCACATGGCCTAGGAATTGAACTCGCTTCGCCCAAAATTCGCACTTACTCAACTTTGCATACAACTGGTGGCTTTTCAATGTCTGGAGGACTATCTTCAGATGTATCTTATGGTCTTCTTCAGTTGAGGAATATATCAAGATATCGTCCACAAAAACCACCACAAATCGGTTTAAGTATAACCTGAAGATGCGGTTCATCAAATCCATGAATGCAGCAGGTGCATTTGTTAGACCGAACGGCATGACTAAGAACTCGTAGTGACCGTACCGAGTTCTGAATGTCGTCTTGGTAATGTCCGACTCTCGGATCTGGAGTTGGTGATAATCGGATCGTAGATCAATCTTAGAGAAGTATTAGGCATCTCTAAGTTGGAAGAACAAGTCATCGATCCTAGGCAACGGGTATCTGTTCTTAACGGTGACGTTATTCAGCTTGCGATAATCGATGCAAAGTCATAACAAACCATCTTTTTTACGAACAAACAGAACTCGAGCGCCCCAGGGTGATGAACTTTTTCTGATGAAGCCAATTACTCTCTAATTCCTTCAGTTGTTTGTCTAATTCGACTAGCTCGACATTTGACATTCTGTACGGTGGAATTGAGATAGGCCTAGTCCCAGGTATGAGATTGATTTCAAAATCGACTTCCCTAACCGGAGGTAGACCAGGAAGGTCATTTTGAAAAACTATTGGGAATTCAGATATTACTAGGACATCGTGTACTTCGAGAGGGTACAGTGCTGGTGATTCATTTTCATTACCAAGGGATAGAGCTCAAAGCTGTGCCTTAAGAAGTGCAGCAGTCGAGTTGTGTATCCATTTCCTTGTTCCCTAAATCTTGACAAACTCCCCCGTGGGCAAGGTTTACTGAACTTGCTTCTTCATACAATCGATATTTGCATTCAGTGGTGCAAGCCAGTCCATGCCGAGGACGATGTCAAAGTTTTCAATGTCCATCACAAAAAGATCTGCATATATTATCTGTTCTGACATTCGAAGCTCACATCGAGAGCACTGCAAATTCACATCAGTACAAGATCCTAAAGGTGATGTGACATGGATTGTGATTTATGTGGGTTCAGGATGCAACGTCAGTACTTCAGGAGTTGGAAACCTTTGGTATGTAGTATTGTCTTGAGTTGGCATGCTCCAGGAAGGTGGATTTGCTGAAACTTCTTGTCTATCCTGATTTGGTTGAGGTGGATTTAGGTTGGCAAATAAATCTTCCTCAGAGAATAGGCGCTCAGTTGGATCATTATTGGAGGCTGGGTTTGACGTAGGGTTTTGGTTTGGCTCGTTATTTGGTACTTCCCTAACAGGAATCTTGCGTCGACTTTTTCGGTAGCAAGTTTAAGTCACTTATGTCGCAAAGAAAGTCAGGATGCTTACAAGTTAGTAGCGCCCTCACTTCATTATTCAGCAGAACGCATATACATAATAAGTGCCCTCAAGGAACAAAATGACAAAATTGATATTGTGTGTCTGGACCTTGATTACAGAATCAAGACATTAATTCAACAACCATCATTGTTCTAACAAGTACACTATATCAGTCTACTTTTTTAGAACAGATCTTTGCACATAATCCTTTTCAGATTTATCAGAGATCTTCTTTGATACATGAATCAAGTTTCTCTAAAACTTTCCTTATTCATGTAGTCTGAAAAGAATCAAATGTTAGTGAAAATTAAAGTTTCCATTCTCATATAACATTCTAGTCGTTGTGTGTAAACGTTCACATTGTATTTGAATTTCAAATGTCTAACGACTATTATCTACTAGGTCTATAAATACCAACACTTTGAATCAAACAACTTGCCGATAATTTTTATTGTGCCAAAAACTTTTTAAAAGTTAGTCGATGTTTAATCTTTCAAAATGTTTTTCAAATGCACTAAGTTTTCAAAGTATTCTTCACTGATACTTTGCATAGTCAATAGATTTTCATATTGAGCTTCAATTATATTCAATCTTTGAAAATTTATTTTGAACTGGTTTCTACTCAAATTCTCAGCCTGGATTTATACTTAACTTCAATCATGCTGATGAAGGAATTTGAGAAATAGTTCATGAGAGATACAGTTGTACTTGATTTCATATCTTAAGTATTGCATTGAACTATATCAATAGTTTTGTTAACTACTGAATACTGAACCAGAAGTTTTCATGCTTATATATTTATCTATTTTGAAAACTATCTGAGTCTATGATTTACACTGGTCTTGCATTTTCAACTTCAATGTTTCAATGGTATCATAATGTTTTCGAAGAAGCACTTAATTGATTTACATATCATTCACGTTTTTCAAAACTGCACGTGAGCAATATCGAACATTGAAAGGTAAAGGACTGTAAGTGTATGTCTCTTATCTTTACGTATTCAAATTCATACATCTTTATAATGTTATGCACATGAGCTTAATTGTAAAGTGTTCTACTCAGTTAGAACCAACATTATTAGTTTGTGTTATAATGTTGGTGTGTTTCTAGATTGAAACAACTAGGACAAGTGAATGTAGTTCACTTAATGATTTCAGGGTTGAAATCATGTTAAGGTTCATCCTCACCTGTAAGTAGGAAACCGATTCATCCTAACCCCTTAAAAGGATAGGTTCGTCTTTAACTTGTAAAAGGATATGTTATCTCTGAACCTATAAAAGAAAAATGGTTCTCCCTTATCTCGTAAAAGGAAAACGGTTCTTCCTTATTTCATAAAAAGAAAACAATTCTTCCTTATCCTGTAAAAGGAACATGGGTTTTTCCTCATCCCAGAAAAAGAAATGCGGTTCATCCTTAGCCCGCAAAAGGATTGGTTTGCCTTGAATCTGTAAAAGGGCATGTATAACGGTTTAGTTCTTACCCGTAAGAGAATCAGTTAGTAGATTGAGAAAATCCTAATCGGGAGATTAGATAGTGGATGTAGGCTTGGCTGAACCCCTATAAATTTTAGTGTGCTTTTAGTTATGCATTTTACTTTACGTTAGTATGTGCATTTAGTTCCAATGTACCAATGTATATCACTAAGTCATTGGAAAAGTTTTAAATTGACCATCACACCCAATTCACCCCCCTTTTGGGGCACCAACAGTATTGGCTAATCATTTTAGATGACAGAGAATAATGAATAAAGCTCAAATAGGGTGACTAGGAGTAATTCAACATGAAGGTTGGCTTAATGGCACAATCTTTCCAAACATGGCCTAAATCATATTTCTTATGATGTGATTCCTAGGGTTTCGCCTCAAGGAATGATCAAACGAGTTCTAGAGTTCAGTTTGAAAAGTGAGATTTTAATGATGCTTAACTTGCCAAATCTTAATTTAAACAGCAAGTGGAACTCATGATCATGATTTCATATTCAAAAGTCAACAAGAATGTCCAATAAACATGGCAAAGAAAATCAAGCACACAGACTTAAGAGTATTTTCTTATTTTCCAAAAGTCATGTTTATAAATGAGTGTTAATCCTATCTTAGATCATCCATACAAAATCAAAGCTCAAAAAGGAATATGGATTTATTCAATGATCTAGACTCATCAAATACAAAACAATTCTCACTAAGACAAAGAATTCAAACTCTCCCCTAAACTTAAAGTCAACATTGTCCTCAATGCAAAAATATTCACAAAACAAGATAAAAAAATAAGGTCAACAAAACTCCCCTAGCCCTAAAGGGTAGAAGGCTCCAAGTTAATTCTCTTGCGTTGGGCAACTCCGAGTACGCCCAAACTTGAATTGAAACATGGAAAGGGACAAAACGAGATGTCATTAGTGGAAAAATAAAACTCAATTCCTATACCACAATGACTAAAAAGAAAACAAAACATAAAAACTAAAACTCGGTTGGGTTGCCTCCCAACAAGCGCTGCTTTGTAGTCTTTAGCTTGACTTTTATTGCTCATGGTGGTTCATAGTAGAAGAACATCTCCTCCTTCCGGTTGGCTTGGCTAAAGCAATGCGTCTTTCGACAAAATTTAGTACATGCTTCCACAAAGATCTCTGCATCTTCAAACAAAGTAGGCCAATCGAAACCATTTTGAAGGACCTTTAAAGTTGTCCTTGTTGCACTAAAATGTTTGCCACAACATGAAGCATGACAGCCATGAAGAATCTCTAGTACTCCTTTTTCAAGCAAACTTTGCATGGTAGCTTGATTTTTGCATCCTTGAAAGAACAAAGGATCATCCCATTTATAAAACTTGTCATCAACAAAAACTTGTTGCTTCTCCACATGGAATGTTCTCTCTTTCAACACACCAATCCGAGGAGAACTCAAAGGTGCAAGAGCTACACTTTTCATATCTTCTGACTTGAATTTAGAAGCTTCATCAATAGAGCTCACAAACAGAAACTGAAAATGTTTTTTCTCCTTAATTTTCACTGATTTTTCAGAATTTGGTTGACCCCTGTTTCACTCCAAAGGTTCACCTGGACTCATCACCATCATGCTCTCTTGAACATTGCTTTGCACCACATCAACTCTATCGCACAAGCTCTTTTCTTCATGAAGTTTTGGAGTCTTGTAGATGTTAAACTTGACTTCTTCATCATTCACTCTCACTATGAATGCCCCTCCCTCAACATCTATCATAGCTCTACTCGTGGCGAGGAATGGTCTCCCAAAGATGAGTGGTAGTTCTTCGTCCTCCTCCATGTCCAACACCACAAAGTCTACAAGAAATATAAATTCATCCACTTTGACTAGCACATCTTCAATAAAGCCCCATGGATATGTGATTGAATGATCGACTAGTTGAAGGGATATAGTGGTGGGCTTCACCTGTCCTAATCCAAGCTTCCTGAAAATAGCAAAGGGCATCAAATTAATGCTCGCACCAAGATCACATAAAACATTATCAAAAGAAGATGAAGCTATAACACAAGGAATAGAAAAACTCCTTGGATCCTTGAGCTTTTATGGAAGTTTCTTTTGCAAGATGGCACTGCATTCTTCATTTAGCTTGACGGTTTCAAATTCAGCTAGCCTTCTCTTCTTGGACATCACCTCCTTCATGAATTTTGCATAATTTGGCATTTGCTCCAAAGCATCTGCTAAAGGGATGTTGATGTGAATTTTCTTGAAGATATTAAAAAATTTAGTTAATTGATCATCAAGCTTTTGTTTTGCAAATCTTTGAGGGTAAGGAATGGGGGTTTTGAGGATAAGCAAATTATCCGGGAATGTGATGTGACCTAGAACAAAGTCCCTCTTTGTAGCCTCTTGTCTTTTGTCACTTGAACCCCATTGCCTTGTTGTGGCACTTCTTCTTGAACTTCTTTTCCAAGCTCTTCTTAAGCTTTTGAATATGATGGAATGGATGGTGAATAAGGAAATGAACTCAGCTTAACCTTGCTCGGTAAAGGAGAACTCTCAACTTCTTTGCCACGCGTTAATTTGATAGCCATGCATCTCTATTTTGGATTCACTTTTGTATTGCTTGGAAAAGAATTTTGTTGATGTTGTCGGGCACTAATGGCTGAGGCAATTTGTCCCACTTGAACTTCCTAATTCTTAACAGAGGCACCCAAGTTGCTCACCTGAGTTATCACTTGACTCATGGAACTCATTTGATTAGCCATGTGAGCCGCCAATTCATCGAGCTTTGTTTCATTCTAGGTGAACCTCTTGTTTGAATCATTCAGAAAAATGTTCATTGCATCTTCCAGACTTGATTTCCTCTCTTGGACTTGATTCTGAAACCCCGGCGGTGGTTGCAACACATTTTTATTGTTAGACTAAGAGAAATTTTCATGGTTGCGCACACCCAGATAATACTGATTAGGCACTTGACTTGAGCTTGACCCTCGGTTCCCTCTATGATTATAGAGGTGATTGTTCACAAACTGACATTACTTATCTTGACCAACCAAGTGTGCCGCTACAATGGATTCAATGGATGAGGCAGATGAAAAAGAAGGATTACCTTGGAGAGAAGCAAACAAAGTTGCCATTTGGTGTTGCATTGAAGACATTTAAGCCGATAAAGCTGTTAGTTGATCTATTTCATGAAATCTGGCCACTCTTTATGTTGAAGCCCTCTCATTTGAGTGTTTATAGGAGTTGGAAGCCATTTCTTCTATCAACATGAGAGCCTCATCTGTTGTCTTCCCCATGAGAGTACCACCCGCGGCTGCATCAACCCATGCTTTTGTAGACATGGTCATGGCATTGTAGAAAATTTAGATTTGAAGCCAATCTTGATAACTGTCTTGTGGGCCTCTTCTTAATAAATCCTTAAACCTTTCCCATACTTCATAAAATGATTCGGTCTCAAGTTGCTTAAACTAGCTTATCTCTGCTCTAAGTTGGGCTATCCTTGCTGGCGTGAAAAATTTTTGAAGAAGTTTTTGCACCATTTCTTCCCAATTAGTGATACTACCCGGTAGCAATGACTGTAGCCAAGATCTCGCCTTGTCCCTCAGTGAGCATGGAAATAGCCTCAACCTTATCTGTTCATCAGACACCCCATTAATTTTAACTGTATCACACATTTCCAAAAATGTGTTAATGTGCACTGTAGGGTCCTCTTGTGATGCTCCCCCAAACTGGTGTTGTTTCACCATTGTGATCAAGGTCGGCTCCAATTCAAAAATGTTTGCATTGATGGGTAGTCTTGCTATGCCCAAGTAATTATTGTTCACCACATGCTTGAAATAATGTCTCAATGGCAATTGATCATTCCCTTCCGCCATGGCTGGCTCTTCAACTCTTCCTTCTTTTCTTAACCTCCCAAATGTTCTTTCAATTTCGGGGTCAAGAGGCAAAAGTTCACAGGTTCGAGTCCTTCGCATCAACCACAAAATTCTATCAGGAGAAGAGAACATAAATTTCAAAAAATAGAAAGCAAATGCAAACAAGAAACAAATAAAAAGAAATACCTAAATTAAGATCAAAACCAATTTGTAATGGTATTAATAACAGAAAAATTGGCACTATCCCCGGCAATGGCGCCAAAAACTTGATGGACTAAATTTAGATTCGTAAGTGTACGAATATCAAGTTATAATTATCATATCCACAGGGAAGGTGATTTTACTAATCTTAATGCCCAATTCTACAATGCTTTTGATATTATCTAGGTGATCAAAGTGGAGTGAATTAATGAATAAAATGCAAATTAAACAAAATCTAAGAAAATAATGCAAATTAAATGGAAATTGGAGATAAATCAATGGATTTATAGTTCTACAGTTTAGATCTCATTATGTTGTCTCTCATGATTTCTAATAATTGTGTTAATGAATTAATTTCTGGAATTTATAAATCCTGAATCCTCTTTCATTCAAACCCCTCTCCCGAGTGATAGCTTGAATATCTACTCTCGATCTATCGATTCCCTCTCCCGAGTGACAAACCTTTAAATCAAGAATTTCTTAGGTTCTATGATTCATTTTAATGCATTTTAGAGGGTTTTGAAGGTCTCCCGATTTGATACTCTACCCTAGGTTACAATTCCCTTACTCTAATTCGATAACACCTCTCCCGAGTGTAAGAAACAAAATCTAAGTTTATTCAAAGAGTGATCAGCAATTTGAAAGCATTAACTATGGAGAATCATAAATAAACCCAAAAGATTGCTCAAAAACACATAAACAATGACTCAATCACAAGATCCAACAAAGATAAATCAAAACTCTAGATTATCTATTTAGTTCATAAACCAATCCATGGATACAAGATAGAACAGTTGAAGACCAAGGAAAGGAAACATTGCAAGAACTTAAGAAATAGAAATTAAAAGATGAAAACCCCCTTCATGATCTTTTTCTTCTTCCTCTTGCAATACCTGCAACTCCTCCAAACTTTCTCTTCTTCTTTCTTGCTTCCCTTTCTCTTCTCCCTTGTGCAAACCCTATCCGTCCTCTCTTTCCCCTTTTTTGTGACTCCCAATCCTCTTATATGATATCCCCTTTAGTCTAGAAGAAGTGGGAAAAAACCGCATCCAATTTTGGGTTGTATAGCCAAAGATATCGTAAAAATACAAACGTTGCTCAAAAGCATATTTCTTAACGGCGTCGCGGCACCCAGAGTGTGAAATGCACATTTTTTGTATTTTCTTCATATTTTTGCACTTTTTCTCCAGACCATTGCTTTCTCTCTTCTTTTGTATTTCGCAATGGCGCCGCGACGCCACTCCTTGGCGCCATGGCGCCGATGTGTTGCAAAATGCACACCTTGTGCATTTCTTCTTGGATTACTTCTTGGCTTTTGGTCCTCTTCTTTGAAACTTCTTGCACTTGTTCTTTGCCTATTCTTAGCCTCATTTGCACTTCTTTGAAGCTCCTTATTCACCTACGAAACCAAACTCAAAAACACAAGTAAATGATCTATACTAATCTAGTGATAAAAATCTATATGCAATGTATGTATTAACATGTAAAATGTAAATATATTAATATGGAAATGATGCAAATGACTTTAGGAAAAATACCTAAAAATCATGATTATTTTCCTAATCTAGCCTAATGCATTTTATTCATGAAAATCCTAGAATATAGTTCTAAAAATCATAAAAAAAACATCTAAATGGATCTAAAACACTAAATATGAATAATTAATGCAAATGTATCTAAAAACTAGCTAAATGCATCTTAAAACCTATGAAATTAACATGAAAACTAACAACTAAAACTTAACTTAGCACTTAGCCAGACACTGAGAAAACAAGGGGTGCACCTCCAGTAGCTTAGCCGCGAGGACAAAGAGTAGCACCATCTCCGACACATGCTGAGACACGTCCAGGATGTTGCCGTGGTAAAGCGAGATTCTTAGACACGATGCTTCATCTGTGGGTATCGCACCACCGGTGTATATACCAGGCCCCTCCTCTTTAGATACTTTATATGGCGTTCTACAGTCGCTAATGGAGATATTGTTGAACCAATTATCCTCATGTCCTTTAAGAAAATATGTCCCTATTATAAAAGATTTTGATGATTACAAAATTACATTTTGTTTATGATATTACTGCACATATGACATATCTAATCTCACTTGAAGGTTTCAAAGATTCAATAATGCATGGCGAACATATTAAAAGATCTTCTTGAAGACCATGGTCGTTTGAAGATGTTTAGTTGTATGATTAGATTATGATAGGTTGTAGGACCTTCTTTGTCATGTGATTCAGTAATATGCATGCCTGCATGTTTTAATCGACCGGTTGCATATTCGATTTAATCATACTACATTGTGTTTTATCGAGCTTTAATCGGGAAACCAAAAGCCATTTTTATCAAAAGTCGTTTAGGACGCTAATGTTTTAGCAGCGCCCTTCTGGACCTGATGAGTCAAGACGCTGATAAAATATTAAGAAGCTCAAGGTTGAATTGAACTGATTAATAAGTACGCTTACTTCTTAGTAGCAACCTTTCTTTTATCAACCTTTGAGAATGTCAGGATGCTGACTTAGTTTCAGCTCACTGAAAGTTCTTTTTATCCTTAAGTGATTTCTATCTTTAAGGGCGTTGATAAGTTATAAGTTGAATAAATTATCAGGACTCTACTTGTGTAGGAGCGCCCTCATCTTTTGAATCAACTTAAATAACTTTCAGGACGCTTACCGTCCGTCAGCGCACTTAACATTGTTTTTAAAACTGTTTTTAATAGTTTAGGACGCTTACTCTTGAGTAGCGACCTCGTGTGTCAAATGTTTTAAAACAAAATAGGATGCTTACTGTGAAGTAGCACCCTCACGATTTGAGTTGTTCAATTGTCAAAGTAAATCAGGACACTTACTATTTAGTAGCACCCTCACTTCATTATTCAGTAGGATGCTGATGTTCTATGAGCCCCCTCAAAGGAAAAATATGACAGAAAAGATATTTTTGTTGTTCTGACTCTACTGTTATTTCTATTAACCTTTTTAGAAACGTACGAATACTTTTCAGAACTTTTTAAAATCGTACAACAACTTTTTCAGAACTTTTTAAACGTTCTAAAAACTTCGTCAGAACATTCCTCTTTCATGAAAGGATCAGATGATTCAGGTGTTATCGCTGTAATATGCATTGAGCTGAATCGATCCATTTCGGGAAAGAATGTTAACATTATATTTTAAATAAGCTTGAGCGCCAAAATCATCAAGTCCATTGCGCCTTTGTTATTCCTATATATACGTGCTGCCTTAGAGCAGAAAAATCACTAACGAAATACGAAACTGATATTCATTCAAAACGTATCAACAATTTTCGTTTGTGCCAAACACTTTTTGAAAGTTAGTCTTCTTTCACTTGCACATGATCTTACGATCTTTTGAAAGAAAAACTTAAAATCTTCTGGGTTGATTGATCTTCATCTTCATTATTTTGAAAACCCACTAAAGAAGACAAAACCTCTTTGATTCTAAGTAAAGGGAATCATATCTCATCTTGTATTTACTTTGTGGTGACTGGTAAGTCATTGAGTTAGAGCAAGTGTTGCTCAAAGTTGAGAATAAATTCTCTGCCACCTGTAAGTAGAGAATAGGTCCTCTCACACCCGCAAGTTGAGAAACGGTCCTCTCACACCCCAAAAGTTGAGAAATGGTAGTTCTCACACCCGTAAGTCGAGAAAGTGTACTTGTTTGATCTTCACCCGTAAGAAGGTCCATGGTGGAGTTTGATCAAATCCTAACTGAGGAGGTTAGGTAGTGGATGTAGGTGCGACCGAGCCACTATAAATTTTGTTTGCATTGTCTCATTTACATTTGATTGCTATAATTTGTTTAATCTACTTTCATTATTCCGCACAATTTTAAGAAAGGTTAAAATCTACTAAGTGTCCAATTCACCCCCCTCTTGGACATATCTGGGCCAGTAATTGGTATCAGAGTAGGTTAACTGTCAAAGTATCTAACCATCTTTGATTAAGTATGGCAGGACAAAATGAAAAAAGCACTTATCTCTCAGGTAAAGGAAACTCCACCAACCAACCACCACTGTTCAAGGGAGAAAACTATTCACACTTGAAAACTAAGATTACGTACTACCTTAAAGCCCAAGATCTAGAGATGTGGGATGTTGTGACATACGGTTGTCCAACGCCTACTGAAATAGTTGACGATGCTACTGTCTCAAAGGAAATGGACGAATGGAGTACCAAGGAAAATGAAAGAGAACTATTGAATAACCAAGCTGTAAACATTTTGTTTTGCAGTTTATCAGTCAAAGAGTTTAATAGAGTTAGTGCGTGTGAAACTGCTAAGGAAATATGGAACAAGTTAGAGGTCACCCACGAAGGATCTTTGCAAGTTAAAATGGCAAAGCTCCAACTGTTAGTTGAAAAATATGAGACCTATAGGATGAAGGAAACTGATGAAGAACCTAAGAAAAATCTATGACCAAGAAGAAACTGTTAGAAAGTTTCTAAGTGGCCTACCCAGAGCATGGGAACTCAAGGCCACCGCCATTGAAGAAGCCAAGAATCTGGTTGAATATACTTTTGATGAACTATGAGGTTCAATAATGGTTCATGGAATGAAGTTAAAAGATAAGACGAGCCCGATCAAAGTTGAGGAAAAAGAAAAGAAATCTATTGCCCTTAATGTTGAAACTGATTCTGAAAATGATTCAAATTCCAAAGATGACATGGCTATGTTATCTAGAAAGTTCAATAAGTTGCTTAGGAGAAAGAGTAAGAATAACTCTTACTCAAGGTTCCACAAAGGAAAAAAACCGAAGTTTAAACATGTAGAGTTAATTTGTTATGGTTGTAACAAACCAGGTGTTGCGTGCAAATTGCAAGTGAACGGTTACCAAGTTATAATATATTCCGATGAGAAATCGAGTATTGTCCTTAGGGATATCTACTACACTATCTATCGGGTTTTAACCCTAATTTTATCTAGAAAATCAAAATCGAATGATGGAGTGATTAAAATAGCAATTAAAGCAATTAAATACTAACTAACAAGCAATGTAAATCGGATAGGAAAATAGTGATGGACTTGTCTAGAGGTTCGATGTCACCTCACTCTCAACTATGTCTATATAAATATATTATTATTAAATCCAGTCCTTAGCCTATAAATCGAAAATCTTAACCTTTCTAATCCCCTCTTTTGGAGCATTGATTAGAGCATATTCTTGTTGCTTTGGTTTAACTCTTTCGATGAAAACCAAAGACAGCAACAACTCACTAAGTTCTATGATTTCCTCCTAACAACTTCAAAGGGTCTCGATCTCCTTGTGAGTCTCACGATAACCTAGGCTATACTCTCCATATTCAGACCGAAGGTACCCTCTTGTGAAACATCTACCTCGAGTCTATGATCGGTCAATCCTTGATCAGGGGATCAAAAGCATTACGCTCAAAAAAGTATAAATAAACTAAGAACTTTCATTAAGAATAAATAACAATAAAATCTTAGGCATAATCTCAAGTTTAGATCAATCTACACCTCTAGAAACGAGGTTTAGTTCATAACTAGAGAGATGAAAACAATCAATAATGGTTTGAACATGAATCCGGAGAAAAGAAAGCAAACTAGAGTGTTGTAGAGATTTTCAATGGTCTTCAATGTCGATCTCTTCTCCACTTCGCTCCAGCCGTCTCCCTTCTCTTTCCCAATGTCCTCCTCTCGAAAAACCCTAAATTTTGATATATTATAAGCCCCCCAAGTCGTCCAAAATCTGAATTAGAAAGTGTGTAAAAATTGCTAAAAACACTATTTTGTGAACAGTGACAACACCGTGGTGCCGTGCCTAGCGCTGCAACGTCCAAAACATTGAAATTTGTTCCATTTTGTTCACCACCACGGCGCCGCAGCGCCCAAAACATTGAAATTTGTGCCATTTTGTGGACTTGACCAATTTTTGCCTCCTTTCTGACTTGGGTTCTTCAAGCTTCTCTTTGGCAACTTCTAGAACATGTTTTCATCATCCAAAATCATAACTAACACATCTAAATACCTAAAAAACAAAACAAATCAAATAAAAAACACACTCAAACATATAATGAATCAAATTATAACTTATTGAACTAAAATAATGCATGAAAACCAATTTATTCCTAAACTATCAAATGCATTAAAACTAACATAAACATATGACAATAATGTATGAAATGTCCTAAAATATGCTATAAATCCTATCTAAATATGTAACTATCACCAGGTCATGTAAAGAGCGAATGTCACACTAAATATAAGAAGAACACCAGCTCTTACAGAAAAGACAAGAAATTTCTCGAAGCCACATGGGATGATTCAAGCTCAAGCAAATAAGAAGTGGATTCGGATCACACTACTACATTGTGCTTAATGGCAAGCACAGGGGTAAAAACTGAACCTACTGACAAACTTTATGAGTTTAACATTCATATTTAGGAGCTTAAGTCAAAACTTAGTAAAGAGATTAGGAAGAATGAAAAACTTAAGCATAGTCTTGAAGAAGCTCTTGAAGAAATTGAATTCTAACAAGAAGAGCAAGACAATTTCTCCCTAGATAATGAATAACTTAAGAAAGTTGTTGGGAAGCTGAAAATGAAAATGAAACTCTTAAAAAGGAAAAGGAAGACCTAAATTGCACAGTGATTAAATTCACAAATGGTCAAAAGATATTAGGATCATAAAGATGTGCATTCGACAAGACTGACTTAGGCTACACTCATGGGTCTAAACAAAGGGAGTACGATACCGTACTGACCAAAAGACCAATATGCAACAAATGTCATAGGGAAGGTCATACAATACTTAGATGCAATGTCTTACGTAAAAAGAAAAGAAAAAAATGCATGGATTGAAAAATTTGTTCTTGCTGATGCTAACATGCATTGACCCAAGCAAGCATGGGTACCAAAGTCAAAAATATTTAATGTTATGTAGATGTGCAAAAATGAAGATATATGGTATCTAGACAGCGGTTGTTCAAGGCACATGTCTGGAGATAGATCTAACTTTCTGAGCCTTGAAAAGAAGAAAGGAGGAAAAGTCACCTTCGGAAATGACAACAAAGGTGATATTGAAGGCATTGGAACTGTTGGTAACGATTCTCTATCCATATCTGATGTACTTTATGTTAAAGGGTTGAAGCATAATCTCTTGAGCGTAAGTCAATTATGTTACAAGGGTTATGACATTTCATTTGAGGCAAATAGGTGCATTGTCAAGCATGTGGATAAAACTGTTGCGTTCATGGCATCTTGAATTAAGAATGTGTACTGCACAAACTTTAATGACATGAAGAAACAAAATGTAACATGTTTAAGTGCTATCTCTTGTAATGATGTACGGCTATGGCATATGATATTAACTCATGTTAATATGGAAATATGGATAACATATCTAAAATTGTCAAACATGATCTTGCGAAGGGTATTTCGAAAGGAACTTACTCAAATGACAAGGTATGTGAACCATGTCAACTTGGTAAGCATACCTGATCATCATTTAAGAGCAAGAGGCATCAATCAACCTCTACAGCTCTTGAACTGATCCACATTGATCTTTTCGGACCAACCAAAACCAAAACCAAAAGCTTAGGTGGTAAATCATATGTGTTTGTGATTGTTGATGACTTTACTCGATTCACATGGGTATTTCTATTAGCTCATAAATCTGATGCTTGTGAAACATTTATAAAATTCTGTAAGAGAGTCAAAAATGAAAAGTGTCACAAAATCAACATAATTAGGAGTGATAGAGGTGGTGAATTTGTCAATAAAAATCTCGAAGAATTTTGTAACAATCAAGGTTATACTCTCACCATTTATCAGCCCCTAGGACACCACAACAACATGGTGTAGTTGAGGGAAAGAATAGAACTCTTTAGGAGATGTGTAGAACCATGCTCAATGAGTATAACACTGCAAATCATTTTTGGGATGAAGCTATAAACACTGCCTACTATGTGATAAACCGTGTTCTGATTAGAAAAGATTTGAATAAAACTCCATGTGAACTATGGAAGGGTAGAGTTCCCAACATCAGTTACTTTCAAGTATTCGAATGTAAATGTTTTATTCTCAATGATAAAGACAATTTAGATAAGTTTGAACCTAAATCAGACATAAGAATATTCTTAGGAAATTCTTCTCACAGTAGAGCCTACAGAGTCTTCAACAAATCTAATCAAACTGTAGAAGAATCAATTCATATAAATTTGGATGAAAGTGTTAAAAAGAAAAGTCTTGAGGATGAATTTAAGCAATTAAATTTTGATGACGATAAACCCAAGACAACCAAGGTTATAGATCTTGAGCCTGAACCATCTTTAGAATCATCTAAAAGCTCTAGACTGCTTCAAGGTCTTTCCCAAGATCAAATTTTAGGAGATCCACGAAAGGGTGTATCCACTAAAGCTTTAATTCAAAAAGATCAAGAGCTTGTTGCTTTTGTATCACAATTTGAACCAATTAAAGTGGAAGAGGCACTGAAAGATGAAAACTGGATTCTTGCCATGAAAGAAGAACTAGGACACTTGGTGCGAAAGAAAGTATGGGAATTAGTTCATAGACCTTTTTATCAATCTGTTATAGGAACCAAATGGATCTTTAGAAACAAAAAGAATGAACAAGGTATCATTGTCCGAAATAAGGCTAGATTGGTTGCACATGGGTACAACCAAGAAGAAGGCATAGGCTTCGAAGAAGCCTTTGCCCCAGTAGCCAGATTCGAGGTAATAAGAATGTTACTTGTCTATGTTTGTTACAAGGATTTTCCCTTATACCAAATGGATGTAAAAAGTGCTTTTCTAAATGGATACATCAACGAAGAGGTATATGTAGAACAACCTCCAGGGTTTGAGGATGCTCAAGACCTGGAATATGTGTTCAAACTCTACAAAGCCTTATATGGATTATGACAACTCCAAGAGTTTGGTATGATCGACTAAATTCATTTCTTTTAGATCATAATATTCAAAAAGGAAAACTTGATCCAACTTTGTATATCAAACATCACAATCACAATATGCTTATTGTTCAAATTTATGTAGATGACATCATTTTTAGTGCATCGAACAAAGAACTATGTGATGAGTTTTCAAAATTAATGCAGAAGGAATTTGAAATGAGTATGATGGGAGAACTTGCATACTTTCTCGGCTTACAAATTAAGCAAATGTCGAACGACACCTTCATAAGCGAATCAAAGTATGCTAAGGAAATGGTAAAAAAGTTTCAAATGCATAATTTGAAATAGATTGATACTTCCTGTACCTCTGCAATCAAATTAGGTAAGGATGAAAAAGGTAAATCAATTGATTCAAAACTTTATAGAAGCATGATTAGAAGTCTTTTGTACCTAACAGCAAGCCGACCTGACATCATGTTCAGTGTCTATCTTTGTGCAAGATTTCAATTTGAACCAAAAAGAATCTCATTTAAAATGTGTCAAACAAATATTCAGATACATAAATGGCACAACATACTTAGGAATTTGGTATTCCAAAGGTACTACTTTTGATCTCAGAAGTTATGTGGACTCCAACTAAGCCGAAAGTCTAACAGATAGGAAAAGTACCTCCGGATTTTGTCACTTTCTTGAAAATTCTATGATTTCTTGGTTTTGCAAAAAATAACATTCTGTGGCATTATCCACAGCTAAAGCAAAATATGTTGTAGCTGGAAGTTGTTGTTCTCAGGTTCTTTACAAGATACAACAACTTCAAGATTATCAAATATTTATTTAATGTGCTGAGATTTTATGTGATAATACTAGTGCTATTAACATATCTAAAAACCCTGTACTGCACTCCCGAACTAAGCATTTTCAAATAAGACATCACTTTTTACGGGATCATGTGCAAAATGGAGAAGTCATATTATCTCATATTGGCACCAAAAAATAATTGGCTGACATATTTACTAAAGCCTTACCAAAAGACCAGTTTGTTCAGATTCGCAATGAGCATGGGATGTTCTCTGAGACTGATCTGTGATACTTTGATGCTTACCTCTATATGGGGAGGTATATTTCATGCTACTTTACTTTTTTTGATGTTTCAAAAGGGGGAGAAAGTACTATCATTGAAGCATCATAAACTCAGGGGGAGTTTAACGCTAAGGGGAATTCTTAGTGATATTTTATGTATATTCCTTGGTAATACACTCATATCATTTGAAACAAGGAACATTAGTATTGCATCTCATGCATACACATATCATTTTATTAGCTTGCTTCAAAGCCTACAGTAATGTGTTTGAAATTATCAAAAAGGGAGAGATTGTTGAACCAGTTATCCTCTTGTCCCTTACTAGAATATGTCCCTATTATGAAAGACTTTGATGATTACAAAACTACATTTTGTTTATGATACTACTGCACATATGGCATATCTAATCTCACTTGAAGGTTTCAAAGATTCAATGATGCATGGCGAATGTATTAAAAGATCTTCTTGAAGACCATGATCGTTTGAAGATGTTAAGTTGTACGATTAGATTATGATAGGTTGTAGAACCTTCTTTGTCATGTGATTCAGCAATATGCATGCTTGCATGTTTTAATCGATCGGTTGCATATTCGATTTAATTCGACTACATTGTGTTTTATCGAGCTATAATCAAGAAATCAAAAATCCTTTTTATAAAAGTCTTTCAGGACGCTGATGTTTTAGCAGCGCCCTCCTGGACCTGATGAGTCAGGACACTAATAAAATATTAGGGAGCTCAAGGTTGAATTGAACTGATTAATAAGGATGCTTACTTCTTAGTAGCAACCTTTCTTTTATTAACCTTTGTAAATGTCAGGATGCTGACAAAGTTTCAGCTCACTAAAAGTTCTTTTTTGTTTTTAAGTGATTTCTATCTTTAAGGACGCTGATAAGTTATAATTTGAATAAATTATCAGGACGCTACTTGTGTAGGAGCAACCTCATCTTTAGAATCAACTTAAATAACTTTCAGGACGCTTACCGTCCGTCAGCCCACTTAACATTGTTTTTAATAATACGGGACACTTACTCTTGAGTAGCACTCTCGTGTGTTAAATATTTTAAAACAAAACAAGACGCTTACAGCGAAGTAGCGCCATCACTATTTGAGTCGTTCAGTTATCAAAGTAAATCATGACGCTTAATATTTAGAAGCGCCCTCACTTCATTGTTTGGTAGGACACTGATGTTCTATGAGCGCCCTTAAAAGAACAAAAAGACAGAAAAGATATTTTTGCTATTCTGACTCTATTGCTATTTTTGTTAACCATTTCAGATACGTACGAATACTTTTCAGAACTTTTCAAAATCATACAATAACTTTTTCAAAACTTTTTAAACGTTCTAAAAACTTCGTCAAAACATTCCTCTTTAATGAAAGGATCAGATGATTCAGGTGAAATTGTCGTAATATGCATTGAGCTGAATCGATCCATTTCGGGAAAGAATGTTAACATTATATTTGAAATAAGCTAGAGTGCCAAAATCATCAAGTCCATTGCGCCTTTGTTATTCCTATATATACATGCTGCCTTTGAGCAGAAAAACCACTAATGAAATACGAAACTGATATTCATTCAAAACGTATTAACAATTTTCATTTGTGCTAAACACTTTTTGAAAGTTAGTCTTCTTTCACTTGCGCTTGATCTTATTATCTTTTGAAAGAAAAACTTAAAGTCTTCTGGGTTGATTGATTATCATCTTCATTATTTTGAAAACCCATTGAAGAAGACAAAACCTCTTTGAACCTGGTTTAGCATAAACTTCATCATATATATTTTGCTGAATCTGTGATAAAAAAAGGTTCAATCCAAAGTTTTGTAAGTATTACTTTGATTATGAGTAAAGGGAATCATATCTCATCTTGTATTTAGTTTGTGGTGACTGGTAAGTCGCTGAGTTAGAGCAAGCGTTCCCCAAAGTTAAGAATATGTTCTTTCTCACCTGTAAGTAGAGAATATGTCCTCTCACACCCGCAAGTTAAGAAATGGTCATCTCACACCTGAAAGTTGAGAAATGGTAGTTCTCACACCTGTAAGTAGAAAAAGTTTGGTCCATAGTGGAGTTTGAACAAATCCTAACTGAGGAGGTTAGGTAGTGGATCTAAGCGCGGCCGGACCACTATAAATCTTGCCTGCATTGTCTCATTTACATTTTCTGTATTTGATTGTTATACTTTCTTTAATCTGCTTTCATTATACCGCACAATTTTAAGAATGGTTAAAATCTGCTAAGTGTCCAATTCAACCCCCCCTCTTGGACATATCTGGGCCAACAGATACGAGACCAACAGCAGTTATTATTCTCTTCCTTCTTTGGTTTGGAGAGGAAGTACGATGATCTGGCCTCAAATGTCCGTGCTCATGGAGTTTTGCTCCAGATTATTCTTGATCAACTACCAATTGAGGAGCCACATGAGTACAACTTTAGTTAGGAGGATGCTTTTGGCGATAGAGAGCAGCCCGCACCATCATCAAGTTTTCATCAGCCTGCTTCACTTTTTCATCCCGATTCAACTTACGATGCCTTCTCCAATTCTCTACCAGTGACCACTGTTTTAGCTCTGATCCCTTTATCAACTGCACCTCCAAGGATTCCCACTCCCAGATTGCATCCTTCGTTCGCTTTGGCTGACTCGGCTCTGGATCTAGTTCTGTCACTTCCGCGCATTTCTCCACCGTATCCGGGATGTGATCTTGTTATCCACTCCGACTCCAGTTCGACTACATCATCTACTGCCACTCATACTTGATGCAGATGCTGGTACCACCCTGGCCGTGGACGATGCCTTGACTTCACCTGACATATTTGCTGGGCTAGGATCTCTTGATCCTTGATCGTCACCTGCGTCATAGGCACACCCACCCTTTTTGATGTTTCAAAATGGGGAGAGATTAGTATGATTGGTCTGATTGACTAAATCATTTTATGCACACACATAGGGGGAGAGTTTATACACTCAGGGGGACTGTTTGGGATATTGGATATAGACAAGATCTATGTTTTCTGTATTTTTTGTTCACACTTACGTATCTTTGTGTATTTCTATCATTTTTGTTTGATCTTTTGATGTACACATTGATGATCACATGCATATGTTCTAACTTGATTATATTGGTATACATGTATATTTTTGGTCGTGATCATATGCCTGAGTATGTTTGTGTTGGTATCTGATTGATTTTTCTCCACGTGGTATTAAATGTTAAATCATTTATTAAGTGGTATTTTCTTGAAAATAACATGATAAAATTATGCATTTAACTCATTCATTCATTTGTGACATCATGCTTCTTGTTTTAATCAGGACAATATTGAATTTGCTTGAAATCACAAAAAAGAATGAGATTGTTGATGTAACTACTCTCACCCGGTTTTGTTTTGATGATTACAAATAACATACCTGTGTTATGTAATCTCTTTGACGTAGTTGTTTTAATGCAAACTAGATATATCAATTGGACTCAACTGCATTGTCAAAGCGTGTGGAAGGAACAACACCTCACGAAGATTCAAGAGTTTCATGCTTGTATTTCTTTAGAATCTTTTTGCTGTAGAATTAACATTTACGTGTTCCAACCACACATGATTTGCATCTTTTGAAAATTCATGCATATAGTTTATAATTCTCATGCATATACTTTATTATGTGATTAATCATGCATGCACACATATTAGTTTGTTAATTATGCTATCACATGATAAGAATTTCTCATCATGCATATATTTATTTGTGATCAACATGCATTACTTTCACCAACTTTGCATAGTTTTAATCTTTTACTTAAAATGTTCTCATTGTCTTTAATCATTGGTTTAATCGATCAAAGTATTAATGTTTAACCTTGATTATTGTATCTCAATTGTGTCAAAATATTTTTAAAATGTTAATCTATGTTTTTTACTGTGTCCTAAACCCAATTGGATCAAAAATCGAGTTTCTATCACTTCATAGTAAAGGAACGTGTTGCTGGTTAAAGGAACTTGCTCTTGAACATTTTTTCCGAGAATCAGAATTTTTTATCAGGGTTTAAGGAACACGCTTTGTGGTGACCCCACACCCCAGACTGCCATCCCTCACGGATCGGCGTGCAGAATGTCGGGATGGGACGCCCGACCTAGGCATCCACAACACCTCAAATCATCCCATGAGATGATCGAGACCCTACAAGCCTCAACCAGACTCGTCATAGAGTCCCCAAATTTTTTTTTTTTGAATCATAACAATAACCACCTGATACTGATAGACTTAACAGTCCTACAATCATCAATTACAGCCACATGAATCAACATAATAATAATCTCCCAATAACCATAAGACAATGATCATAATCCTCAAGATAAAGCAAGATAGTCTAAGGAAACATGCCTAGACTCGTCATCATCAAATGTCCAAGGCCAATGGCCAATATACAACAACAATAAATAACTCTCCTCACCATCTAGGTCTGACATATGTTATAGATTACATATGTATCAAAATAAAAAAAAACAATACACATGTAATAAAAGACATCCATCACCATACACAAAACCTAGACTCAAGTCAGGATGTCCCTAGCTTCGCAGTGTCTAGGTCCTCAAGCAAACGCAATGCCTTTGCCCTTATCTAAAGGACTTGAAAAGACAGTGAGAGGGTGAGCCAACTATGCCCAATGAATAGTGTTCATTTATGCCATCAATTATACATCAATAAAAGTCATATATGCACATGCATGAAATAATGCTCATGAGTATGTGAAACATAAAAACACATAGTAAAATAAGCATTTTCATTTCCATGCATTTCAAAACCATTCATTTCCACCTCTAGAGAAGTCAGCTTGGCAACATGCACAAACTTCCTAGAACATCTAGGAGGACTTAGTTTGGAACATCCCAAGCTTCTAGAGTTTCAACATTAAAAAATCCGCCTCTAGAGAAGTTAACTTGGCAACATGCACAAGCTTCCTAGAACATCTAGGAGAACTTAGCTTGGAACATCCAAAGCTTCTAGAGTTTCAACATTCAAATCCAACTCTAGAGAAGTTAGCTTGGCAACATGTACAAGCTTCCTTGAACATCTAAGAAAACTTAGCTTGAAACATTCAAGCTTCTAGAGTTTCAATGCATGCCAATTCAAAACACATTAAGCACATGCATTTCCATATTGATATTTCATGACTTTCAACATACAAGTATAAATGAATATGATGACACAAGCGATAATCATAAGGAACAACTACTCACAACCACGCCACGTAAGCAAAGCTATCCACACACGGATCAACACGAATTCCAAAGAAAATCAAGATCCTGTAAGCCATAGATCCATGCACATACATCAATTACCATGATCATCCATACATAAACAACCTAATCATGATTAATTCCCAACTCAATAAGTCCATGTGCATCTAAGCCCCATCATGAGTTCCCTTTTCTCATGATCAACCTCAACATCCGTGTCAATCCACATATATAAAACTAATTCCAAAACCTAAGGCAAATACATAGTCTAAGTCATCAATTCCAACACAAGCCCAAATCATTCTAAACCATGAAAGATTGATCAAAATCAACATTAGTTCCCAATTCGAGCAAATACATGGCATATACCCCAATTTGGGAAAAATCTCTACAATAAGGCATAGAGTCAAATTGAACTAACTCATTCAATTCCCATACAAATCTAACCATCATAGACCCACATTCAAACTCAATTAGGGTCAAATTAGACAATTCCCAAGTCAATTTAATCAATTGACTTGGTTTAGGCCCCCAATTTTGGGTAAAGTCCCAAAGTCAAGCCCTAGGCCAATTTTACACTACAACTAGGGTTTCCAACATGTATAACCCCTCAATTTCAGTGTCAATCATTTAGGATGGGTCATTTGTTCAACATAGTTGACATGCAAGTTCAAAGGAAAACCCTAAGTTCACTTTCTAGGTTAAGACCATTACACATACCCTTTCCAATTTCTTGCTAGAAATTGGGAAAAATTGTGCCATTGGGTTCTAAATCAACTTAGGAACAAAAATCCCTAACGTACATCTCGGCCTTGAGGGTTTCCAACAAAAGCCTAACCCATGCACCAACCAAAAACGTGGTGAAGTGCTTGCTAATTGCACATTGGGTGTAGATCTAGGTCAAGATACCTTATTTCTATCATTTCACATCCATTCCAAGCTCAAGACATCAAAACCCTAGTTTGGGACCACCCAAAACCGTGACCCATGGAGAAAACTATACCATTAGAAAGCTTACCCTCACCTTCAAGTGTGATTTCATGGAAAGAAATAGAGAAAAACACTTACCTTAGGGTGTAGATGGTGAAGATTTCCCTTGGAACAAGTTTTCCTCCCTTCTTCCTTCTCCAATTCGTCCTTAAGTCACATGGGGAAAGTAGCAACCATTCCCCTCCTTTAGAACACTGAAAATTGACCATTTTTCACCCAAAAACGTGCCCAGAAAAGTGAGGAGCGCGCTACTCCCTCACCAAGAGCACCTAAACTTCGTTTCATCATTATGGGCTCAATACTCATCAGAATTTTGCGTATGACCATTCGATTTCTATGTAAAAATGTGTTCTGGACTCATTTTTCATATCCTAAGGTCCATTTGATGCACCATAATTAATTACCATAAAATCAACACATATACACAACATATTCCAATATAATTGTCATATTTACCATGTGTTGAGATACAAGCTTCCCATATATCAAAAAGGTGCATTACATGGGGACATTTAATGTGGTCTTTTCAACAAGTCACAAGTCAAGATGATGACTTGTTCAACAAGTTGCTTATATGAAACTTCTCCAACAAGACACTCACAATAGTATTAATATGGCAAATGATATTAATAAAAATAATAACACCACCAATAATACTTTCTGTAATAACACCACCACCACTAATAATACTTTTTTTTTAAGAAATAATCACACATCAAACATCAAACACACAAACATACGCACCAAGGCAAGCACATAGAGTTTGGACAAAAATGCATATGGGTTATGGGTTAAATGAAATGATTTCTAGGGCGTTACACTCTCCTTGTAAGAATAATGCCCTCCTATGGCATTTTTTGAGACTCAGAATTTTTCTGATCAGGGAGAACGAACGCGCTCCTGTTAGGAGGAAAGCCCTCCTGTTGCAAAGGGAAAAATGGGAAATTTTTAAGAGTCGGTGGTGTAGAGTCAATTATCTTCATGTCCCTTACAAGAATTTGTCCATAATATGAAAGATATTTTGATGATTACAAACCACATTTTGTTTATGATATTATAGCATACAAGGCATATCTAATCTTACTTGATGGTTTCAAAAGAATCAATGATACATGGCGAATGTATTAAGGATTTACTTGAATACCATGATCATTTGAAGATGTTCGGTTGTATGATTAGATTATGATAGGTTGTAGAACCTTCTATGCCATTTGATTCAGCAATATGCATGATTGCATGTTTTAATCGAATTGATTTTCAATCGTTTGCATATTTGATTTAATCCGAAAATATTATGTTTTATCCAGTTTTAATCGAGAAATCAAAAACTGTGTTCATAGAGTCTTTCAGGACGCTAATGTTTTAGTAGCGCCTTCCTGGACTTGATGAGTTAGGACGCTGATAAAATATTAGGACGCTCAAGGTTGAATTGAATTGATTCACAAGGACACTTACTTGTAACTAGCGACCTTCCTTTAGTCGACCTTTGAAAGTGTCAAGACGGTGACTTAGTTTCATCTCGGTGAAAGTTCTCTTAGTTTTTAATTGATTTCTATCTTTAAGGACCTGATAGTTATAAGATGAATAAACTATCACGACGCTACTTGTATAGGAGTGCCCTAGTTTTTAGAATCAACTTAATAACTTTCAGGACGGTTATTTTTCTTCAGCGCACTTAATACTGTTTAAGTTTGTTTTAAAACAAAGTAAGACGCTTACTTATAAGTCACCCTGATGCGCATATGTATTTTTAAAACAAAGCAGGACGCTAACTGTCAAAGTAGCGTCCTCATGATTTAAGTCGTTTAATCTTCAAAGTAAATCAGAATGCTTACAATTTAGTAGCGCCCTCACTTCACTGCTCAGCAGGACTCTTATGCTTCATGAGCTCCCTCAAGCAACAAAATGACAAAGTTGATATTAAGTGTCAAGACACTAATTCAACAATGTTATTGTTTTGACACTATTACTGTTAACTTTTTTCATAACCGTATGAAAGCTTTTTAGAACTTTTCAGGATCGTACAACAATTTTTTTAAAAAAGTTTTAAACGTTCTAATACTGTGTCAGAACATTTTTTTTTCATGAATGATCAGATGATTCAGGTGCTATCGTCGATATATGCACAGTGCTGAATTGATCCATTCCGGGAAAAAATGTAGACGTTGTATTTGAAATGATCTAGAGCGCCAAAATTCACCAAGTAATTGTCCCTACGTTATTTATATATATATATATGTGATGCCTTAGAACAGAAACACAACAAATCAATACGAAAACTGATATTCATTCAAAAACATATTAACAGTTTTCACTTGTGCGAGAAACTTTTAAAGTTAGTTGTCAACTCTTTGTTCTTGAACTTACAATCATTTTTGAAAGAAAAACATCAAGTCTTCTGGATTGATTAATCTTCATCTTCATCATTTTCAAAATCCATTGAAGAAGACAAAAGCTCTTTGAACCTGTTTTCAGCAAAACTTCATCATACATATTTTGCTGAATATGTGGTAACAGAAGGTTCAATCCAAAGCTTTGTAAGTATCACTTTGATTCTGAGTAAAGGGAATTATATCTCATCTTGTATACAGTTTGTAGTGACCGGTTAGCCACTGGACTAGAGCAAGTGTTGCTTAAGGTTGTAACGGTCTTCTCACACCCGTAAGTTGAGAAATAGTAGTTCTCACACCCGTAAGTTGAGAAAGTGTATCGATTTGATCTTCACCAGTAAGAAGATCCATAGTGGAGTTTGAACAAATCCTAACTGAGGAAGTTCAGTAGTGGATGTAGGCGAGGGCGAGCCATTATAAATCCTGATTGCATTGTCTCATTTACATTTATCATATCTACTTGCTATACTTTGTTTAATCTACTTTCATTAATCCGCACAATATTAAGAAAGGTTAAAATCTGCTAAGTGTCCAATTCACCCCCCTCTTGGACATATATAGGCCAACAAGTGGTTCTTGTTGAAGGAACCCGTTCCTATGCCCAACGGACACTTTTAGGAACACGCTCCTGAAGTAAGGAACGCGCTCCTTCAATGAAGGAAAATCTGAAATTTTTCAAATTTCAAACCAGAAGTGCGCTCCTGCTTTAAGGAACGCGTTCATGTGCCTTCGTGTGGTGTTTGTCTATAAATACCACACTTGCACATTTGAAGAGCAACTTTTGCAAAACGTATGAGAACTTGTGCGATTTTTCTACTGTGTTTATACTCATCCAAAACAAGTGCCTAAGCCTATTTCAAACATCTTTCAAGCAAAAGTTCAACCACATTTGATCATTTGATCCAAGCTTCTGAAAATTTCTCCACATCTTTTCTAAACCTTGAGAAACTTTGAAGTTTCTCTTGTGCAAGTGTTCAAGAAGATTTTGGTGATTTCTACATCTTTGTTTGAGTCTTGATCGTGTTTTGAGCAACCCACTTCACACAAGAAGAATCTCGTGCTTCAATCTTACCTTGTGGGGGTACACATTTTTTTGAACTTGATTCTTGTGATCTTGGTGAATGCAAATCAGTTTTTGTGCTTATCTTGTTATATTTAAATTGATTTTGTATTGAGTTATATGTGTGAAAACCTATCTTGTTCATCATATCAAAATATCTTATTTAGTGGTTTCATATATTAGTTGAGATATCGATTCATGTGCCAATTTCATATTCTTTTGAATCAAAGTTTTTAATCTCTACTTGATTTGTATGATTCGTGTTCTTAAACATATATTTACTTTGAATCATCAAGTCTTGATTATCGTGGTATATTGATTCTCATGCATTCAACTTGTATTTGATTAGAATCAATATATTGATTGAGTGTGCATAGTCGATTCATGATTTTACATTGCATACATTTGAATCGAGTGCATTTGAGAAAAACATATATTTCAACACTTTGCATCATTTAAAATCATAGTGGTCGCAATACTATTTGTTGATTCATTCAAGATTGTAAGCTTTAACTGTTGAGAGTGCTTTTGATCACTTCTTTATATCCTTTGTAATCTTGATGTAATGTTGACGTGTGTCAACTTTTGGATTATTTGACCGTTGATTGTAAGGCACATAACCACCCCATTAAGTTGGTTACAAGTGTGGCTTTCTAGCGAAGCCCTAGTGTAGGCTAAATAGTGGCTTTTTAACCAAGCCCTAGTGTAGGTTAGAGTGTGAGTGGCTTCTTAACCGAGCCCTGGTGTCGGTTAGTGTAAAGGCTTGAGCCAAGCCTTGGTGTAAGCTCAGTGTAAACTGCTTCTAGTCACGCCCGTAAGTTGACTAGCCAATAGTGGATTGGGAAATCCTGACCGGTGCGGTTGGGTAGTGGAGGTAGACTCAAGGAAAGTCGAACCACTATAAATCTTTGTGTTCATATTTATTTCTGGCACTCCTCTTTATTTGTTTTATTTCTTTTGTTAGCTACTGCACATTATATTCTGTTAATTTAATCAATAGAAAGGTAACACGAAAATCTGCTAAGTCCAATTCACCCCCTCTTGGACTATAATATTGGGCCAACAAGTGGTTTTAGAGCGATTTTTTGCAATCAAAGTTATCTAACAATTTCTTTGAGTAAGATGACAGGACAATGCTCAACTAGCTATGATGTGGACACTAGCAGATACACCGACAAACCACCATTGCTCAGAAAAGAAAATTTTCATGAGTGGAAGATTCTCATGAAAACATTTATGAGATCACAAGATGTTGATCTTTGGGAAATGGTGGAAAATGGGTATACTCTTCTTAACATGCCAACCGGGCAATGGACAAGTCAAGAAAAATGAGAGTATCGCCTAAATGCCAAGGTAGTGTATGCTCTATTTTGTAGTCTCCCTGATAGTGAATTGGAACAAGTTAGTCAATGTGAGACTGCAAAGGATGCATGAGAACTGCTTCATTTGGTTCACTGTGAGCCACTCAATAACAGAAAATCAAGACTCAGGGATGCAGATGAAAGATTTGAAGATTTCAACAATCCTAAAACTGAACCAATTGAAGAAGCGTGTTGTCGATTCAGATCAATTCTTGAAGACTTAAAGGATCTGAGTCAAGAGACACCATATGAGATTAGCCTCGTTTGCTTTGCTGACAAACTTCCAAGATATTGGGTTGAAAAACTTACAAGCATCGTAGAAGTGTTCACTCTATGGGAATTCACTTTGGAAGAGTTTTGCAACTTATTGATATCTATAGAAACCAAGGATGAAATAACAACAAGAACTGAAGTACTTAAAAGATCACTTTAAAGCTTCAAGTTCTTGCATGAGGAAACAGTTGATGAGGGACTTGATAGGTTGATAGAATTAACCAGTGATTTGCAAAGTTGTGGAATAACCTATCCTCACCAAATATTGGTTAAGTATTTCTTAGAGGTCTTTCTGGACAAATGGAAGTGCAAAGTCGAATTTGTCAAGACGTTCAGTGATCTGTTTAACAATAGCTTTAAGAGAATTATTTATGTGTTAAGTGGACTTGAGACCTCCTCAGAAGATAGTGAAGCTTCATCCGAAAGAAGAGAAATACTTGCAAACTTACCAAGTGATGATGACAGAGATAGATTGGATGAAAGTGAAACATCATCATTGGTAAACGATTAGTAGGATGAAGAAGAACAAGTTAAGGACGATAAATGATTAAGTGCCATATCCAGTGGTTCACTCATTTACACCTCAACTGATGAAGACGAAGATCCGAATATCCAAGTTCACATTCAAAGGTTTCCAAAAATTCCAAGATGGAAATGTGGATTAAAATGCAAGTTTCGAGGTTCCTTGAAGTGCTACATGATCGGTCTTCGCTTGTGGGTAACACTTCTATTTAAATTCAAATATTCAATTGTGTTTTTCCACAAATGGCCTAAACATATCCTTTTAACCATAAATAAATTGTGTATTAAGAGACATGTCTTTGTTGAAAATTTAATTCCTCTCAAGCATGATTGTGATCATATATTGTTCGATGTTTGAGTTGAATGATCTTTCATGTCATGCTATGTGTAACTATAATATTTGTTTGATTTTGATAATGTCTTAGGCTTAGTTAAAATGATTATCATACCTTTTTGCCTATGGTTTGAATTTAATCAATTTGATCATGTTTTAGAATGGTGTATATTTTGATCATTGATTAAATTGCAATATGTGCATGTTTATCTTGTGGACTTGTTATAATTGTTCATCATTTGTTCACATGGAGAATATTAATATATGCTAAATGGATCATGTGTCTCAGAATTATATATTTATTAATCCATTTAATATTGACAGATATGATTGAGCATTAATATTAAATTGATATTATTATATTTGCTCAATTAAATTGGAAGTGTGGATTTTGAATGATATATATCTTATTACTTCCAATGTATTCATGTGAATGTATGTTTGGTGATAATTATATGATTCACTTGAATGTATCATTTATAATAATTGTATAAGTGTTATACTTGATAATTCTTGCATGTATTATTTCCAATAATAGTGCACGAATTGTTAATGCTAATCTTCTAAAAATTATTATACTTGATAATCTTGCATCCATCATTGTTGATGTACATGTATGTGTGTTAATTTGATGTGAATGATCTTGACTATAATGTGTTTATCATTTGCTGTGTGTATTGTTCACTAAGAAACAACACAAATTTTCTTGAATTATCATAATTTATCATTTTAATCGAAGTGGAAATCAAGAAAATCAAAATTTACACACTTTTGTGCTTTGTGTTCTAAAAGAGCGCGTTCCTCTGGAAGAGGAACTCACTTCTTGCATGAACACCATATAGGAATGCGCACCTCTGTGTCTACTAATTGCACAGATACGAACCAAGAGCATCATTTTCACTCTCCTTCAACACCTTTTTCGTCTTCTCTTCACTCTCACTCATCCAATCTGCATTTAACACCATTTTGATTGTTCTAAACTCATTCCCCATCAGTTTTATCATCAAATCCATCATTTTTACACCCCAAAACACCATTTAATCCGACCAATTTCTATCAAAACCGCCACTTTTTGCAATTATTTCTTCATTTTTCATTCCATCTTTTCTGGTTTGATTTCCCACAATTTTAGTCATTTTATAGCTTGTTTTTCTCGTTGTCATCCCCTCCTCGTCATCCAATCATCGTTTCGAGTCATTTCGTGTCTGTTTTCTCCACATTTCAACTCAAATCCCTTAGGTTCATTTTGTTTGCACACATAGTGTTTGACAAAATGCCTCCTAAGAAAACCACAGCTTCAAAACGTCGATTGGAGATCGACGAATCCTTCGGACCTGCACCCAGGCCTACACGACGACGTATAGAGGTTGGGGAGTCCCCCACACCCACTCCGCTTTACACGAGGTGCCCTCACGCCTCTCAACCTCCCCGCGAGCCTTCACCTTCACCTTCACCTTCACCTTCGCCTTCACCTTCACCATCCTCATCACCATCACCTTCATCCTCATTGAGTGATGATGCCACACTCTCTGCACCAGTAGCCTCACCTACATCCCATCCACCACTTCTAGAACCTGTTTTCAGGTCTTTTGACATTGGACGTCTCACCCCGAGCGTCCGAGTAGATTTTGACGACTTTATGAGGATACATATGCCTCTTTTTACCCACTTCACTCACATGAGATGGGAGCGGTTCCTTTCTCATCGAGATGTTATCTACACTGAGTTAGTCTCAGTTTTCGACTCTAGACTTACTCATGTCCTTGGCGAGGATCCCCTTCACTATCGGTCTAGGGTTTTTGGTATTGACATTAACATATCTCCATCCATTCTAGATGAGATATTTGGTTTTTCTTCAACTGATCCCACATTCTCATTTTCTAGGGAGGACGACGAGATCGTTTTTCCTAATTATGATCGGATCACAGCTCTTAGGACCATGTTATGAGTAGAGTCTGGACATGGAGTGTTGACTGTGACCAACACTATCTTTGACTTGCGACTCAAGATCTTGCACAACATAATCTCCAGAGTCATCATTCCTCGATTAAGTTTGCGTGTGAAGGTCAAGCCTTTGGATGCTTTCATTCTGTGGTGCATACACAGCCGCACCATCATCCACCTGTCCCATGTCATAATTAACCATTTCACCGGGACACAACACTACTTGAGGGCATTGCCCTATGGCACTTTAGTGACTATGCTCACTAAACGCATATGAGTCGACCTCACGAGCTTCAAGGTGTCGGCCAAGCCGACTAAGAAGAATTTCACTGGAGAAAATACTATCTGATCACTAGGATATCAGTGGGTTGCACGCATAACAGACTGGGTGCACAACACCAGGAGGTTACCAGGCTAGGGCACTACATTTATGAAGTATGATCCACAGACAGCGCCGCCTTAGCTAGACAATGAGAGAGTAGGGGGTGCACCTCTAGTAGCTCGTCTGCGTGGCCGAGGAGGAGCACCATGTTTGGCACAAGCTGAGGCACGTCTAGAACGTGGCCGTCGTAAAGTGAGATTCTCAGGTGTCGGTGCTTCATCTTCGGGTACCGTGCCACCAGTGGATATACCAGCCCCTCCCCTTTAACTACTTTAGATGTCGTTCTACAGTCGCTGATGGAGATACGAGACCAGCAGCAGTTATTGTTCTCTTCCTTCTCCAGTTTGGAGAGGAAGTACGATGATCTGGTCTCAAATGTCCGTGCTCATGGAGTTTTGCTCCAGAATATTCTTGATTGACTACCGATTGAGGAGCCACATGAGTACAACTTCAATCAAGAGGATGTTTTTGGCGACAGAGAGCAGCCCGCACCATTACCGAGTTTTCATCGACCTGCTTCACCAGTTCGTCCCGATTTAGCTTGCGATCCCTCCTGTAGTTCTCCACCAGTGACCACTGCCTTAGCTCTGATCACTTTCTCAGCTGCACCTCCGAGGATTCCCACTCCCAAGTTGCATCTTTCGTTCACTTTGGCAAACTCAGCTTTCGATCTAGTTCTCTCACTTCCACGCATTTCTCCACCATTTCCAAGACGTGATCTTACTATCCACCCGGCTCCACTTCGACTACCTCATCTGCTACCACTCATACCTGATGCAAATGCTGGTACCATCCCTACGGCGGACGATGCCTCGACTTTACCTGACATATTAGGTGGGCAAGGATCTCTTGATCATCGATCGTCACCTCTATCATAAGCACACCCTCCCCTTTTGATGTTTCAAAAGGGGGAGAGATTAGTATGATTGTCACAGCCCACCCGAATGTGCCTAAACCGGCGGAACACTCACAGGCGGGGCGCAAATGCATTATATCAATAACCGAGTGCTCAGGAACACAATTGAGTACAAATCTGATTATATTAATTTCAGAATGTATTTTCGTACAGATTATGATTGAGGGAACATCTTCCCAAAATCTCCCTTTAATTAACAAGAGTTGCAAAATGTGGGCCCAAAAACCTCCACCCAATCCACTCTAAACTCCTGTGAAAAACTGGATAACAACGAGGGGAGCTATTGCCCAGTGGGTAAAATAGTTCGTGAATATAACAATTAATAAAAGAAACTTCATAATCAAATATCACATAAACACAATAAGCATCATAAATAGTACAACATGTATGTATGCATGACACTGTCTCGTAATGGTTCCATGATTGTACGGCGTCCTGAGTTCACGTACAGATGTCCATCCCCAAGTAAACCTGGGTTCTCATTGTACGTCCGTCCCCAAGGTCGTCACCCTGGATTCACGTACAAATGTCCATCTCCAGGTAAACCCGGGTTCTCATTGTACGTCCCTTTCCAGGGAAATATCAAGAATAGTGAGCATTGCTTCTAACTATTTTGTGGACATAAACCACTTACGATCCTAGGTGGTGCTTATGTATGATGCCAATGCATGAGCAATTTTGGTCTTTACTAACATTAGAAAGGATTTGGTAGCGTCTGGTGATTCTTATCAGGTCGGTATCACCATGTGTAATGTTAGGATGTTCAGCATCACTTGTACAAGCTGATAGCTTTCAAATAAGACCAACCAGATCAATCTCCAATTGAAGTGGGACACGAGGTCCACTTAAATACCAATCATCTAAAGCAACACGCTGCCTCCTGTTCACTAGTTAAAGTTACCGAGGACAAGACGAAGTGTGGTTGAGTCAGATTGACCACTAATCTAACATAATAATAGTGTAATACATGAACTCCAAATATACAGGCATAAGTATGACAAGTATGAACATTATACGCAATAATGCAGTGTAAATGAACAGTAGACATAATGATAAATGAATGTAAACTTTAATAAAAGTTATAAGACACTCAAACTTATGTTTCATTCCCCACCTTCAGATAATCCTTCCTTCTAGAATTGGCGCCTCCTCCCGAGTAGAACCGCCTTGCACCGCAAAGAGAGACTCTCAAAAGGAGGAGAGAGAAAATCACAATAACAGTGATGAACCAACAAGGAGAGCAAGAGAGTGGAGAGAGTTGAAGTGTGAAGGTTCAGGCGGGCTGCCCGAAGGTTCCGGCAGGAGAGCCCGAATCTTTTTTTTGTCTAAATTGGGGGTATTACACTCTACCCCCCTCTAGTCCATGTAGTAATGTTTGCTGTCTGCGGGAGATTCACCGTCGTCGTCAACATTTGCCAGGTCAAGATAGTGCCTGTAAGGCCCCTGAATAGCATTGTGGCCGGTGAAATCCTCAACATCATCAAACAATGGAGAGAAAATGGGGTCGGATTTGTCCTCAAAAGGTTTCGACATTTGCCTAACATATGGTGGTATAGGGCTCTGCAAGTTGCAGCGTTTCAGGAGAGGTTGGTTGTGCGGCAGAATATTTTTTCGTGCAATTGCTCGAATTTGGCAATCTAGCAATTTTGGTAGGAGATCTTGCCAGGATGAAGGAATAGGATTGTTTCGGGCAGTATTGTTACAATAAATCCATACGCGCTCTAGCAATAAGGATAGTTGCCGAAGAGGCAAGAGAGTTGGAAGTGCAAAGAAGTTGTGGTTTTCATCCGAGTCTGAAGGAGTCTCCACTGGTTGCCAAGAAGGCCATTGAGGGTATGACTCATTACTCTTATCTGAGTTGTTTTCAGACATATGCATGGTTAATTAAATGAAAAATATATTAAGATATTTGTAAAAAAAGTTTCGCAATTTCATTGATAAGTGAAAAGGTACAATGCATCACATCATCAACTATTACTAGAAAATAATTCAGGGTATTTCAGTTTAATTATTTCGTCTAGTTCCCATGTTGCTTCCTCTACTCCGTGGTGATCCCAGAGCACCTTCACAAGCGGTATGCTACATCGCCTTAGTTCTTGAGTTTTTCTATTCAGAATTTGTATGATTCTCTTCTAATACTTATTTTCTTCTTCAACCCGAACCTCGACCAGAGAGATGATAAGAGAAGGATCAGGATGATACTTTCGAAGCATTGGATACGTGAAAAACGTCATGAACCTTAGACATGGACGATGGAAGGGATAGATGATAGGCTAGTTTGCTAGTATGTTCAATGATCTGAAATGGACCGATATACCATGGGGAGAGCTTTCCTTTGATCCCAAAACGTTTGACACCTCTTGTAGGCTAAACTTTTAGAAAAACCAAGTCCCCCTTATCAAATTTTGGAGGCTATCTCTGCTTGTCAGCGTAGCTCTTCTGTACACTTTGTGCTACACAAAGTTGGTCATTTACTAGTGTGATCTTCTCAGAAGTTTTTTGAACAAGTTCAGGCCCCAACTACGGTCGATCTGCCATATCTAACCAACATACCGGAGATCTGCAAGGGCGACCATAGAGAGCCTCATATGGTGCCATGCCGATACTGGTTTGGTAGCTATTGTTGTATGCAAACTTCGCCAAATGTAAGTGGTTCGCCCATCCATTATGAAAATCCAAAATGCACCGTCGTAACATATCCTCTAATATCTAGATCAACCGTTCTAACAGCTCGTCAGTCTATGGGGTGAAAAGTTGTGCTCATGGTGATCCTAGAGCCCATTTTACTCTATAAGCTCTGCCAAAATTTTGATGTGAATCGAGGGTCTCGATCAGAGACTATCATGAGTGGTATGCCTTGTAGGCGTACGATATCTCTTTCATACAATTCTCCAAGCTTAGCCGGATTATCCATGAACTTTATTGGTAAAAAGTGTGCAAACTTTGTAAGTCTGTCAATGATAACCCGGATTGCATCTTGTCCTTTAGTATTTTGAGGCAAGGCCGAAACAAAATTCATTGCGATGTTCTCCCATTTCCATTCTCAAATAGGTAGAGGTTGGAGAAGTCCAAAGGGAAGTTTGTATTCTGCATTAAGTTGTTGGCACACGAGACATCGATCAACAAAGTCTACAATAGCCTTCTTCATTCCAGAAAACCAGAATTGTCGCTAGACATCCTTGTACATCTTGTCTCTCCTAGGATGCGTAACGAACCTCGAACAATGCATTTTAAGGAGCACTTCTTTCTAAACTTGAGGATCATTCGGTAGACAAAGACGTTTTTTGTTTAAAACGACCCTGTCATTATAGACCGACCAGTGAGGAAGGTCCTTTCCGCTGAGTAGAAGTTCTCGTTTCTCCATTATCATAGGGTCGTTGGCTTGAGCTGCTGAAACCTTTCGAATAAGCTTAGAGGTAGCTGATAACTGAGAGAGTCGTGATCCTCCTCCCTTCTCAATGAGCTGTAGGTTAAAATTTTCCATCTTTGAAGCCAACTTCCCCATCTTGAAGTTAAGAGTGCAAGCAGTTGTTAGCTCATAGGTGTCCAAGAGGGGGGTGAATTGGACATGTAGTAGATTTTAACCTTTCTTTAAATTGTGCGAAACAATGAAAGCAGATTAAACAAAGTATAGCAACGAGATACAGTAAATGTAAATTAGACAATGCATGCAAGATTTATAGTGGTTCGGTCGCGCCTACATCCACTACCTAACCTCCTCAGTTAGGATTTGTTCAAACTCCACTATGGATCTTCTTACAGGTGAAGATCAAACCGGAACACTTTCTCAAGTTACGGGCGTGAGAGGACCGTTTCTCTACTTACAGGTGAGAAAAAACTTATTCTCAACTTACTGGTGTGAGAAGACCGCTTACAACTTTGAGCAACACTTCCTCTAACTCAGTGACTTACCAGTCACTACAATCTGATTATAGAATGAGATACTTACAACGCTTTGGATTGAACCTTCTGTTGCCACAGATTCAGCGAAATATGTATGATGAAGTTTATGCTGAAAATATGTTCAAATAGCTTTTGTCTTCGTTAATGAGTTTTTTAAATAATGAAGAAGAAGATCGATCAACCCAGAAGACTTGAAGTTTTTCTTTCAAAAGATCATATGATCAAGCACAAGTGAAAGAAGACTAACTTACAAAACATGTTTTTGGTGCAAACGAAAAATGGTCAATACGTTTTAAATGAATATTGGTTTTTTTATTTCATTAGTTAGTTTTTCTGCTCTGAGGCAACACGTATATATAGGAATAACAGAGGCGCAATGGACTTGGTAAATTTGGCGCTCTAAGTTATTTCAAATATAACGTTAACACTCTTTCCAAAAATGAATCTATTCAGCTTAATGCATATTACGACGATAGCACCTGAATCATCTGACCCTTTCATGAAAGAGGAATGTTCTGACAAAGTTTTAGAACGTTTTAAAAAGTTCTGAAATGTTGTTGTACGATTCTAAAAAGTTCTGAAAAGTATTCGTATGTTTCTGAAAAAGGTTAACAGAAATGGTAGTAATGTCAGAACAACAAAAATATCTTTTCTGTCCTATTGTTCCTTTGAGGGCGCTCATATAACATCAGCGTCCTACTGAACAATGAAGTGAGGACGCTACTAAGTAGTAAGCATCCCGACTGACTTTGACAATTAAACAACTTAAAACATGAGGGCGCTACTTCGCAGTAAGGGACCTGTTTTGTTTTAATACGCAAAACATATGAGGGCGTTACTCAAGAGTAAGTGTCTTGAACTATTAAAAACAGTTTTAAAACAATGTTTAAGCGCGCCGATAGACGGTGAGCGTATTGAAAGTTACTTAAGTTGATTCTAATGATGAGGGCGCTCCTACACAAGTAGCTTCCTGATAATTCATTCAACTTATAACTTATCAGCGTCCTTAAAGATAGAAATCACTTAAATATAAAAAGATTTTTCAGCAAGCTAAAACTAAGTCAGCGTCCTAACATTCTCAGAGGTTTAGGGTTTAGATAAAACATAAAGTAACCGGATTAAATCAAACATGCAATCACTTGATTAAAACATGCGGGCATGCATATTGCTAAATCACATGGCATAGAAGGTCCTACAACCTATCGTAATCGAATCATACAAATAAACATCTTCAAACAAACATGGTCTTCAAGAAGATTTTTTAATTCGTTCGCCATGCACCATTGAATCTTTGATACCTACAAGTGAGATTAGATATGCCATATGTGCAGTAATATTATGAATAGAATGTAGTTTTGTAATCATCAAAATCTTTCATAATAGGGACCTATTCTCGTAAGGGACATGAGAATAATTGGTTCAACAATCTCCCCCTTTTTGATGATTTCAAACACATTACTGTAGGCTTTGAAACAAACTAATAAAGTGATGTATGTATGCATGAGATGCAGTACTAATGTTCCTTGTTTCATATGATAAAAGTGTATTGACAAGGAATAAACATAAACTATCATTAAGACTCCCCCTTAGTGTTCTACTCCCCCTGAGTTTATGATGCTTCAATGATAGTACTTTCTCCCCCTTTTGAAATATCAAAAAGAGTAAAGTAACATGAAATATATCTCTCCCATATGGAGGTAAGCATCAAAGTGCTACTAATCGGATTCACAGAACATTCCAAGTTCTCTGCGAATATGAACAAACTGGTTTTTTTGTAGGGCTTTAGTAAATATATCAGTCAGTTGTTCTTTGGTGCCAATATGAGATAATACGACTTCTCCATTTTGCACATGATCCCGTAAAAAGTGATGTCTTATTTGAATATGCTTAGTTCGGGAGTGCAATACATGATTTGTAGATATGTTAATAGCACTAGTATTATCACACAGAATTTCAACACATTGAATAAATATTTGATAATCCTGAAGTTGTTGTTTCATGTAAAGAACTTGAGAATAGCAACTTCCAGCTGCAACATATTCTGCTTCAGCAGTGGATAGTACCATCGAATGTTGTTTCTTGAAGAACCAAGAAATTAGAGAATTTCGAAGAAAATGACAAAATTCGAAGGTATTTTTCTTATCAGTTAGACTGCCGGCATAGTCGGAGTCTACATAATTTCTAAGATCAAAAGTAGTACCATTGGAATACAAAATTCCTAGATTTATTGTGCCATTTATGTATCTGAATATTCGTTTGACACATTTTCAATGAGATTCTTTCAGTTCAGATTGAAATCTTGCACATAGACAGACACTGACCATAATGTCAGGTCGACTTGATGTTAGGTACAAAAGACTTTCAATCATGCTTCTATAAAGTTTTGAATCAATTGATTTACCTTTTTCATCCTTATCTAATTTTATTGCAGAAGTACAAAGAGTGTCAATCGATTTCAAATTGTGCATTTGAAACTTTTTAACTATTTCCTTAGCATACTTTGATTGGCTTAAGAAGGTGTCTTTCGGCATTTGTTTAATTTGTAAGCCGAGAAAGTATGTAAGTTCTCCCATCATACTCATTTCAAATTCCTTCTGCATTAATTTTGAAAACTCATCACATAGTTCTTTGTTTGAAGCACCAAAAATGATATCGTCCACATATATTTGAACAATGAGCATATTATCATTGTGGTGTTTGACAAACAAAGTTTGATCAAGTTTTCCTTTTTGAAACTTATGATCTAAAAGAAATAAACTCAGTCGATCATACCAAGCTCTTGGAGCTTGTCTCAATCCATATAAGGTTTTGTGGAGTTTGAACGCATATTCTGGGTCTTGAGCATCCTCAAACCCTGTAGGTTGTTCCACATATACCTCTTCATTGATGTAACAATTTAGAAAAGTACCCTTTACATCCATTTGGTATAAGGGAAAATCCTTGTAACAAGCGTAGGCAAGTAACATTCTTATTGCCTCTAGTCTTGCTACTGGGGCAAAAGCTTCTTCGAAATCTATGCCTTCTTCTTCATTGTACCCTTATGCAACCAGTCTAGCCTTATTGCAGACAATGATGCCTTGTTCATTCTTTTTGTTTCTAAAGATCCATTTGGTTCTTATAACCAATTGATGAAAAGGTCTAGGCAGTGCATCTTCCACTTTAATTGGTTCAAATTGTGATACAAAAGCAACAAGCTCTTGATCTTTTTGAATTGAGGCTCTAGTGGATACACCTTTTCTTGGATCTCCTAAAATTTGATCTTTGGAAAAACCTTGAAGTAGTCTAGAGTTTTTAGAAGATTCTAGAGATGGTTCAGGTTCAAGATCTTTAACCTCGGTTGTCTTAGGTTCATCGTCATCAAAATTTAATTGCTTAAATTCATCCTCAAGACTTTTCTTATTAACACTTTCATCAAAGTTTACATGAATTGATTCTTCTACAGTTTGATTTGATTTGTTGAAGACTCTGTAGGCTCTATTGTGAGAAGAATATCCTAAGAATATTCCTATGTTAGATTTAGGTTCAAACTTGTCTAGATTGAATTTATCATTTAGAAAAAAACATTTACATCTGAATACTCGAAAGTAACTGATGTTGGTGCTCTACCCTTCCATAGTTCTTATGGAGTTTTATTCAAATCTTTTCTAATTAGAACTCGGTTCATCACATAGGAGGCAGTGTTTATAGCTTCACCCAAAAATGATTTGCAGTGTTATACTCATTGAGCATTGTTCTATACATCTCTTGCAGAGTTCTGTTCTTTCTTTCAACTACACCATTTTGTTGTAGTGTCCTAGGGGCTGATAGATGGTAAGTGTAACCTTTATTGTTACAAAATACTTCGAGATTTTTATTGACAAGTTTACCACCTCTATCACTCCTAATTATGTTGATTTTGTGCCCTTTTTCATTTTCGACTCTTTTACAAAGTTTTATAAATGTTTCACAAGCATCAGATTTATGAGCTAATAGAAATACCCAAGTAAATCGAGTAAAGTCATACAATCACAAACACATATGATTTACCACCTAAGCTATGGGTTTTGGTTGGTCCGAAAAGATCCATGTGAATTAGTTCGAGAACTCTAGAGGTTGATTGATGCCTCTTGCTCTTAAATGATGATCGGGTGTGCGTGCCAAGTCGACATGGTTCACAAACCTTGTCATTTGAGTAAGTTCCTTTCGGAATTCCCATGGCCAGATCATGTGTAACAATTCTAGATATGTTGTCCATATTAATATGAGCTAATCTCCTATGCCATATCCATGTATCATTACCAGAGATAACACTTAAACATGCTACATTTTGTTTCTTCATGTCATTGAAGTTTGTGCAATACACATTCTTAATTTTAGATGCCATGAATGCAACAGTTTTATCAGCATGCTTGACAATACACCTATTTGCCTCAAATGAAATGTCATAACCCTTGTCACATAATTGACTTACGCTCAAGAGATTATGCTTCAGCCTTTTAACATAAAGTACATCAGATATGGCTAGAGAATCGTTACCAATAGTTTCAATGCCTTCAATATCACCTTTTTTATTGTCTCCGAAGGTGACCTTTCCTCCTTTCTTCTTTTCAAGGCTCAAAAAGTTAGATTTATCTCCATACATGTGCCTGGAACAGCCATTGTCTAGATACCATACTTCTTCATTTTTGCATATCTACACAACATAAAATATCTTTGACTTTGGTACCCATGCTTTTTTGGGTCCATGCATGTTAGAATCAGTAAGAACAAATTTTTCAATCCATGCATATTTTCTTTTCTTTCTACGTAAGACATTGCATCTGAGTATTGTATGACCTTCCCAATGGCATTTGTTGCGTGTTGGTCTCTTGGTCAGTACGATGTGTACTCCTTTTGTTTAGACCATGAGTGTAGCCTAGTCTAGTCTTGTCAAATGCACATTTTTGTGATCCTAACATCATGTCAAATATTTTTAACCATTTGTGAATTTAATCACTGTGCAGTGCAAGTCTTCCTTTTCTTTTCTAAGAGTTTCATTTTCATTTTTCAGTTTCCCAACAACTTTCTTAAGTTCTTCATTATCTAGAGACAGTTCGTCTAGCTCTTCTTGTTGGAATTCAATTTCCTCAAGAGCGTCTTCTAGACTATGCTTATGATTTATTCCATACTCAAGAGTACCCTTAAAAACCACTTGATCTTTTTGGTGTTTTAACTTTTAACACTATATGTCTGATACCATTGCTTTTTCTTACTCTTGCCTCAGTCGAATTGTATGGCTTGGAGATTTGAACTACCGGATTGCCCTTTCATATCGTTCTGCAAAGGCACTTGTTGAAATGCACAATTGGAGGGCATTGCTAGAAAATGACCAGGCAAGTTATCTACAAATATCAAATTCATTTAGCAATGATGTTGATGTTTCCTATATTTGTTTTCAAGATTTTAGCAATTCGTCTATCTAAATCTTCAATAATTCTTTTAGCAGCTTCGGATAGAACAGAAGCGTGGTCGTGTCTTTAGGGGATGGAATGAGGGAAGAATATATTTTCCACCAACATACAAATACTCCAACAATTCCGACCGATATGCCGGAGATGATATGCACCCCAAGGAGAAACGGCGAACTCCTGCATGGTAAAAACTTCACTAGCAAAATGTTCACTTACCTAACAGAAAGTGAAAGAGAGGATTAAAAGAGATCATTTCAGCATTTTAATTGCTTTAGTAAGTACTAAAATGGCAGCTGATTTACATAATTGTTTTTGTATGTGAAGGTGTGATCGTATCTTATGGTATGGAAGAGGCCTACATCAATTATCTTATGTTCGTGGCGAGTCCAGGTTTTCAGATCATAGACCGGTTTATAGCATTTTTTCAGCAGAGGTGGAGTCTATTAGTCAAAACCGGATTAAGAGAAATACAAGTTCTAGGATAGAGGCTTTGTTGGTACATGGAATGTGGGTGGAAAATCTCCACCAAGTTATTTAAATCTTGAAGATTGGCTCCATACTTCACCTCCTGCAGATATTTATGTTCTTGGGTACGTTCCCGAACAAATAATTTTTTTTTCTTTTTTTTTGTAATCTTCCTTTTGCTTCTGCAAATTTTGCAACAACCCCCCCAAAAAAACCCTTTTGATCCTTCTCTTTCAGGTTTCAGGAAATCGTTCCTCTGAATGCGGGAAACGTTTTGGGGGCAGAAGACAATGGCCCGGCAAGAAAATGGCGGGCTTTAATCCGAAAAACACTGAACAATCTTCCGGGCACCAGTGGAACTGGAAGTTGCCACACACCTACTTTCATATCTGATCCAATTGAAGAATATGATGCTGATTTTGAAGGATCAACAAGGCCAAAGGCCTCGGCTTATTTACATCGCCGTTCATTTCAATCTTCATTAAGTCGCAGTATGAGAATGGATTATGACATGGGATTCCCACATCCTAGACTTGATCGGAGATTTAGTGTATGTGATCGTGTTATTTTCTCTCAAAGACCAAGTGATTATGATTCGAATTATCGATGGGGCTCATCAGATGACGAGAATGGGAATGAGGATTCTCCGAGTACTGTAACTTTTTCGCCAAATTCTTATGTTGGATCATCATCCATAGAGGACCGGGAGAGATCATCGGGGCAGTCTAGGTATTGCTTGGTTGCTAGTAAACAAATGGTTGGGATATTTCTTACGGTTTGGGTGAGGAGCGATTTAACAGATGCTGTTCGGAACTTAAAAGTCTCTTGTGTTGGAAGAGGACTAATGGGATATCTTGGGAACAAGGTAAACTGTTTAAGTTTCTCTTTTGTTTTGAGAATTCTTTTGTTTAGATTTTCTTATATGAATCGCAAGAATTGAAGAACTAAGCGATTGGGCAATCTTAAACTTGGATTTTTGTAGGGATCGATTTCTATCAGCATATCTTTGCACCAAACAAGTTTCTGTTTTATATGTAGTCATTTGACGTCGGGGCAGAAGGAGGGCGATGAGCTAAGAAGAAACTCAGATGTCATGGAGATCCTAAGAAAAACAAGATTTCCACGGGTTCAAGGAAAAGGGGATGAAAAATCCCCTGAGACAATCCTAGAGCACGAGTATGATCTCATTTTGTCAAACTATTAAAGCCTGTTTTTCTTCCCATCAAAGAAAAAGAAGAAGAAGTGTAAAAACCAAGTTCAAGAAAATCAAATCAATTCATTTCCCAATGGAATATTACCACAAACTTACCTGTAATTATGCACATCTATGACTTGAGGGGTGTCAAAATCCATCTTCCCTCTTCCAACCCTATCAGAGTTCCTCTTGTTGAATCTCTCTGTGCATCCAAATAGGAACAAGAGATTACAGAGAGATTAGAAAAGATAAAAAAAAATGGTAATAACAATAATAATAAATAAAAAGAGGGCACAAAATCGAGTCTCAAAAGCTTCTTTTTTTTTGGCAGGTAATGTGAGGGGTTGTGGTCCAAAAACTACTTCAATGGTGTTCTGAAATACTGATACAATACCTGTTCTACTTTTCTTGATGGTGCACGCTGCCTCCATCTCTGAGAAACTGGTCCTCCATTCTCCATTACCACCTGAAAAACAACACCAGTAAAGCTGCTTCAAATCACTGGTAATGCCATCATCACTAACATATCAAATCCAACAAACAAAACCCAAAAGGGGAAAACAAAAAATTTGAATTTCCATTTAAGGGAAAGCAAAGCCATAAGAACTGTTGCCGCATTCACATGGATACACTGAACTTAATTTCTTTTAGATGGTCAGAGAAGCCTCTTATTCAAGTAATTTCTTTCACCCTGTCATTCTCTCATTCTGGTTTATTTCTCTCTCATTTGTTCTTTACATTTAAACTTTCTTCTCGTTTATTTGTAGGGAGGCATGAAATTGATTTACTCAAATTTCTTGAGTTCCTTTGTAAAGTCTTTGATCGATTTGTACATTGTTCGACAGATTGTTTCCTTGACCAACCAGGTAATGATCACATTGTATTTATTTATTTTTCTCTGAATTTAACCATCAATTAAATCCGGGTCATGTGGTAGGAAGTTAACAACAAACTTGCTACAAAATCTTGGTAGCTTTCTATTTCAAACTACATGGATCCCACATGCCTTTCTCTTTGGAAGTAAAAACGAAAATGGGTGATTCTCATTAGTGATTTCATATAGAAACTTGTTCGCACTATAACTTCAATACCATATTTCTCAAACTGGACTTATATGAAAGCGATGTATAAACAGATATTATTCTCTTAATAATTATTTGAAGACATTCTTTCTTATTTATAGTTCATCTTTAGAAAATGGTCCCAGTTTCTTGCTTGTCCATTTCTTATCTGTCAATGGTCCCCTTGTTGCAGGTGGAAGAATCATGTGGAAGAAACCTGCGTTAATGGCGATGGAGACATTTTTTCATTCTTCCTAATCTCTTTACTAAGTTTTGACTTAAGCTCCTGAATGTAAATGTTGAACTCATGTGATTTGTTAGTAGGTTCAGTTTTTACCTCTGTGTTTTCCATTAAGCATAATGTAGCCGTGTGATTTGAATCCACTTCATCTTCGCTTGAGCTTGAATCATCCCCATGTGGCTTTGAGAACTTTCTTGTCTTTTCTGTAAGAGTTGGTGTTCTTCTTATATTTTATAGGGCATTCCCTTTTTATATGACCTGGTTTGTTACAACCGTAACATATTAACTCTACAGGTCTAGACTCGGGTTTCTTTCTTTTGTGAAACCTTGAGTAAGAGTTATTCTTACTCTTTCTCCTAAGTAACTTATTGAACTTTTCGGATACCATATCCATGTCATCTTCTGAGTCTGAATCATTTTCAGCATCAGTTTCAGCATTGAGGGTAATTGATTTCTTTTCTTTTCCTCAATCTTGATCGGACACATTGTCTCTTTTAGCTTCATTTCATTAACCATTAATGAACCACACAGTTCATCAAAAGTGTATTCAGCTAGATTATTGGCTTCTTCTATGGTTGTGGCCTTGGATTCCCATGCTCTGGGTAGACCTCTTAGAAAATTTCTAACAGTTTCTTCTTGGTCATAGATTTTTCCTAGGTTCTTCATCTCATTGATGTTTGTTGTAAACCGAGCAATAGCTTCAACTATCAACTCAGTCTCCTTGATCCTATAGGTTTCATATTTTTCAACTAACAGTTGGAGCTTTGCCTTTTTAACTTGCAAAGTTCCTTCGTGGGTGACCTCTAACTTGTTCCAGATTTCCTTAGCAGTTTCACACGCACTAACTCTATTGAACTCTTCGACTGATAAACTACAGAACAAAATGTTTACAGCTTGGTTATTCAATAGTTCTCTTTTCTTTTCTTTAGAACTCCATTCGTCTATATCCTTTGGGGCATTAGCACCATCAACTATTTTAGTAGGCGTTGGACAGCCGTGTGTCACAACATCCCACATCTCTAGATCTTGGGCTTTAAGGTAATACATAATCTTAGTTTTGCAGTGTGAATAGTTTTCTCCCTTGAACAGTGATGGTCGGTTGGTGGAGTTTCCTTAACCTGAGAGATAAGTGCTTCTTTAGTTTTGTCCGGCCATACTCAATCAAAGATGGTTAGATATTTTGATGGTTAACCTACTATGATATCAATTGTTGGCCCAAATGTGTCCAAGAAGACCTTTCTTTAAAATGTAAGGAATAATGAAAGCAGATTAAACAAAGTATAGCAATGAGATACAGTAAATGTAAATGGGACAATGCAAGCAAGATTTATAGTGGTTCGGTCGCGCCTACATCCACTACCTAACTTCCTCAGTTAGGATTTGTTCAAACTCCACTATGGATCTTCTTACAAGTGAAGATCACACCGGAACACTTTCTCAACTTAAGGGTGTGAGGGACTGTTTCTCTACTTACAGGTGAGAAAGAACCTATTCTCAACTTACTGGTGTGAAAAGACCGCTTACAACTTTGAGCAACACTTGCTCTAACTCAGTGACCTACCCATCTCTACAATCTAATTACAGAATGCGATATGATTCCCTTTATTCTGAACCAAAGTGATACTTACAACGCTTTGGATTGAACCTTCTGTTGCCACAGATTCAGCGAAATATATATGATGAAGTTTATGCTAAAAACAAGTTCAAATAGCTTTTGTCTTCGTTAATGGATTTTTTAAATAATGAAGAAGAAGATCAATCAACCCAGAAGACTTGAAGTTTTTTTTTCAAAAGATCATATGATCAAGCACAAGTGAAAGAAGACTAACTTACAAAAAAGTGTTTTTGGTGCAAACGAAAAATGGTCAATACGTTTTAAATGAATATTAGTTTTCGTATTTCATTAGTTAGTTTTTCTGCTCTGAGACAGCACGTACACATAGGAATAACAGAGGCACAATGGACTTGGTAAATTTGGTGCTCTAAGTTATTTCAAATATAACGTTAACATTTTTTCCAAAAATGAATCTATTTAGCTTAATGCATATTACGACGATAGCACCTGAATCATCTGACCCTTTCATGAAAGAGGAATGTTCTGACAAAGTTTTTGAACGTTTTAAAAAGTTTTGAAAAGTTGTTGTACGATTCTGAAAAGTTGTTGTACGATTCTGAAAAGTTCTGAAAAGTATTTGTACGTTTCTGAAAAAGTTTAACAGAAATGGCAATAATGTCACAACAACAAAAATATCTTTTATGTCGTTTTGTTCCTTTGAGGGCGCACATAGAACATCAGCGTCCTACTGAACAATGAAATTAGGGCGCAACTAAGTAGTAAGCGTCCTGACATGCTTTGACAATTAAGCGACTTAAAGCATGAGGGCGCTACTTTGCAGTAAGCGTCATGTTTTTTTTTAAAACGCAAAACATATGAGGGCGCTACTCAAGAATAAGCGTCCTGAACTATTAAAAGCAATTTTAAAACAATGTTTAAGCACGCTGACGGACGATGAGCATCTTGAAAGTTACTTAAGTTGATTCTAAAGATGAGAGCGCTCTTACACAAGTAGCGTCATGATAATTCATTCAACTTATAACTTATCAGCGTCCCTAAAGATAGAAATCACTTAAAGATAAAAAGATCTTTCAACGAGCTGAAACTAAGTCAGCGTCCTGACATTCTCAGAGGTTGACAAAACAAAGGTCACTACTAATAAGTAAGCGGCCTTATTAATCAGTTCAATTCACCCTTGAGCGTCCTAACATTTTATCAGCGTCCTGACTAATCAAGTCCAGGAGGGCACTGCTAAAACATTAGCGTCCTGAAAAACTTTATAAAAATGATTTTTGATTTCTCGATTAAAACACGATAAAACATAAAGTAACCGGATTAAATCAAACATGCAACCAATCGATTAAATCAAACATGGCATAGAAGGTCCTACAACCTATCATAATCTTATCATACAAATAAACATCTTCGAACGATCATGGTCTTCAAGAAGAACTTTTAATACGTTCCTCACGCATCATTGAATCTTTGATACCTTCAAAGATATGCCATATGTGGAGTAATATCATGAATAGAATGTAGTTTTGTAATCATCAAAATCTTTCGTAATAGGGACATATTCTCGTAAGGGACATGAGAATAAGTGGTTCAACAACAACAACATAAGATTTTCTACTCAGGGCATCAGCCACAACATTGGCCTTACCCGGATGATATTGTTAACCTATATGGTTCATCCTTAGCACATCCCTAAAGTATACTCAATGAAGTATATTATGATGATCACAAACCAAGTATTTTTCATTGCTAATGAACGTTTTTCAAGAACTTAGCTCTGCACCAAAGGAAAAGCAAAAAACCAAAGAACGACTCGATCAAAGAGCTCAAAGCTTACATCCAACGATCAAGCTCGTTTCAACTTACGGACTTCAACAATCATTTCCTGATGTCAAGATCATCTCAAGTGAATAATTCGATCAAAGGAAAAAAAAGACATATAAGTTGTGAAAGGACTCCAATAATCGCATCATAAATCAAAGAACGGTTTGATCAAGCTTTGTGACAACATCTTCCGATCAACGTTCAAAGTCATCTCCAACTCAAAGATCAGCAAAGAAGTCATAATGAAGAGTTGGAAGTACCGATCAAGAGAAATGAGAAATACACAAGGAAATTAAGGTATATCTTTCTCTGATCGTTATTGCTCAAAATGTTTTTCAAAACCATGCATATATCATTATCATATGTTTTCTAAATCTACGTGTTTTGATTTCATGTTTTTAACTATATTTCAAATGATTTAAAGTAATATATTTAATTTGAAATATACCGAGTTTTTTTTCGCATTAATTGAATATTTTATCACGAGTAAAAATTGTTTTCAAAGAGTCTTTCAGGACGCTAATGAAATAACAACGCTCTCTTGAACTTGTTAAGTCAGGACACTGATAGGTCATAGGGCGCTGATAACGCTCAAGGTTGAAATGAACTGATTAATCAAGATGCTTACTTGTATAATAGCGGCCTCCTCTATTAGCCAACCTTTGAAGTTGTCAGGAAGCTGACTAAGCATCTGATCACTGAAAGATCTCTTTAAGTTCTTCAAAGAATTTCTCTTTGAGAACGCTGATGGTTATAAGTTGATCAAACTATCAGGACGCTTACTGGATAGGACGTTGATTGTCCTTTAGCGTATTTATTTTTAAATGTCATATGTTTTAAAAGATAGGATGCTTACTAAGAAAGTAACGCCCTTATCTTACGATTTTATATTTTAAAAAGAAGGACGCTTACTACATAGGTAGCGCCCTCATCATAAGTTATTTTGTTTTAAAATGGCATGACGCTCATTCCATGAGTAGCGCCCTCATAAGTAAAGTCTTAAATAAAGTTAGGACGCTAATTGTGCTGTCACGACCCACTATACATGACGTCATGACCGGCACGAAAACCTCCGGGTATACCCTCCGTTGGTACGCACGGCATCCCGTCAGCCTAAAACACATATGCGAATCCGCAAAATCAAATACAGTACAAACCTAAAAACATCCATCTAACATGATCATTAATGAAATAAAATATTACATCTCCAAGTTACCAAATATAAAATTTCAAAGTTTACAAAATACTACAAACACAACACATCCCAACTATGTGTTAATTATACATATACTAGGTGTTATCGTGTACATAATTATCAAATTACAAAATTAAATGTACAACACCTACATGACACAAAAAAAGGGACGCTACGCAATCAAGCCTTCCCTTTCCCTTTTCTATTAGATCCTAAAAGAAGAAGGTGAGGTGTGAGCTACAACCCGCTCAATGAATGTCATTTACAAGTGGCATATACGTGCATTTAATAAAAACATGATAAGATCATAAATCATTGAAATATCATGATGACGAAATAGATTACATACATGCTAACATAATGGATCAAGTCATACATAAGACGATGCATAACATTCGTAATCATACTGATGCAATCCTAACACCTCCTGAGTACGGGGGTTCAAGGCTGGTGCGCTACACACAGTACCTGAACACACACACAATACTCAATCCTAATAGGATTGTTGGGGTTGTGCAGCACGTAAGATTAGCCTAAAATAACCTACCCATACACAAGCCATAAATCCCTCTGCCAGGTACACAACTGGGATCGCCGTTAAACTTACGAGAATTCCCAAAAAGAAGAAATTCCAACTAGGAGCCTCAACCCAAATTGTCATCCTTATGAATTATGCTCAAATGTATTTCATGGAATATTAAAACATGCATACCATTCTACATAAGCGTTCAAAACATTTTTATACTACAATGCCACATATAAATAATTCAAAAGTAAAAGAACACTCACTCTTGATTGGCTAAGTCTAGCCAATCCAATCACCAAAACTCTCCAATTGACTAAACGGGTTCAAGATCAATCACAAGACTTGGAAATAACATGGTTCACACAACTGAAAATCAGTCATAAAGTGTGTCAAAACCCCATGTTCAAACCTAATCTAAAGTAAATTAGATTCTAAATTGATTGCCCTCTTGAGCCAATTACCATATTGCCCAACTTGATCATTTAGACTCAATTAAACCAAAATTAACATAAATTGAATGTAATAAGGTGATCCCATGATCGAACCACTAATATACATGACATTCAATTATAATTAGGGTCAATTAGACTGTACATCAAGTCAATTTCATCAATTGACTAAGTCTTGGTAAAAATCCCCAATTAGGCCAATATAAAACATAAGATCAAAATGAACTAAGTCATATTAATTTAACATAGGTTCTAACATTTTAAACCCATGATTCTACTCGATTTGGGTCCAATTAAACAATCCCCAAGTCAATTTCATAAATTGACTTGCTTTGGGAGAAAAGTCCCAATTTGGGCAAAATTCCCAAATTAGTCAACCTTAGGGTGTCCATTATGAAAACCCATTGAATTCAATCATCAAACAACCGTAATTATGTCCAATTTGACCTACATTGCATAAATTTCCAGATTTTATATCAAGAGCATCAAAAGCCCCAATCTGGAAATTTTCATACATAGGCCATATTGTCAATTTTACACTAGGCCACCATACATAGCCACAAAATTTACTGATCTAACAACATGGTTTCATTCACAATGCCACCTAGAACAACATAGTTGACATGCATGACTTTTGGAAAAGCCTAAGGCCATGAACCAAACAATGACCATTTACACTAAACCATATGATTTCACCATTAAAATCTCAAGCTAAATACATGAATAAGTCCCTAATATTGATCAGTCCATCATAGATGCATGCAAAGCTTAAGTCAAAGTCTAGGTCAATGAACCAGAGACTAGGTCATTTTTACTAAACCCTACCAATTTCTTGTTAGAAATTGGGGTTTTTGCCTTTGAGGGTTCCCAACACACTCTAAACACACATATCAAACATGCAAAGCATTTGGACAACATTTGATTTCCACTACCCCTTCAAATCTGGGTTTCATACGATGCATGCATCAAAACAACACTAGTATGTATGAACCAAAGTGATTGTAGGAAGAACAATGAGGAAAAACATGCAAACCTTAGGGATTTTGAGCAAAATCCACCAACCCTTGGTTTCCTCTCCTTTTCTCCTCTCCAGCTCCTTTCTCTCTTTTCTGGCTGAGAAATGAGCAAAAGAGCATAAAATTACGTTTTGGTTGCTTAAATAGACAAGCTTGGGCCCATAACTAAAAGTTGTCAAAAACAAACAAAAAATCAGTTTTCCTGTTGCAATACTTGCACTTAGATAGTCAATTTCTTGCCCAATACCCACCGATTTAACATCTTAACCGTTCAAAGGTTGCATGAGTCAGTTACCAACATTCTGGTAAACGTTCAACTCAATCCAACTGTGGGATTGTGAGATCTAACTGTTTGATCAAAACTGCGTAAGAGAATCCGAAAATCCGTGAAACAGTGTTTGGAGTCTTTTAACACATGGTAGGTAACTCCGATCAAGATCTTCACCATTCATAATAAAGATCTATCATATAAGAATGAGCTGAAACAATTTCAGCTCAATCGGACCGCTGATCTGGGAGATCAAACCATTGATGTAATTTGTGACAGAAATTTCTTCCTCTATGGAGCGAGCTCCAATTGATCCAAAACACCGTTCTCGACATGTTTTGACGTCGAACGGGTCTCCGATGGTTCCGAAACTTCATGCGCACTCTTTATGACCTAAAATCATGCAAAGACACTCGAACTTAAGTGCTTCGAGCATCAAAATACATATACACATACGTATACGGGTACCCTGAGGGTAAGCTATAGGTCAAAATGACGTCACCTAAAGGCACGGGTGCTACAACTCTCCCTAACTTAGGAATATTTTTGTCCTAAAAAAAATAAAAGCAAGAGAAATATCCTCAGTCGGTCAAGAGGTTGGGGAACTGCTCCCTTATCTGGTCCTCGCGCTCCTAGGTTTGCTCTTCATGATCGTGGAATTGCCATCTGACTCGCACAAGCGGGACTTCCTTATTTCTCAATTTCTGAACCTTACGAGCCACAATCTGATAGGCAACTCCTCATAAGTCGTATCCTCCCCAACTTGCAGATGACTCACATCAAGCACATGAGCTGGATCGGGATAAGACCCCTTCAATGGATCCTCACTAAACTTCCTCAGCATCGATACGTGGAATACATCATGAACACCCTCGAGCTGAGAAGGTAGAGCCAACCTGTACGCTACTGGTCCAATCCTCTCAACAATCCGGAATGGCTCAATAAACCTAGGGGCAAGTTTCCCACTGACACCGAACCTCATCTGACCTTTGAGTGGCGAGACTTTAAGCAAAACTAGATCTCCCACTGCAAACTCTAACGGTCGATGTCGGTTATCATAATAACTTTTTTGTTTGTCCTGAGCTGACTTCAGCCTCTGCCAAATCAGCATGACTTTCTCAGTCTGCTCAACAACTACATCAGGGCCCCATAACTGCGTATCACCCACCTTGTACCAACAAGTTGGAGATCTACAGGGCCTTCCATACAAAGTCTCATACAGTGCCATACCGATGCTAGCCTGATGACTATTGTTTCAAGCAAATTCACACAAGGACAAATGGTCACCCACCACCACCGAACTCTAAAATGAAAGACCTGAGCATATCCTCCAGCATCAGAATCACTCTCTTGGACTGACCATCCGTCTGAGGATGAAATGATGTACTGAGTCAGAGGCGGGTCCCAAATCGAGTCTGCAAGGCCTGTCAAAACCTCAATTTAAATCGTGGATCTCGATCCGACACGGTAGACAAGGGCACTCCATGCAATCTCACGATCTCTCTCACATATAATCTGCTCAGTTTATCCACAGAGTCCCTAGCGCTCATAGGAAGGAAGTGCGCACTCTTGGTCAATCTATCGACCACAACCAAAATGGCATCAAATCTTCCTTGAGACCTCGGCAATCCCATGACGAAATCCATTGTGATGTGTTCCCATTTCCACTCGGGTATGGGCAATGGTTGCATCTGACCTCCAGGCTTCCGGTGTTCAGCCTTAACCTGCTGGCACACCTCATATCTTTGCACATACTCAGCAATACTCTCCTTCATCCCGTGCCATCATACAAATCACTTCATATCATGGTACATCTTGGTAGCCCCTGGATTAACAGTATACTGAGACCTGTGAGCCTCTCGAAGAATCTCAGCACGCAACTCAGTATCATATGGGATCCATAGTCTCCCTCTATACAGCAAGACATCATCTGGACCAATCTGCCAATCAGCCTGGTGAACACTGTTTGTGTATTCGTGGTACATGTCATAATCTGGAAAATGTTCCTATAAATATCTAACTCGTGGAATATGGGCATCCGCAAGCTGCACGTGCATCTGAGCACATGTCTCAGTAAGTAGTGCGTTTGGGGGTATACTCATCATAGTCACTCTCTCAAGTAAATGCCACTGCTGGGCCATCTGAAAAGCAACCACCTGAGACCCTGCTCGCCTACGGCTCAAAGCATCAGCCACAACATTGGCTTTGCCAGGATGATATTCCAAAGAGAAATCATAATCCTTTAGTAACTCGAGTCATCTCCTCTGCCGCATATTCAACTTCTTCTGATCAAAGAGGTACTTCAAACTCTTGTGATCAGAAAACAAAGTGAACCTCTCACCATAAAGGTAGTGCCTCCATAGCTTCATTGCAAATACAGTAGCGGCCAGCTCCAAATCATGCACAGGGTAGTTGTGCTCATGCACCTTATGTCCAACCCTGGGTTGCACAGCGTGCCCCCTACCCAGGTGTGGGCGCACCCCCTCGGGGCGAACGCCAGCCATTATGGATCCATAATATTGTCCCATCCCGGTACAGCCACCGCCACACAAGGACGTCTCTTGTACCCAGGATCATTTGTCCCCACTATTCACTCATGAATAGTGTAGGGCCTCCCCCAGAATCGAACTCGAGACCTCCCTTAAGGAGTCTAATTTTGCATTCTGAGTAACCACTGAGCCAATGGTTCAGTGGCTACTAGGAATGCGAAATTAGATTCCTTAAGGGAGGTCTCGAGTTCGATTCCTAGGGAGGCCTTGCACTATTCATAAATAGTGGCAGACAAATAATCGTTTCAATGTAGACCATCTGCGGTTGGGTTGCTACATGGCGATATGACAATATTATGGATCCATAATGGCTAGGCGTTCACCCCGAGGGGGTGCGCCCACACCTAGGTAGGGGGCACGCTGTGCAACCCAGGGTGTGACACCTTAAGCTGTCTAGATGCATATGCAACCACTCGACCCTCCTGCATCAGTACACATCCCAGACCTAAGAGTGATGATTAAGTATAAATCACCAACTCTTTCCCAGGCTCTGGAAGAATCAACACTGGAGCTGTAGTCAACCTCTTTTTCAACTCACTGAAAGCCCTTTCACAGGCATCCGACCATGTGAAGGCCACGTTCTTCTGAGTCAGCTTAGTCATCGGTGCGAATATCGTGGAAAAGTCCTTCATGAACTTCCTGCAATAACCAGCCAAACCTAGAAAGCTACGAATCTCGGTCACTGTGGTAGGTCTTGGCCAATCAATGATTGCCTCAACCTTAGCAGAATCAACATAAATACCCTCTGCACTAACCACATGACCCAAGAATTTCACCTCAGTCATCCCGAAATCACACTTGCTCAGCTTGGCATACAGCCTATGCTCCAACAATGTCTGCAATGTAACTCTAAGATGACGCTCATGATCCTCTCTTATCTTAGAATAGACTAGGATATCATCGATGAGGACTATATTGAACTGATCAAGGTACGGCCTGAACACTCTCTGCATCAGATCCATGAACATAGCGGGTGCATTAGTCAACCCGTAGGGCATCACCAGAAACTCGTAATGTCCATACCTCGTCCGAAAAGCAATCTTCAGCACATCCTCATCTCTCATCCTCAACTGATGGTACCCAGACCTCAAGTCAATCTTCAAAAAGAACTTGGCCCCAATCAGTTGGTCAAACAAGTCATCAATACGAGGAAGTGGATATTTGTTCTTCACAGTCACCTTATTCAGTTGACGGTAGTCTATACACAAACGAAGACTCCAATCTTTCTTCTTGATGAACAACACAGGTGCTTCCCAAGGTGACATGCTAGGGGAAATAAATCCCTTGTCCATCAGCTCGTCAAGTTGGGCTCTGAGTCCATTCAGCTCTTTCGGTGCCATACGATACGGTGGAATGGAAATGGGTTTAGTGTCGGGCATCAGCTCAATGATAAAGTCTACCTCTCGCCTAGGGCGGCAAGCAAGGTAACTCATCAGGAAAAACCTCTGGGTACTCGCAGACTACAGGAATGTCTGCTAGCTGAATACTCTGACCCCCATCATCCACTGGCGTCAAACTCGCCATCGTAGCAACCTCATCATCAGTGGCTAATCTACCCTGGGTAGGTGGTCTCGATGCAGTCCTGCTTCAAAAGACGAAGGCTGGCTCTCTCGGTATCTGAAAGATAACCCTCTTGCAGAAGCAATCAATGTGAGAGTGATACGCTACCAGCCAGTCCATACCCAAAATGGCATCAAACTCTAGGAACTCTAAGACTCTTAAGGTCAACAGACATCTCATGGTCCACAAATCTCACAATGCATCCCACACATATCATATTAGGGTAAATTCTCTCACCCGCCGCCGTACTCAAAATCAACGGCGTACTAGTCCTAACAGTAAACAATGTCAATCTATCTACTACACCACCAGAAATAAATGACAGAGTAGAACCAACATCAATCAAGACATACATCAAAGAATTGCAAATGCTGATTGTACCTTCTATTAGTTGCTTGCTAGCTTCAGGATATGCCTGCGTAACGGCTCTGGCCTACTCTCTGGTAGGTGCAGCTGTAGGACTAAACTGACCAAAAGGCTTCTTCTGTGGACACTGGTTCCTCTTATGCCCTGGAGTCCCGCAACCATAACACACAATCGGCCTCAGTACTCTAGGTGCAGGAGATTCAACCTGCGACTCAGCCCCGGCTGTCTGCTGTCCACCAGATTTGACAAAACTCTGTTGTTGCTGCTGGGATCGACTAGAAATCTGAACACTTTGGCCCGCAGCTGGTGGCACCACTAATACTAGAGCGGAGGCTATAGATGCCTCATATCCACTGCCGCTGAATCTCGACCTCTTATTACGTCGGCCTCTCTTGCCACTGAAATATTGTGCCTCTAACCCTGCCTACTGAGTCTGAATGTAGGAGCTATTGGCGCTTAGACTGTTGTAGGTAATCTCATCCGAGAATTGGCCTCTACGGCCTCAAAATCTATGGCCTGCCCCATAGCCTGCGCATATGTCTGCACGCCAGCCAGTACTAAACCCTAACGGATACGATCTCGAAACCATCCCGTATCTTCTGCATCCTCAGCTCATCGGTAGAAACCATCTCTAGAGCGAAGAGTGCCAACCTGTTGAACTCTTTCTCGTACTCTCTCACGGACATGTTTCCCTGGGTCAGATGTAGAAACTGGATCCGACGTTGATCCCACTCGGCCCGTGGATGGAACTCTACATAGAACAACTCCTTGAATCTAGTCCAAGTCCGGACCTCACCCTTGAGACGCTCCACCAGTTCCCACTATTTGTTAGCCTTGTCAATCAGCTTAAACCTGGCAAGCTTGACCGTTTCATGCTCAAGAGCCCTCATATCACTGAAAATGGTCTCCATCCGAGTCAACCATCCCTCAGCAAGCTCTAAATCAAGACCTCCCGGAAACTCAGCAGGATTTCGATTCTTGAAGGCTTTCATAACCCTCTCATAGAGGTCCTTCTCTGCCCCCTCAGCCTCAGTCTCCCCAACTACGGCATGCTAGACCCCAGCTGGTCCTGCCTGCTCTGCCTGATCCCCTACTACTGCTGCCATACTACTGTGTTCTACAGTCACTGCTACATCACCCTGCGGTGGTGGCCTAACACCCTGCGTACGGCCTAGCAACTCGAGAATCTGGGCCTGCTGCTGCTGAGTGGCCTCTATGACTGCCTCTATATGCCTAAGGCGTTCCTCTTGGTCCATGGTTGATCCTGCTCTTTCCTCTCTTGTAAATATCAAAAATTCACAATAAGGAAAAGCTCAATCAAGATCACAATCCAGGAAAAGTTACTCCTAAGATAACTACCTATAATCATACTCATAAAGGCAATCATAATGTCATATAAGTCTTTTATTCTTTTTAAGGATTTTAAACTTAAAACACTAACTCTGATACCATAGTTGTCATGACCCACTATACGTGACGTCATGACCGGCACGGAAACCTTTGGGTATACCATCTGTTGGTACGCCCGGCATCTCGTCAGCGTAAAACACATATACGAATCCCCAAAATTAAATACAGTACAATCCCAAAAACATCCATCTAACATGATCGTAAATGAAATAAAATATTACATCTCCAACTTACCAAATATAAAATTTCAAAGTTTACAAAATACTACAAACCCAACACATCCCAACTATGTGTTAAATAAACATATACTAGGTGTTATCATGTACATAATTATCAAATTACAAAATTAAATGTACAACACCTACATAAAACAAAAACAAGGGACGGTACGCAATCAAGCCTTCCCTTTCCCTTTTCTATCAGATCCTGAAAGAAGAAGGTGAGGTGTGAGCTATAGCCCGCTCAGTGAATGTCATTAACAAGTGGCATATACGTGCATTTAATAAAAACATGATAAGATCATAAATCATTGAAATATCATGATGACAAAATAGATTACATACATGCTAACATAATGGATCAAGTCATACATAAGACGATGCATAACATTTGTAATCATACTGACGCAATCCTAACACCTCCTGAGTACGGGGGTTCAAGGCTGGTGCGCTACACACAGTACCTGAACACACACACAATACTCGTATCCTAATAGGATTTTTGGGGTTGTGCGGCACGTAAGATTAGCCTAAACTAACCTACCAATACACAAGCCATAAAACCCTCTGCTAGGTACACAACTGGGATCGTCGCTAAACTTACGAGAATTCCCAAAAAGAAGAAATTCCAACTAGGAGCCTCAACCCAAATTGTCATCCTAATGAATTATGCTCAAATGTATTTCATGGAATATTAAAACATGCATACCATTATACATAAGCATTTAAAACATTTCTATACTACAATGCCACATATAAATATATCCAAAAGTAAAAGAACACTCACTCTTGATTGGCTAAGTCTAGCTAATTCAATCACCAAAACTCTCCAATTGACTAAACGGGTTCAAGATCAATCACAAGACCTGGAAATAACATGGTTCACACAACTGAAAATCAGTTATAAAGTGTGTCAAAACCCCATGTTCAAACCCAATCTAAAGTCAATTAGATTCTAAATTGATTACCCCCTTGAGCCAATTTTCATATTGCCCAACTTGATCATTTAGACTCAATTAAACTAATATTGACCTAAATTGAATGGAATAGGGTGATCCCATGATCCAACCACTAATATACATGACATTCAATTATAATTAGGGTCAATTAGACTGTACATCAAGTCAATTTCATCAATTGACTAAGTCTTGGTAAAAATCCCCAATTAAGCCAATATAAAACATAAGATCAAAATGAACTAAGTCATATCAATTTAACATAGGTTCTAACATTTTAAACCAATTATTCTACTCTATTTGGGTCCAATTAAACAATCCCCAAGTCAATTTCATAAATTGACTTGCTTTGGGTGAAAGGTCCTAATTTGGGCAAAATTCCCAAATTACATGCAAAATTGTTAAAGTACATGAAAAATGTCAAATACTTAGCCTAGATCAAAATTAGTCAACCTTAGGGTGTCCATTATGAAAACCCACTGAATTCAATCATCAAACAACCCTAATTATGTCCAATTAGACCTACATTGCATAATATTCCAGATTTTATATCAAGAGCATCAAAAGCCCCAAATCTGGCAATTTTCGTACATAGACCATCTTGTCAATTTTACACTAGGTCACCATACATAGCCACAAAATTTACTGATCTAACAACATGGTTTCATTCACAATGCCACCTAGAACAACATAGTTGACATGCATGACTTTTGGAAAAGCCTAAGGCCATGAACCAAACAATGACCATTTACACTAAACCATATGATTTCACCATTAAAATCTCAAGCTAAATACATGAATAAGTCCATCATAGATGGCATGCAAAGCTTAAGTCAAAGTCTAGGTCCATGAACCAGAGACTAGGTCATTTTTACTAAACCCTACCAATTTCTTGTTAGAAATTGGGGTTTTTACCTTTGAGGGTTCCCAACACACTCTAAACACACATATCAAACATGCAAAACATTTGGACAACATTTGATTTCCACTACCCCTTCAAATCTGGGTTTCATACAATGCATGCATCAAAACAACACTAGTATGCATGAACCAAAGAGATTGAAGGAAGAACAATGAGGAAAAACATGCAAACCTTAGGGATTTTGAGCAAAATCCACCAACCCTAGGTTTCCTCTCCTTTTCTCCTCTCCAGCTCCTTTCTCTCTTTTCTGGCTGAGAAATGAGCAAATAAGCATAAAATTAAGTTTTGGTTGCTTAAATAGACAAGCTTGGGCCCACCACTAAAGGATCTCAAAAATTAACAAAAAATCAGTTTTCCAATTGCAATAGTTGCACTTAGATAGTCGATTTCTTGCCCAATACGCACCAATTTAACATCCAAACCGTTCAAAAGTTGCATGATTCAGTTACCAACATTCTGGTAAAGGTTGAACTCAATCCAACGGTGGGATTGCGAGATCTAACTGTTTAATCAAAACTGCATATTAAAATCCAAAAATCCGTGAAACAGTGTTTGGAGTCTTATAACTCATAGTAGGTAACTCCGATCAAGATCTTCACCGTTCATAATGAAGATCTATCATATAAGAATGATCTGAAACAATTTCAGCTCAATCGGTCCACGGATCTGGGAGAACAAACCATTGATGTAATTTGTGACAGAAATTTCTTCTTCCATAGAGCGAGCTCCACTGGATCCAAAACACCGTTCTCAACATGTTTTGATGTCGAACGGGCCTTTGATGGTTCCAAAACTTCATGCGCACTCTTTATGACCTAAAATCATGCAAAGACACTCGAACTTACGTGCTTCGAGCATCAAAATACATATACACATACGTATACGAATACATATACGGGTACTCTGTGGGTACACTATAGGTCAAAATGACATCACCTAAAGGCACGTGTGCTACATGTGCAGTAGCGCCCTCAGAACAATAAAATGAGTCAGGACACTCACAACTCGGTAGCTCCCTCATTTACCGTTCAGCTGGACGCTTGTACGGAATAAGCACCCTCAAAGAACAAAGTGACAAAGTTGAAATTATGCGTCAGGACACTGATTGTGGAATCAGGAGGCTAATTCAACTATGGTCATTGTTCTGACATGTACACCATATCGGTTTACTTTTCAGAACAAATCTCTGCACAAGAACTTTTCAGATAAATCAGAGATCTTCTCTGATTCATGAATCGGGATATCCTGAAATTCTCCTTATTCATGCTCTCTGGAAAGAACCAGAATGTGTATTAATCTTTCAAATGATTTTTCAGATAAAGATATAAATTTAGCTCAATATGAAAATCATTTAAATAAGCAAAGTCTCAAAGAGAACGCTTTGAAAACAAAATAACTTAAACTTTTAAATCAAACGAAAATTCAACTAACTTTCAAAAGTGTTTTGTTTGAGAGAATTTTCGGTCATTTTGCAAATGATTAAGTGTTGGTATTTATAGACTTGTAGAGAAGAAGCTTTTGTTCATTTGAATTTGAATGTCAAATATGAACGTTTACTCAAAACAACTAGAATTTATCATGAAAATGGCAACTGCACATTTCATGAACATTCTGATACTCTCCAGATTCACGAATAAGGAAATTCTAAAAGACGTGGTTCATGAATCAGAGGATATCTCTGACAAATCCAAAAAGTTGATTTTTGTACGAAAAGTTGTTCTGAAAAAGTGGCTAAAAAGGATGAATGTATCAGAACAACAAAAATATTATTTTTGTCGTTTTGTTCCTTTGAAAGTGCTCATGGAGCATTAGCGTCCTACCGAAAGATGAAGAGAGGATGCTACTAACTCGTAAGTTTCCTGACTTACTTTGAGAACTGAACGACTTAAGTCATGAGGGCACTACTCGACAGTTAGTGTCATGCTTTGTTTTAAAACACTTAAACACATGAGGGCGCTTATCACAACAAGTAAGCGTCTAGATATTTTTAAAATAATTTTAAAACTGAGTGCGCTGAAGGACAATAAGCGTCCTGGAAGTTATTAAGTTGATTTTAAGGATAAGGGAGCTCCTATATAAGTAGCGTCCTGACAGTTTTGCAACTTATAACTATCAGCGTCCTTAAAGATAAAAATCATTTAAAACTTAGAGATCTTTCAGCAAGCCGAAAGTAAGTCAACGTCCTGACACTTTCAAAGGTTGCCTAAAGGGAGGCCGCTACTTACAAGTCAGCTTGAGCGTTATCTTATCATTTAGTCTCCCATTGTCTGTTCATAGCTCAATAGGCTTGTTGGGCATGGTGTAACCATTTACAACCATTTCCCATAGACTGATATAGTTAGATCTTAGAAAGGATTTCATCCTTATCGGATAATCATCGAACCAGTCTCTATTGAACATAGGTGGTCTATCTAAAGGTTGACCTATTCCTATGACTGTGTCACTGGTAATTGTCAGTGATATCAAAGAAATTGGGAAGTTTCTTTGTAGAGCAACACTCCTTTGATAACAATTGTTGGCCTAGGTATGTCCAAGAGGAGAGCAAATTGGACACTTAGACAATTTAAATTTAAATGCAATGGCAAAATTAAAGTGCGACAAATAAATTAATATGCACGGTCGATTTATAGTTGTTCGGCTTCCTGCCTACGTCCACTACCTAACCTCCTTAGTTAGGATTTTGAACCTTATCACTAAGGGATTCTCTTACGGGTGAGAATCAAACTGTTACACCTTTTCTCAACTTGCGGGTGTGAGAACAACCGTTACACTTGTAAACTTACGCGTGTGAGAACTACCGTTTCTCAGCTTACAGGTGTGAGAAGAACCGTTTCTCAACTTACGGATGTGAGAATACCTAAGCTTGTTGAATACAATAATATCAACTCAGTAGTTTATCTAACTACTGTTACAACCTTGATACAGTTTACAAGATATAAATTGAAGTACAACGGTATCTTATGAACTATCTCTCAAACTTCTCTTTCAGCGAGAATGATATAAGTTAAAACAGTGTTGAAAATTTGAGTGAAAATAGTTCAATCTTCCAAATGATTTTTCAGATAAAGATATAAATTTAGCTCAGTATGAAAATCATTTAAATAAGCAAAGTTTCAAAGAAAAGGCTTTGAAAACAAAATAACTTAAACATTTAAATCAAACGAAAATTCGACTAACATCCAAAAGTGGTTTGGCTCTGAAAATTTTCAGTCATTTTGCAAATGATTAAGTGTTGGTATTTATTTACTCTTTGAGATGAACTTGTAGTTCATTTGAATTAGAATTTCAAATATGAACGTTTACTCGCAACAACTAGAATGTATCACGAAAATGACAACTGCACATTTCATGAACATTTTGATTCTCTCCAAATTCACGAATAAAGATATTCTAAAAGTCGTGGTTCATGAATCAGAGGATATCTCTGGTAAATCCAAAAAGTTGATGTTTTTACGAAAAAGTTGTTTAGAAAAATTGGCAAAAAGGGATGTACGTGTCAGAACAAAATAAATATTATTTTGGTCATTTTATTCCTTTGAGGGTGCTCATGGAGTATCAGCGTCCTACCGAACGACGAAGTGAGGGCGTTAATAACTCGTAAGCTTCTTGACTTACTTTGAAAATTAAACGACTTTAGTTATGAGCCCGCTACTCGACAGTTAGTGTCATGCATTGTTTTAAAACACTTAAACGCACGAGGGCGCTTATCTCAGGTAAGCGTCCTGATATTTTTAAAATAATTTTAAAATAATATTAAGTGCGTTGAAGGACAGTAAGCTTACTGAAAGTTATTAAGTTGATTTTAAGGAAAAGGGCGCTCCTATACAAATAGCGTCCTGATAGTTTTTTAACTTATAATTATCAACGTCCTTAAAGATAAAAATTATTTAAAACTTAGGGAACTTTCAGCAAGCCAAAAGTAAGTTAATGTCATGACACTTTCAAAGGTTGACTAAAGGGAGGCCGCTACTTACAAGTCAGCTTGAGGGTTATGCTTATCATTTAGTCTCCCTGTCTGTTCATAGCTCAATCGGCTTGTTGGGCATGGCATAACCGTTTACAACCATTTACCACAGATTGACATCGTTAGATCGTAGAAAAGATTTCATCTTTATCATCCAATCTCCAAACCGGTCTCTATTGATTAGAGGTGGTCCATCTAAAGGTTGACCTCTTCCTATGACTGTGTCTCTGGTAATTGCCATTGATATCAAAGAAAATTTGAAGTTTCTTTGATGAGCAACACTGCTTTGATACCAATTGTTGGCCCAGGTATGTTAAGGAGGGGGATGAATTGGACATTTAAGCAATTTAAAATTAAATGCAATGAGAAAATTAAAGTGCGAAAAATAAATTAATATGCACAATCGATTTATTGTGGTTCAGCTTCTTGCCTACGTCCACTACCTAACCTCCTCAATTAGGATTTTGAACCTTATCACTAAGGGATTCTCTTACGGGTGAGAATCAAACCGTTACACCTTTTCTCAACTTGCGAGTGTGAAAACAACCATTACACTTCTAAACTTCCGCGTTTGAGAACTAACCTTTCTCAGCTTACGGGTGTGAGAAGAACCGTTTCTCAAATTATGGGTGTGAGAAGACCTAAGCTTGTTGAAGACAATAATATCAACACAGTAGTTTATCTAGATACTATTACAACCTTGATACAGTTTACAAGATATGAATTTAAGTACAGTTGTATCCTATGAACTATCTCTCAAACTGTCTTTTAGCGAGAATGATATAAGTTGAAACAATGCAAAAAATTTGAGTGGAAACAGTCCAATCTTCCAAATGATTTTTCAGATAAAGATATAAATTTAGCGTAGTATGAAAATCATTTGAATAAGCAAAGTTTCAAACAAAAGGCTTTGTAAACAAAATAACTTAAACTTTAAATCAAACGAAAATTCGACTAACTTCCAAAAGCGGTTTGGCTGAGAATTTTCATTCATTTTGCAAATGATTAAGTGTTGGTATTTATAGACTCTTAAAGATGAACCTGTTGTTCATTTGAATTTGAATTTCAAATATGAACGTTTACTCGCGACAGCTAGAATGTATCACAAAAATGTCAACTGCACATTTTATGAACATTTTGATTCTCTCCAGATTCACGAATAAAGAAATTCTAGAAGACGTGGTTCATGAATCGGAGGGTATCTCTGACAAATCCAAAAAGTTGATTTTTGTACGGCTTCTTGCCTATGTCCACTACCTAACCTCCAAAGTTAGGATTTTTAACCTTATCACTAAGGGATTCTCTTATGGGTGAGAATCAAACCTTTACACCTTTTCTCAACTTGCAGGTGTCAGAACAATCGTTACACTTCTAAACTTACGAGTGTCAAAACTACCGTTTCTCAGCTTACAGGTGTGAGAAGAACTGTTTCTCAGCTTACGGGTGTGAGAAGACCTAAGCTTCTTGAATATAATAATATCAACTCATTAGTTTATCTAACTACTGTTACAACCTTGATACGGTTTAAAAGATATGAATTGAAGTACAACTGTATTCTATGAACTATCTCTCAAATTTCTCTTTTAGCGAGAATGTTATAATTTAAAACAGTGCTGAAAATTTTAGTGAAAACAATTCAGTGTTTCAAATGATTTTTCAAATAAAGATATAAATTTAGCTCAATATGAAAATAATTTGAATAAGCAAAGTTTCAAAGAAATTGTGAAGTTTCTTTGAAGAGCAACACTACTTTGATACCAATTATTGGCCGAGGTATGTCAATGAGGGGGCTGAATTGGACACTTAGGCAATTTAAAATTAAAGTGCAATGAAAAAATTAAAGTGCGAAAAAAAATTAATATGCACGCTCGATATATAGTGGTTTGGCTTCTTGCCTACTCCATTACCTAACCTTCTCAGTTAGGATTTTGAGCCTTATCACTAACAGATTCTCTTACGGGTGAGAATCAAACCGTTACACCTTTTCTCAACTTGCGGGTGTCAGAATAATCGTTACACTTCTAAACTTACGCGTGTGAAAACTACCATTTCTCATCTTACAGGTGTGGGAAGAATCGTTTCTCAACTTACGGGTGTGAGAAGACCTAAGCTTGTTGAATACAATAATATCAATTCAGTAGTCAATCTAACTACTGTTACAACCTTGATACGGTTTACAAGATATGAATTGAAGTACAATTGTATCCTATGAACTATCTCTCAAATTTCTCTTTCGGCAAGAATGTTATAAGTTAAAACGGTGCTGAAAATTTGAGTGAAAACAGTTCAGTCTTTCAAATGATTTTTCAGATAAAGATATAATTTAGCTCAGTATGAAAATCATTTGAATAAGAAAAGTTTCAAAGAAATTGTGAAGTTTCTTTGAAGAGCAACACTGCTTTGATACCAATTATTGGCCCAGGTATGTTAAGAAGGGGGTGAATTGGACACTTAGGCAATTTAAAATTAAATGCAATGACAAAATTAAAGTGCGAAAAATAAATTAATATGCACGGTCAGTTTATAGTGGTTTGGCTTCTTGCCTACATCTACTACCTAACCTCCTCAGTTAGGATTTTGAACCTTATCACTAAGGGAATCTCTTACGGGTGAGAATCAAACCGTTACACCTTTTCTCAACTTGCGGGTGTTAGAACAACCGTTACACTTCTAAACTTACGCCTGTGAAAACTACCGTTTCTCAGCTTACAGGTGTGAGAAGAATCGTTTCTCAACTTACGGGTGTGAGAAGACCTAAGCTTGTTAAGTACAATAATATCAACTCAGTAGTTTATCTAACTACTGTTACAACCTTGATACGGTTTACAAGATATGAATTGAAGTACAACTGTATCCTATGAACTATCTCTCAAACTTCTCTTTCAGCAAGAATGTTATATGTTAAAACAGTGAGAAAATTTGAAGGAAAACAGTTTAGTGTTTCAAATGATTTTTCAGATAAAGATATATACCTTAGTATGAAAATCATTGGAATAAGCAAAGTTTCGATGAAATTGAGAAGTTTCTTTGAAGAGCAACACTGCTTTGATATGTCAAGGAGGGGAGTGAATTGGACACTTAGGCAATTTAAAATTAAATGAAATGACAAAATTAAAGTGCGAAAAAAATTAATATGCACGGTCGATTTATAGTTGTTAAGATTTTGAACCTTGTCACTAAGGGATTCTCTTACGGGTGAGAATCAAACCGTTACACCTTTTCTCAACTTGCGGGTGTGAGAACAACCATTACACTTCTAAACTTACGCGTTTGAGAACTACCCTTTCTCAACTTACGGGTGTGAGAAGAACTGTTTCTCAACTTACGGGTGTGAGAAGACCTAAGCTTGTTGAAGACAATAATACCAACACAGTAGTTTATCGAACTACTATTACACCCTTGATACAGTTTACAAGATATGAATTTAAGTACAATTTTATCCAATGAACTATCTCTTAAACTCCATTTTAGCGAGAATGACATAAGTTGAAACAATACAAAAAATTTGAGTGGAAACAGTTCAATCTTCCAAATGATTTTTCAGATAAAGATATAAATTTAGCATAGTATGAAAATCATTTGAATAAGCAAAGTTTCAAACAAAAGGCTTTGAAAACAAAATAACTTAAACTTTAAATCAAACGAAAATTTGACTAACTTCCAAAAGGGTTTTGGCTAAAGAGAATTTTCGGTCATTTTGCAAATGATTAAATGTTGGTATTTATACAACAACTAGAATGTATCACAAAAATGGCAACTGCACATTACATGAACATTTTGATTCTCCCCAGATTCACGAATAAGGAAATTCTAAAAATGTGGTTCATGAATCAGAGGATATCCTTGAAAAATCCAAAAAGTTAATTTTTGCACAAAAAGTTGTTCTGAAAATGTGGCTAAAAAGGTTGAAAGTGTCAGAACAACAAAAATATCATTTTTGTCGTTTTGTTCCTTTGAAAGTGCTCTTGGAGCATCAGCGTCCTGCCGAACGATGAAGTGAGGGCGCTACTAACTCTTCAGCTTCCTGACTTACTTTGAGAATTAAATAACTTAAGTCACAAGGGCGCTACTCGACAGTTAGTTTCATGTTTTGTTTTAAAACACTTAAACGCACGAGGGTGCTTATCACAAGTAAGCTTTCTGATATTTTTAAAATAATTTTCAAACAATATTGAGTGCGCTGAATGATAGTAAGCGTCTTGAAAGTTATTAAGTTGATTTTAAGGATGAGGGCGCTCCTATACAAGTAGCGTCCTGATAGTTTTTCAACTTATAACTATCAACGTTCTTAATGGTAAAAATCATTTAAAACTTAGAGAACTTTTAGTAAGCTGAAAGTAAGTCAGCGTCCTGACACTTTCAAAGGTTGACTAAAGGGAGGCCGCTATTTACAAGTCAGCTTGAGGGTTATGCTTGTCATTTAGTGTCCCCTTGTCTGTCCATAGCTCAATAGGCTTGTTGTGCATGGCGTAATGGTTTGCAACCATTTCCCATAGACTGATATCCTTAGATAGTTGAGAATATTTCATCCTTATCATCCAATCTTCAAACCAATCTCTATTGAACAGAGGTGGTCTATCTAAAGGTTGACCAATTCTTATGACTGTGTCTCTGGTAATTGCTATTGATATCAAAGAAATTCTGAAGTTTCTTTGAAAAGCAACACATCTCTGATACCAACTGTGGGCCTAGGTATGTACAAGAGGGGGGTGAATTTGATACTTAGACAATTTAAAATTAAATGCAATGACGAAATTAAAGTGAGAAAAATAAATAAATATGCACGATCGATTTATGGTGGTTCGGCTTCTTGCCTTTGTCCACTACCTAACCTCCTCTGTTAAGATTTCGAGCCTTATCACTAAGGGATTCTCTTACGGGTGAGAATCAAACCGTTATACCTTTTTCTCAACTTGCGGGTGTGAGAACAACCACTACACTTCTAAACTTACGCGTGTGAAAACTACCATTTCTCAGTTTAAAGGTGTGAGAAGAACCGTTGCTCAGCTTACGGGTGTGAGAAGACCTAAGCTTGTTGAATACAATAATATCAACTCAGTAGTTTATCTAACTATTGCTACAACCTTGATACGGTGTACAAGATATGAATTGAAGTAAAACTGTATCCTATGAACTATCTCTCAAATTTCTCTTTCAGCGAGAATGTTATAAGTTAAAATAGTGCTGAAAATTTGAGTGAAAACAGTTCAGTCTTTCAAATGATTTTTCAGATAAAGATATAAATTTAGCTCAGTATGAAAATCATTTGAATAAGCAAAGTTTCAAAGAATTTGTGAAGTTTCTTTGAAGAGCAACACTGCTTTGATACCAATTATTGGCCCAGGTATGTCAAGGAGGGGAGTGAATTGGAAACTTATGCAATTTAAAATTAAATGCAATGACAAAATTAAAGTGCGAAAAAAAATTAATATGCACGGTCGATTTATAGTGGTTTGGCTTCTTGCCTACGTCCACTACCTAATCTCCTCAGTTAGGATTTTGAACCTTATCACTAAGGGATTCTCTTACGGGTGAGAATCAAACCGTGACACATTTTCTCAACTTGCGGGTGTGTGAACTACCATTTCTCAGCTTACGGGTGTGTGAAGAACCGTTTCTCAACTTACGGGTGTGAGAAGACCTAAGCTTCTTGAATACAATAATATCAACTCAGTAGTTTATCTAACCACTGTTACAACCTTGATACAGTTTACAAGATATGAATTGAAGTACAACTGTATTCTATGAACTATCTCTCAAACTTCACTTTCAACGAGAATGATATAAGTTAAAATAGTACTGAAAATTTGAGTGAAAACAATTCAATCTTCCAAATGATTTTTCAGATAAAGATATAAATTTAGCTCAGTATGAAAATCATTTGAATAAGCAAAGTTTCAAAGAATTGGCTTTGAAAACAAAATAACTTATACTTTTAAATCAAACAAAAATTCGACTAACTTCCAAAAGTTTTTTGGCTTAAAGAATTTTCGGTCATTTTGCAAATGATAAGTGTTGGTATTTATAGACTCTTAGAGATGAAGTTGTTGGTCATTTGAATTTGAATTTCAAATATGAACATTTACTCGCAACAGCTAGAATGTATCACGGAAATGTCAAGTGGACATTTCATGAACATTCTAATTCTATCCAGGTTCACGAATAAAGAAATTCTAAAAGTCGTGGTTCATGAATCAGAGGATATCTGTAACGCCCGTACCTTAGGATGATGTCATTTTGACCAATAGAGTACCCGTATACGTGTATGTATACATATATGATGCTCGATCCACATTGGTTCAAGTGTCTTTGCATGAAGATTTCAGAATGATCGGGGACCCGTTCGACGTCAAAACGTGTCGAAAATGGTGTTTTAGATCAGTGGAGCTGGCTCCATGGAGAAAGAAATTTCTGTCTCCGATTACATCCATAGCTTGTTATCCTAGATCCGTAGTCCGATTGAGCTAAAATTTTGTCAACTTATTCTTCTCTGATAGGTCTTTATTATGAACGGTGACGATTTTGATCGAATTTGTCTACTATGAGTTATAAAGCTCCAAACAATATTATTTGGATTTGGGGATTTTCTTGCGCAGTTTTGAGCAAACGATTGGATATCGCAATCCCATCGTTGGATTGAGCTGAAATTTTACCAGAATGTAGGTAACTGACTCATAACACTTTTTTTAACGGTTAAGATGGTAAATTGGTGAGTCATTTGCAAGAAATTAAGTTTCTAGGTGAAAGTAATTGCGACAGGAAACTGTTCCTTCTGTTTATTAAGTGTATTTTTAAGTTGTGGGCCCAAAATATTTCTTTAAATACAACCAAACGAGATTTTTGCTCATTTGCTTGTTTTTGGACTTAGAGAAAAGGGGAGAAGGGTGGAGAGGAGGAAAAGAGGAGAAAAACCTAGGGTTCTTGGTGTTCTTGGTGATTTCTACTCAAATCTCACCTAAGGTAATGAAATTTCTCATTTTTCTTCCTTGAATCTTTTTGTGGATGTATAAACAAGCTTGGTTTTGACCTAGGAAAGGGTATGAAACCTGGATTTGGAGTTACCTAGCCTAGAATGGACTGATTTTCATCTCTTTTAGCTTGTTCTTGGTGAAATCAACCCTCTAAGACTTAGATATACCCTTGAGAAGCATTTCCCAACAATTCCAACTCATTTTTTGAAGGGGTTTGGAGTTAGGGTTTCGTGTGAAACTCATAAGGGAGACTAGTAGGCCACTGATTTGGATTCCTTGAGTGATTTGGAACCCAATGGCATCATTTTCCCCTCTAGAAATTGGTAGATCTAGAGATTTTGATCTTTGCTCGATTCATCGACTTAGAGTTAGAATCGAGTCTTGCCCTTCAACTATGTTGACCTAGGGACCATTGTTGAGGAAACCATGTTGCAAGATCAGTGTTTGACGTTGCCGAGCATGGTGGTGTAGTGTAAAATAGGGTTCAATTTCGGAATTTTTGCCCAAATTAGGGCTTTTGCCCCAAATCAAGTCAAATGATAAAATTGACTTGGGGATTATTTAATTGGACCTAATGGAGTAGAACCATGGGTTTAGAATGTTTGAACCTATGATAATTTAGCATGTCTTAGTTCAATTTGGCCTTATGTCATGTATTGCCAAATTGGGGATTTTGACCAAGATATAATCAAGTAATGAAATTGACTTGATAAATAGTCAACTTAACCCTTAATATGATTGAGTGTTTTGCATTATAATGGTTGTGATCAAGGGGATCCACCTATGACATTCAATTTGGGTTATGTGTAGTTTGATTTGATGTTAATTGGTCAAATTGAACAATGGGGATTGGGCTCATGGGTTAGCCATTCTAGAATCATTAGTTAACTTTGGAATTGGGATTTAACATGGTTATTAGCATACTTTGGCTGATTTTAATATTGTATGAACCATGTATATATTGTAGGGATTCTAATTTATTTGAGTAACCCTCGTGGGCTAGTTGGAAGTCTATGTACGTGAGGTGATTGGTGATCGTACTAGTACTTGATTTTGGATTGGAAATTGGATTGGCTAAACTTAGCCAATCGAGTGTGAGTGTTTTTTTATTTATTGGTTTTCATATACGTGGCATTGTTTTATATAACTTGTTTCAAATTGATATATATATAGATATGGCATATGCATGTTTTAATTTATTCATGAAATGAAATTTGAGCATATTCCATTGGGTTACATTTGGGTAGAGTCTCCTAGCTTGATTTTCTTTTGGAAGTCCTGTAAGTCTAGAGAGATCCCCAGTGTGGACTTGGCATAGGGTTTCAATGGTAGGCGCAACCGTTTTTCGATTAGGCCTGGTATAGGGTTTCGAAAGAATTATAAATCGGTGAAGTGCTCTTGGAATTCCTATTAGAATACGGGTAAGAGGTCGTTCGGGCACGAGTTTCGCGCACTCGTGTTCTCGAATTTTATTCTTATCTAGGGGGTGTTAGGATTGCATTGCATGTTGTTTAAATGGTATGCATTGTCTTAATTATGACATGATGCATTATATTAGCATGTATGTAATCTTGTTTTCATTTCCATGTTATCTCATGTTATTTCAAATGTTTTAATGATCTTGACATGTTTGACATAAATCCATGTATATTGCCACTTGTAGAAGACATTCACTGAGCTTGTTGTAGCTCACTCCTCATCCTTATCCTTTCAGGTTCTGATAGGAAAAGAAAAGGGAAGGCTTGACTGCGGAGCATTCCTTCCAGTATTTTGTTAATGTAGGTGTTGTACAGTTTAGTATTTTGATATTATGTACATGATAACACCTAGTATTTGTATTAATAACACATAGATGGGTTGTGTATGTTTTATATTATGTGAATTTTCATATAATTTTATACTTGATATTTTTGGAGATACAATCTTTAATTGTTGTTGATCATGATTAGATGATGTTATATGATTAATTGTATTTGGGATTTGTGTTTATGTTAGGCTGACGAGACGCCGGGTGTATCGCCGGAGGGTTTACCCGGGGATTCCATGCCGGTTATGACGTCACGTATAGTGGGTCGTGACAATATCACTGACAAATCCCAAAAGTTGATTTTTGTACGAAAGTTGTTCGATGTACGTGTCAAAACAACAAAAATATTATTTTTGTCATTTTGTTCCTTTGAGGGTGCTCATGGAGCATCAGTGTCCTACTAAACGATGAAGTGAGGGCGCTACTAACTCGTAAGCTTCTTGACATACTTTGAGAATTAAACAACTTAAGTCATGAGGGCGCTACTCGGCAGTTAGTGTTCTGCTTTGTTTTAAAACACTTAAATTGTGACGCCCCGAAAATCATTTCGTTTAGCCCGTTACCCAATTTCATTTTGCCCAAACTCTATGTGTTTGCCTTGATATGTTTGGTGTTTATTTGATGGTTATTTAATGTTTGTATATTTGATGCTTGATAATGTATATGAATGTGTGCATTATAAATTGTATATGGGTCATGTTAAATTAAAGTATAATGCATGTGTTATTATTTATGCATGGGCCCATTAAACCATGAATTGATATGGGGTATGATTGATCGGATAAAAGGATTAATGAGAATGAAAATTTGGTGTATTAGATGGATTGGACATTAAAATACATGGAAGCATGAGATTGGTTAAAGTATACGTGGTTGGAATGGGTAGTATGAGACCAACACATGTCAAGTTGGTGCATGAGAGTGGACAAGTGTCCCATGCCCCACTTCTCTTCTCCAAGGAAGTCCTAGAGAGTGATATGAGTGGAGGGAAAGGAAAAAAGAGGAGAAACGAAAGAAAAAGAAAAAGAGAAAGGAAGTTGCTTGGAGGGAAGTCTCAACAACGTTTTCATCAAAGAGCTGGACCTTGGTGATATATGGTCGGATTGTGCTCAAACCTTTTCATCTAGTTCGTATCTTATGGTTATTAATTCTGGTCGGTGGAGATCTTGCTTGGAGTTTGATTTTCAGAGATATAACCTCCCAAACAAAGCTGGTCGAAAATTCTGGATTTCTTGTGCAGTTTAGATCAAACCGATAGATCTCCTAAATCTGCCATTGGATGGATATGATATTTAAGAAGACGGTTTACAAATGATCTTTCTTCATTATTATGAACGATTGAGATATTGATGAGTCAAGTATTTTGTGTTATATAGTCATCTGAGTTCAAGTATTTGCAGTAGGAAAGGAGAAATCGTCTGATTAGAGATATGTTCATCAAAGAGGCTAATCTCTTTAGTCCACCGTTGGATTGAGCTGATATTTGGACAGAAGGTTTTTTTTTAACAAAATTCAATATGTACGGTTGATTTTGTGATTAAATATTTCTGTTGGTAGCTTGATACATCCGAACAGAACATTAAGTGGAAAATTGGTAGGGTCGTTTGTATTAGACCTAAATCTAGAATATGAACTTAGACCTTTCCAAATAGCTTAAACGTCAACTATGTTGACCCAATGGCCATAGTTGATGAACCCATGATGCAAAATCAGTGATATACACGGCTGAACATGGTGACCTAGTTTACATCAACAATATGGCCTAAGTATAGAAAATTCCATATTTTAGGGCTTTTGATGCTTTTGGCCTAGAATCATTGAATTGATGCAATTTATGTCTAATTAAGCGTGATTAGGGTTGATTATGCTACTGATTAGGTGGTTGTGACCATGTCATGGGTGAGACCTACTTTTGATCAATTTTCTCAATTTGGGCATGTTTATGCCCAAGGAATTGAAAATCAATATTTTTTATTAATTGAATGGTTTATGAATGAGAACTATGCATTAGAGGCCTAAGTCATGTGATTTGAGTTGAATGATGAGATTAGATGGGATTTAGGCCTATTGTCTATATGTGGGCTAATTTAGGGTTGATGTGCAATGTCTATGTGATTGAGCATAGGAATTGATGTATGGTTGGATGTTGATGAATGTTTCAGGACAATGATTGGGTTGATTCGGTTTGGTGTCCATGTGTGGTTAGATACTCTCGCGAGGCTTGGTTGTGAATAGACTTCATTTATGATTATATCTTTTATGTCATCATATCACTTATATATATTGTATGCTGAAAGCATGAATGTGTTCTATTGTTTTGAATGATGCATTAATTTGATAAAACCTTATGACTTTGGTTGGGCCCATCTATTTGGCTAATAAGGAGACTTAACCTTGTCATAGAAGGGTTTTAGAAAGAAAATATTTGGGGATGTGAACGGTACGGTGAAATAGACGTGCACTAGTAACTCCAATGCATGTGGAATGTGGATCCAAATTGATACGCTTTTACTTGCATCAAACTTATTATAAATGCTTCATATCTATATGTTATGAGCTTTTAATCATGCTACATA